>OZ008368.1:107307986-107826946 GCA_963931995.1 Phaonia tiefii | reverse complement strand
ATTTATGATTTTTTTGCAAAAAAATAATGATTATGGGCGGATTTTTTAATATTACTCAAAGTTAATCATTACATTAACTACGTTGTCCGTGTTACCTTTTCTAGATCTTGCGTGTCTATTACAGCTTTTCTTAATATATTCCTATCAGATTCGTGCACAACTATTTTAGTTAAATTGGGTAGTTTGATTTTTTAACTTTTTTCCCACATTTGAAACATTCTTACTGGATCTCTATGATGTACTCTCTCCAGGTTTTCCTGAATATCTTTATTACCTATTAATATAAAATTTGCATTCAATATTTTTTAATCAGTTTGAGTTTCGATTTTAAGGTGTTTAATGATAATTGTGTAAGTCTTGTTTCTAATCTATTATGTATTTTTATCATCGTTAATATTTTACTTTTTTCTGAGTGTAATTTTTTAATTATGCTGTTAGTACATTTTGAAAAGACATCTTTGTCTCTAACTTTTGGTACCGTACTTTCAATGACCTCTGATATTAGAAAACGTAATCTAGTTATATATACATCTATTTCATCATTCGTTAAATATCGATAGTTCGTTATACCTGTTTCTAACATAATTTTCTGCATTACCACCTTCTCCAACCTTTTCCAATTTGTCCTTTTATAGTTAAATTTGAACGTTGTCCCCTCATTCAAAGTTGTCATAACATTCGGCTCAGTTGTCATAACATTCGGCTAATTTAATTTATTAATTTAATTTAATTTAATTTAATTTAATTTAATTTAATTTATTTAATTTAATTTAATTTAATTTAATTTAATTTAATTTAATTTAATTTAATTTAATTTAATTTAATTTAATTAATTTAATTTAATTTAATTTAATTTAATTTAATTTAATTTATTTAATTTAATTTAATTTAATTTAATTTAATTTAATTTAATTTAATTTAATTTAATTTAATTTAATTTAATTTAATTTAATTTAATTTAATTTAATTGAATTGAATTGAAATTGAATTGAATTGAATTGAAATTGATTGAATTGAATTGAATTGAATTGAATTGAATTGAATTGAATTGAATTGAATTGAATTGAATTGAATTGAATTGAATTGAATTGAATGAATTGAATTGAATTGAATTGAATTGAATTGAATTGAATTGAATTGAATTGAATTGAATTGAATTGAATTGAATTGAATTGAATTGAATTGAATTGAATTTGAATTGAATTGAATTGAATTGAATTGAATTGAATTGAATTGAATTGAATTGAATTGAATTGAATGAATTGAATTGAATTGAATTGAATTGAATTGAATTGAATTGAATGAATTGAATTGAATTGAATTGAATTGAATTGAATTGAATTGAATTGAATTGAATTGAATTGAATTGAATTGAATTGAATTGAATTGAATTGAATTGAATTGAATTGATTGAATTGAATTGAATTGAATTGAATTGAATTGAATTGAATTGAATTGAATTGAATTGAATTGAATTGAATTGAATTGAATTGAATTGAATTGAATTGAATTGAATTGAATTGAATTGAATTGAATTTAATTTAATTTAATTTAATTTAACTTAACTTAACTTAACTTAATTTAATTTAATTTAATTTAATTTAATTTAATTTAATTTAATTTAATTTAATTTAATTTAATTTAATTTAATTTAATTTAATTTAATTTAATTTAATTTAATTTATTTAATTTAATTTAATTTAATTTAATTTAATTTAATTTATTTAATTTAATTTAATTTAATTTAATTTAATTTAATTTAATTTAATTTAATTTAATTTATAATTTAATTTAATTTAATTTAATTTAATTTAATTTAATTTAAGACTCAAGATCTAGAAAAGGTAACACGGACAACGTAGTTAATGTAATGATTAACTTTGAGTAATATTAAAAAATCCGCCCATAATCATTATTTTTTTGCAAAAAAAATCATAAATAATTATTTTTGTTTCAGAACATTTGGTGATAGTTTGATTATTATTGTTTCCATCGAAATCCTTATATGAATGTATTAATTCTAGTAAAGCTCCTATTGCCTCTTGGCCATGTATAACTACGTTGTCCGTGTTACCTTTTCTAGATCTTGCGTGTCTATTACAGCTTTTCTTAATATATTCCTATCAGATTCGTGCACAACTATTTTAGTTAAATTGGGTAGTTTGATTTTTTAACTTTTTTCCCACATTTGAAACATTCTTACTGGATCTCTATGATGTACTCTCTCCAGGTTTTCCTGAATATCTTTATTACCTATTAATATAAAATTTGCATTCAATATTTTTTAATCAGTTTGAGTTTCGATTTTAAGGTGTTTAATGATAATTGTGTAAGTCTTGTTTCTAATCTATTATGTATTTTTATCATCGTTAATATTTTACTTTTTTCTGAGTGTAATTTTTTAATTATGCTGTTAGTACATTTTGAAAAGACATCTTTGTCTCTAACTTTTGGTACCGTACTTTCAATGACCTCTGATATTAGAAAATGTAATCTAGTTATATATACATCTATTTCATCATTCGTTAAATATCGATAGTTCGTTATACCTGTTTCTAACATGATTTTCTGCATTACCACCTTCTCCAACCTTTTCCAATTTGTGCTTTTATAGTTAAATTTGAACGTTGTCCCCTCATTCAAAGTTGTCATAACATTCGGCTCAGTTGTCATAACATTCGGCTAATTTAATTTAATTTAATTTAATTAATTTAATTTAATTTAATTTAATTTAATTTAATTTAATTTAATTTAATTTAATTTAATTTAATTTAATTTAATTTAATTTAATTTAATTTAATTTAATTTAATTTAATTTAATTTAATTTAATTTAATTTAATTTAATTTAATTTAATTTAATTTAATTTAATTTAATTTAATTTAATTTAATTTAATTTAATTTAATTTAATTTAATTTAATTTAATTTAATTTAATTTAATTTAATTTAATTTAATTTAATTTAATTTAATTTAATTTAATTTAATTTAATTTAATTTAATTAATTTAATTTAATTTAATTTAATTTAATTTAATTTAATTTAATTTAATTTAATTTAATTTAATTTAATTTAATTTAATTTAATTTAATTTAATTTAATTTAATTTAATTTAATTTAATTTAATTTAATTTAATTTAATTTAATTTAATTTAATTTAATTTAATTTAATTTAATTTAATTTAATTTAATTTAATTTAATTTAATTTAATTTAATTTAATTTAATTTAATTTAATTTAATTTAATTTAATTTAATTTAATTTAATTTAATTTAATTTAATTTAATTTAATTTAATTTAATTTAATTTATTTAATTTAATTTAATTTAATTTAATTTAATTTAATTTAATTTAATTTAATTTAATTTAATTTAATTTAATTTAATTTAATTTAATTTAATTTAATTTAATTTAATTTAATTTAATTTAATTTAATTTAATTTAATTTAATTTAATTTAATTTAATTTAATTTAATTTAATTTAATTTAATTTAATTTAATTTAATTTAATTTAATTTAATTTAATTTAATTTAATTTAATTTAATTTAATTTAATTTAATTTAATTTAATTTAATTTAATTTAATTTAATTTAATTTAATTTAATTTAATTTAATTTAATTTAATTTAATTTAATTTAATTTAATTTAATTTAATTTAATTTAATTTAATTTAATTTAATTTAATTTAATTTAATTTAATTTAATTTAATTTAATTTAATTTAATTTAATTTAATTTAATTTAATTTAATTTAATTTAATTTAATTTAATTTAATTTAATTTAATTTAATTTAATTTAATTTAATTTAATTTAATTTAATTTAATTTAATTTAATTTAATTTAATTTAATTTAATTTAATTTAATTTAATTTAATTTAATTTAATTTAATTTAATTTAATTTAATTTAATTTAATTTAATTTAATTTAATTTAATTTAATTTAATTTAATTTAATTTAATTTAATTTAATTTAATTTAATTTAATTTAATTTAATTAATTTAATTTAATTTAATTTAATTTAATTTAATTTAATTTAATTTAATTTAATTTAATTTAATTTAATTTAATTTAATTTAATTTAATTTAATTTAATTTAATTTAATTTAATTTAATTTAATTTAATTTAATTTAATTTAATTTAATTTAATTTAATTTAATTTAATTTAATTTAATTTAATTTAATTTAATTTAATTTAATTTAATTTAATTTAATTTAATTTAATTTAATTTAATTTAATTTAATTTAATTTAATTTAATTTAATTTAATTTAATTTAATTTAATTTAATTTAATTTAATTTAATTTAATTTAATTTAATTTAATTTAATTTAATTTAATTTAATTTAATTTAATTTAATTTAATTTAATTTAATTTAATTTAATTTAATTTAATTTAATTTAATTTAATTTAATTTATTAATTTAATTTAATTTAATTTAATTTAATTTAATTTAATTTAATTTAATTTAATTTAATTTAATTTAATTTAATTTAATTTAATTTAATTTAATTTAATTTAATTTAATTTAATTTAATTTAATTTAATTTAATTTAATTTAATTTAATTTAATTTAATTTAATTTAATTTAATTTAATTTAATTTAATTTAATTTAATTTAATTTAATTTAATTTAATTTAATTTAATTTAATTTAATTTTAAGTTAATTTAATTTAATTTAATTTAATTTAATTTAATTTAATTTAATTTAATTTAATTTAATTTAATTTAATTTAATTTAATTTAATTTAATTTAATTTAATTTAATTTAATTTATTTAATTTAATTTAATTTAATTTAATTTAATTTAATTTAATTTAATTAATTTAATTTAATTTAATTTAATTTAATTTAATTTAATTTAATTTAATTTAATTTAATTTAATTTAATTTAATTTAATTTAATTTAATTTAATTTAATTTAATTTAATTTAATTTAATTTAATTTAATTTAATTTAATTTAATTTAATTTAATTTAATTTAATTTAATTTAATTTAATTTAATTTAATTTAATTTTAATTTAATTTAATTTAATTTAATTTAATTTAATTTAATTTAATTTTAATTTAATTTATTTAATTTAATTAATTTAATTTAATTTAATTTAATTTAATTTAATTTAATTTAATTTAATTTAATTTAATTTAATTTAATTTAATTTAATTTAATTTAATTTAATTTAATTTAATTATTTAATTTAATTTAATTTAATTTAATTTAATTTAATTTAATTAATTTAATTTAATTTAATTTAATTTAATTTAATTTATTTAATTTAATTTAATTTAATTTAATTTAATTTAATTTAATTTAATTTAATTTAATTTAATTTAATTTAATTTAATTTAATTTAATTTAATTTAATTTAATTTAATTTAATTTAATTTAATTTAATTTAATTTAATTTAATTTAATTTAATTTAATTTAATTTAATTTAATTTAATTTAATTTAATTTAATTTAATTTAATTTAATTTAATTTAATTTTATTTAATTTAATTTAATTTAATTTAATTTAATTTAATTTAATTTAATTTAATTTAATTTAATTTAATTTAATTTAATTTAATTTAATTTAATTTAATTTAATTTAATTTAATTTAATTTAATTTAATTTAATTTAATATAATTTAATTTAATTTAATTTAATTTAATTTAATTTAATTTAATTTAATTTAATTAATTTAATTTAATTTAATTTAATTTAATTTAATTTAATTTACGATTACGATTCATACCAAAGCGATGTATAGAACTTTTTCTATTTTTTTAGCATTCTTCGTCGGCTTTCTCAAATCGCAATGATATCAATAACGCTTGTCGATTAATTTTTTGGATTCCCATAAAAAAAACATGGAAATTCGTATAATAAAAAAAATAATCGAAAATGTAGTAATTTATTCAAGATCTAAAAAATTTGCAATTTATTCAAATAGCTCAGACGATGCACATTGTGATATAGCGAAATATACGGCACCGTTATCTGTCCACTTTTTCTGGTATATAACGTCGAGATAATAGTTTTATTCCCGAATATAGTATCTTTACTTTTTGTACTATTTTTTAAATTTGGAAAGAAATTTATTATACTATGGCAAAATGAAATTTTTCAAAAATTTGGAAATATTATTGAATACCCAAATTAGTTATACATTACTAAATCATGTTAGTAAAATTTAACAAAAATTAATAGCCTTTGTACTATTCCAGGAAAATTATGAAATCAATATAAAATTTACCTTAAAACATGTTCAAGTACATTGTATTTCAGATAAAAAGATTATAGAATCACCGTAGAGGTCTTAAGTGTACAAGTATAAATATGTTTGCAGAGTTATACTCAATATCATTCTCAAAAATTAGAAATATATAGCGATAACTTTGGAACGACGTTCCTTATTGCACGTCGCGGGATGGGGGCTAAATGAAAAAATTTTAAACAACTTCATTTTAATCCTATTATGCTATAACCTAGTATAAAACCCAGTATTATTTGCATACATTTAGGATTTCGTGGTTTAGTGTTTGAAGATTGTACCAATTCGTTTTGTTATTTTATTGCATACATTTAGACATTAGTGGTAATTATTACTAGATTTGTACCGTCAGGGACGTATATGAGGGTTGTTTTCTTTCATGTTGGCTTTGTTATAGTCATGCCCATGTGAAGTGTGTTGGCTTCAATGGAACGCATTATGACATAATTTCGGCAAAGGAAAGGGGGCTTCGCTGACATGTTGGAAGTGTAGGGAATTCGATGTTGACTCTTATAAGCTCTTTAAGGAGGCCAATAAAGGATTTCAAAATTTAAATTCTGATGTTGTCTCTATGAGTTCGAAATTTAAATCGTTGGAGGATATATTTGATACTTTTAAATGGCCTGAGGACATCTCGTCCTCCCCAAGACGGAATAAAAGCTTCTAGTGATAGTAATTTAATTGCACCAGTAACTCTTAACTTGGATAATGTAGACAGTCATTTCTTATCTCCGAAACAGTATTCGGCTATTGTTCTTTCATCCACAGAAGTCAGGGACCGTAATCATTATGAATTTTATTGTAAAACTGATATGCTAATGATTATGTCATTAGTTTTAAGGATTTTTTTTCTATGGTAATGATTAAATTTGAGTAATATTAAAAAATCCGCCCATAATCATTATTTTTTAGCAAAAAAATTCATAAATAATTATTTTCGTTTCAGAACATTTATTGAATTCAAATAATTATAAAAAATTTGGTAACATAACAAACAATAGCAATTTGATAATTTGTATTTTTTTCATATGCATTGTCTCCAGATCGGGCTCTGGAGCATATTTAGTAAACAATTTTGTACATTTGTACAGTAAGATAAAAATGTACTGAAAATTTTTTAATAAAAAATTACATACATATCGAACCATTTATATACTAATCTATGGTCTAATTAAATCTAAATTTTTTTATAAAACAAAAATTTTAAGATAGCCACCAAAATTTTTTGCTTCTTGACGAGCAACATCTTTATGCGATATGTGAGTATTGCGTCTAAAACCACCGACATTGTACGTTGTATTTTTACTGCATCAGTATTTGCTGGTCTTTACATATGATATATGACGGGAATTTATAAATATATATTAGGGCGGGTCGATTTGTAGGGAGTGAAAAAATTCACCAATTTCCCTATGATTTCCGTATTCTATGGGTTATTCCATGAAAATTTGCAGAAGGAACCATACCTCTATCGTTAAAATCGAGTCCCCTTCTTTTTGTTGGTAAAAAGTTCAAAAGTTACGGGCATTTTTGTCCAAATTTTGGACCATTTTTCCATTTTTTCATGATTTTGTCCAAGAATATTACTTTCATGGCCATTTTTTTTGGCTCAATCCATTATTTAGTTTAATTTACAATTCAAAACTAAGAGTTTAAGCCCAAATTTATCGAATTCGGTTGATTAATTCATGCGATATTGCTAAAACAAAATATCACATAAATCCAACTTTTTGATTTTTTTCCCCTTTTTATTTTTTTTTCTACAAAAATTCAAATTAAGAGATAATAAAGTATCTATCAACCTATTATCAAAAATAAATATTCAATTTGAGTGTAGTAAAAGACAAAATGTGAAAAAAAACATTATTTTTTCTGAAAGTCTTGTTTGCTTTCAAGTCTGGGTGTTTTCGTACGGCTCTCTAATGTCGTCGCCATAGCGCCTTCTACATTCTTTCCTGCAACTCGTTTAGCAGTGGCAGCCAGCAATTGGACATGTCTTTCCGTTCCTTGAATGTGTAAAGGAATTTGTGGATCATCGAACGGTGGCACTTCGTAATTTAAATTTCCCTCCAAATGTTCATACGAATAACTTTGCGTAAACGGTGGTTCGAATAATATGGTATCGTCATTTAAATCAATCATATTTTTATATTCCGTACAATTAAAGTTTATAAGAGATTTTTTATAAACTCTAAGTTCCGTTGGTTCGACAATATCTCTTCGGTAATGTAAAATCTTCTTTATAGCAATGTTTCGTTTTTCCATTCTATCATCAAACAACATAGATAGCAAGATATTTTCTGAGTGTGCAAAATATGGATTATCTTGAATTACTGTATTTACAACTCCAAGTAAATTCGGTGGTAAAAATCGTGTCCAAGTAATAAATTTAAAAAGTAATGTACTACCGTATGCGGCAGAGCTATAATACTTAGCATTGAAATACATTGGCGTGTATACTTTTATTATATAGTTAGCCAGAATTTTTAAATTTTCAGTTGGATTATTAGTTGTCACATACAACCGTAATAATCTATTGGCTTCGGTCAGCCAACGAGAATGTGCAATTGGCCCTGGTTTTATGTGAGACAAATCCGCAGGAACCACACCATTAGAAATTGCATTGGCCATTAACATCAAGTACCTCGAATCGGTAGATAATTCTTCTGGATTTAAATCACCACCTGAAAAGAAAACATAAAAGCTAAAAAATAGAATGAAAAATCGTAAAGAATCAGCTATAAAAATTACATACCGGAAGATTTTCACAATCAGCAATTTTTGAGCTCAACTTTCCGGTAGTTGATCGTGGTCCAGTGGTGGTTGATTTGTCTAAAGTGTCAAACAAATGTCTAAACGGAAGCTCGTTAAAGTGCAGAAGACACAAAAACCAGTGCAGTGGTCTCTTTAACTGTTTTTCGAATAGTCGCAAAATTCCACCGTGTACGCCAGTATTTGTTGGTTCACCATCAGCGCATATGGCAATTAATGAATCGAGAGACAATTGTTTTTCTTGGAAGAATTCGATCAATTTGTTGACTTTGCTTGCCGCAGTTTCACTTTATAGTTTTGTGTAGCCTATCAATTGAGATTTTGGTTCCCTCAAAACAACTAGATGAGGTTCTTTAACCATCCTTGGATGCAACTTCTCATCAATTTTTCTACAGTTAGAGCATCATTTTTCCTGCCGTCGAATGAAAATGAAATCAAATTCGAGCCATCATACCGCTTACGAAGTGCGTCTTGTCTCCATTTTTCTCTTTCTCTACGAATTTTACTTTTATCCATGATGACAAGATTGCCATGAGCATCTTTTACGCCCAGGTCTTCCATCAGAGCTGTTGCCAATGCTGATCCCATTCTATCATGCACACCAAATCTGTCACACATCATTGCATAGTTTTTAGTATTGTATCTGGGAGTGTATGTTTGTGGTGGTAGAACTAATTCTGAACCTCCTCTCACATCAACTTCCATTTCGTCAAACTGTGGTTCGTATGTAGGATCGTTGCTCACTGGGATTGTTGGTATAGTCGTTGGTATCGTCTCTTCACTTCCACTATCGTGTTCCGGTATCGTTTGTATTCTGTCATAAATCTTTCAAGTTTAAGTTTTCTGGGATAGATCCACATGAGCAGTCGTTTTCTTTCAAGTTGCATTTACATTTTCCAATGTTGAATAATTGGTTTGTTGATTCTACGAATTTTTTGAATTCTGTTGCGCGTTTTACTCGTTGTTTATCTGCATTACTATATGCGTCAAGCAAATTATTCAATTTTCTAATGATGCTACCTTTGAGTATAAGTTCAATATTAAGTTGATTCTAAATTTCTAACAATCTGTCTGCTACTTGGGGAGTAAATGTTTTATACGAAAACATTTTGCTTTGGGCTTTTGAACGTTCGGCCAAGAAAAAATAGTACTTCAATATATCTCGTTTAGTTGAGAGATTAATATCAGGTAATTCACAGGCCACGCCAAAAGAAAAAACATCATGAGAGACCAAATGTTGCAAACTACTGCGTTGGGTATCTGTTGGATTTTGCGATGAACCAGGCTCTGAATCCATTTTTTAAACCGTCACTAAAAGAATTAAATATGTTTTTCATAGAATAATAATATAACTATTAACTATAATAGTTAGCAATGTTTTTACACGTACCTTTAAATCTTTTCTAAATTTCAAAATAGTTTGATTATTTGTTAGTTATTTCAAGTAACACTTCACTGAAATGACGCTCAAACAAAACTAGCATACACTGGAATATTATAAACAAACAAAAATAAAGAAGTCTATAAAGAAACTAAAAACAAAAAGAAATAAACAAACATAACACAGGGTGTGCACCCTGTGAAAAAATATGCCAATAATGTAAAGCGCAAATCAGTCCAGTCGTAACGTAAGGTTCGTAAGCTTCGTAAGTCAAAAAAATTGAGCCAAAAAAATGGCCATGAAAGTAATATTCTTGGACAAAATCATGAAAAAAATGGTAAAATGCTCCAAAATGTGGACAAAAATGCCCGTACCATTTGAACAGTTGGACCAATGTTGGATATATTTTTTTGTAAATTGATCAAAATGAGCTCACCTTTCCAACGCGATTAAACCCGATCGATAGTTTTTGAGTTATGGATGTGAACGTGTAGGTAATATTTCATTCGAACGTAAATTTGGGAAAAAATCTACCAACAAAAAGTAGGGGACTCGATTTTAACGATAGAGGTATGGTTCCTTTGGCAAATTTTCATGGAATAACCCATAGAATACGGAAATCATAGGGAAATTGTCGAAAAATAAATCGCCCGCCCTAATATATATATATATATATATATATATTTACACCTCGGGTGGGACAAACAGTTTTCGTAATGCATCACTTAAATTTGTATAGTAGGGAGCCATTATTAAATTGTTTTCATAGTTTGTTGTACAACGTAGTATATGATTTCTTATTATAGTTATGATGTCAACTCGAATTACATTTACCTTATTATACTTATACAATATCTTATTTGACATATAATTTGTGTACTGACTTTGTGCTGTTCGGTACAGAGAAGTAGAGGCTCTTAAACATTTCCTTTCGAATATCCTTAATTTTTCCATGAATGCCGACGATACGTTGAACCATACAGGACTACCATATGTTATGACAGCACGAATTAACGTTTGATACATAAAGTTTTGACACGGGAATTTATATGTTTAGAATGAAAAACACGCCTGTAAACATTATAGAAAATGCCTTCCTTGCCTTTGAGACTATGTCCTTTATGTGTTCACATAAGTATAAATATTTGTCCAGGTGCACCCCTAGATATTTAATTTTGTGTTAGTTCTCAATGCTCGTATTCGAAAGGTTTGATTTGATTCCGAATTGTTTCCAATTTCGTTTTACGTAGTTATTACATTTTCCTACTGGTGGCCGAAATACAATAGTCTCACATTTGTTAGTGTTTATTTTTAAATGCCAACCAAAAGCATACTCCTCGACCATGTTGAATGAGTTTTGAAGTCCTTCATTAATATTAGATATTGTTTTATCAGCATAATAAATATCAATATTATCGGAAAATGGTGATAGTTTGATTATTATTGTTTCCATCGAAATCCTTATATGAATGTATTAATTCTAGTAAAGCTCCTATTGCCTCTTGGCCATGTATAACTACGTTGTCCGTGTTATCTTTTCTAGATCTTGCGTGTCTATTACAGCTTTTCTTAATATATTCCTATCAGATTCGTGCACAACTATTTTAGTTAAATTGAGTAGATTGATTTTTTAACTTTTTTCCCACATTTGAAACATTCTTACTGGATCTCTATGATGTACTCTCTCCAGGTTTTCCTGAATATCTTTATTACCTATTAATATAAAATTTGCATTCAATATTTTTTAATCAGTTTGAGTTTCGCTTTTAAGGTGTTTAATGGTAATTGTGTAAGTCTTGTTTCTAATCTATTATGTACTTTTATCATCGTTAATATTTTACTTTTTTCTGAGTGTAATTTTTTAATTATGCTGTTAGTACATTTTGAAAAGACATCTTTGTCTCTAGCTTTTGGTACCGTACTTTCAATGACCTCTGATATTAGAAAATGTAATCTAGTTATATATACATCTATTTCATCATTCGTTAAATATCGATAGTTCGTTATACATGTTTCTAACATGATTTTCTGCATTACCACCTTCTCCAACCTTTTCCAATTTGTCCTTTTATAGTTAAATTTGAACGTTGTCCCCTCATTCAAAGTTGTCATAACATTCGGCTCACTCTCAATTTTCACAATTAATTCCACTGCGTTGTGGTCGCTATCGTAATCCAATGTTTTGAGGCAGTTTCACATTTCGTTGACTCCATTATGTATAAGTGGTGGTATGAGCCCAGTCGAGGAAAATCGTAAAGCTTGCATCTGAATTCTATTTGGTTTTCCGACAACCATTCTTTTAGGCTATTGGCTTTTGCGTTATTAACAGTATTACCCCATTCTGTGTGTTTGCAGTTCAAGTCTCCCGCTAGTACACAGTAATTATTTGAATTTTGAAGATTCATAGAATCAAATTGTTTTTGCAAGTCTGCTCGTATTGAATTTATATTGCTGGCCGGATAGTACGCACATATAATAACTAAAAAGTTGTTGCAGTCAACGGGTATCTTTACCTTTTCTTACAAAAATTCATATTCTTGAAAGTACATTTTCTTAAAATTAAAATATTACCTTTTTACCTTTACCTGGTAAAAAGAGTACCATTTTTTCCAAAAGTACCTGTTCTTACAAAATTACTTCTTTGTAAAAAGAGTCATTCTCTTATAGCTTTTTCTTACAGAAAGTACTTATTCTTAAAAATATTAAATTTTCTTTAAAAAAACACTCTTTTAAAAAAAAGTACCTCTCTTTAAAAAATTATCTTTTCGGGAAAATATAATACATATTCTTGCAAAAAGGATCTACAACTATATTTTTTTTTTAAATACATTGTAGGAAAAAAAATTTCTTAAATAAAGTTTATTATTTTACAAAAAGTACCTTTTCTTAAAGATCCATTTAAATTAGACATGTTGGAACTAACTAGTACATAATATAGAGCGAAAAGAACATCGATCCAACCGGGTGTCCCGTGGCACTTCATGTGATTTTTATTAATCTATTTTTTTGTATACAGTTCAGCGAATATAACGGTTTTCACTGTATATTTAATAAATTATATTTATTATTATATTTTATTTTATTTACTATATATTTAATAAATTATGTCTAGAAACTAGTACTCATTGATAACAGGATATTAAAAAACAACGCTGTATCATGCCGACATCACAGCAGAATTTATTGAGATTCCAGCACTGTCAAAATGTATGCAGATCTCATGCGTTTTGTAGGGAATCCAAAATTACCCTTTGTTTAATATATTTATTTAAAACAACACATAACAAAATTGTCATAAGGTGGGGTGGGGGAGAGCTGAAATACAACGTAAATAGCCCAAATTTGCAAGCTTATTAAAGTGATCGGAACAAAATTATTTGTGTATGTAAAATCCCTATCAGTACTAATAAAATATATATGCCGGCAACGGAATGTAGAGACGTGAATACATTCGACTGAGTGTTTAATTTTTTTAAAAATATTTTAGAAAATACAAATAAGGTTCGTATAGTTTTTCTTTCGTATATATTTCAGGTAGTATATTTCAGGTTCATTCACCCTGCTGCACACACACACACACTTTCTCTTTTTATTAGGTGCACTATCGATAAAAGAACCAGTATATAAGTTTCAGTCGGGTGAACCGACTTAATCATACCCACACACTAAGTCATCCATTGCATTGGAGTAATGTTAAAAAACGCCCATACTCAAAAGTGACCATAGTCATATTGCTCTAAATACACTGTAAGTAAAATTTGAGGTTTTGAAATGTCACACAAAAAAACCGAGATACCCCAACTATGTTTTGGGTGATATAATCCAGTAGTATACTCCGTTTTAAAAAGTTAGCTCAAAATAACGAGATATTTCGATTTTAAATTTGTAGTAGATTTAAGGTGATTTTTGATTTTATTTGAGGGAAAAACCTGCAAAAGCTCTTGTTAAATCAATTTATATATTTTTTTTCGACAAAATGTAACCGTTGAAATAATAGATATCTATTTGGAAACAGAATTAGTTTACGTCGTACAATTTGGGGTCATAATAATTATAATAATTTTGGGATTCGGGATTTTGGGATTGGCATCCCTATTACAAACAGCTGCTGCAACATATATATCAAAGTGTTCACTTTGATAGATTAGTCCCTACCCGCCGCTATAGATGTTAACACATCAAAAATATAAGCAAGTTATTGACCATTGCGAAAAATTGAATATATTTTGTGTTCTGTGTGGAAAATTTACACCGAAAAATGATCGACGACATTTGGTTGAAGATGTCCTCAAAGCTTACAATCAATATTTTTTGGTTACTCCCGCTAAAGAAATGCGAAATGTTGATCATGCACCTGAATTTACGTGCATCACATGTTTTAGTGCATTAAACAAATGGTGGAAATTACAGTGATATTCGATGCCGTTTGGACTTCCAAAGATATGGACCGATCCAGGGGAACATGATACAGAAAATTGCTACGCGTGCAAGAAAAATGTAAATCGTCTCAATCGAAACAGTAAGTTCACTTAGATAGACTATATATGGAATACACAATAATTTATTCTTATAGAACGATCCGGTTTCATATACAAAGGTGCGCCAAGTGCTCACGAACCAGTGCTCACGTACAGTTATGAATTGCCTGTCTCAGTACATCCATCGGCATACCAACATGATACTGCGTCCTATGAAGTACAATCACAAACTTCAGCAACATCATTACATCGTGCTGATTCTGATTACCTTCAGCCAGTTATACAATATCCATCATTAATTTCGCAGGAACATTTACATAGAATCGTTCGAAATATGAAGCTATCTCAAAATAATGCAATGACTTTGGCTTCGGAACTAAGAAGGGTCAACGTGCTGGCACCAGGTGTAAAAGTTACATGTTACAAATACCCGCAAGAACCATATATGCCTTATTTCATGCTTTCCGAGGACGCAGCTTATGCATATTGTCAAGATATTGCCGGTTTAATGAATGAAATGGGAATCTGCAACTGTAATCCATCTTTATGGCGTCTTTCATAGACTCTTCAACCAGAAGCTTAAAAGTAGTCTTGATATTTAAAAACAGCGTTAAACCAGTGCCATTGATGTACGCTCTTGGAATGCATGAGTCGTATGATACCATGAAATTAATTCTGAGCGCATCAGTTATGACAAACACAATTGGCGCGTAAATCGTGATTTTAAGGTTCTTTCACTATTAGCTGGAAGTACATGTGTGTTTTTTGTAAGTGGGACAGCCATGCAAAATGCAACCAGTACGAAAAGCGAGATTGACCAAAAGGCGATTCGTAAGTTGTTGGCGAATTGAATGTAATTCGTCCACCATTGATCCCCCTTCAGAAAATAATGCTTCCGGATCTTCATATCAAGCTGGGAGTTGTAAAGAATTTTTTAAAGCGTTTGGTTCGCGTTAATGAAACTGTATTACCATCAGTGTGACAATTTTAGCATTTTTGCTGCTGAATTTAGCATTATTTATTTTGATTTAGCCGCAAATTTTCCATTAGCATTTGGCATTTTTTTAGCATTTTTGAATTATTCATTTATCACTTTCTACCCTTTTTAATCTAATAAATCTCAAATAATTTCATTTTATTCTTCTTTTATACTCGTAATATACTCCGCTAAAATTTTAGTCGATTAACAATGGATAGCGTAAAATAGCATTTTGAAATTTCCGCAATGACAGGATCATGCCATCAAGCAAAAATTTTAAAAAATGTATACAGCGTTAAGAATTTATTACATTTAAAGTTTTTGGACCCTTTGCTGTCTGATATACAAAGAGTAAATAAAATGTTTGAAAGTAATGATGTTGACCCTACACTCTTGTTAGCAGAACTACACGATCTTTGAAAAGAGCTCAGCTACCAAATTGTTTTAAAATCTGAAAATTTTGATGCTATAAATTAATTTTTAGACGACTTTTTTTGTTCCAAAGCCGATTTTTCAATTATAATTTTGAAACATTTTTAAAATCAAAAAAAGATGTAACTAATTCTGAAATGTGTTCCTTAATACTTATAGCTTACTATTGAATAAAATATTTGTTGTTGTTTATTTAATCGATTTTTTCATTCAAATGAATTAAAACGTACATGTATGGAAGCACACGAGACGGATTATGAAAAATAAACTCGTTATAAAGGATATAGAAATTAAAAAGAAATTTATATATTGTACCCTTAATTTTTAGCATTAACAGAAAAGATTTAGCATTTTTTAGCATTATTTTGGAACCTATTTAGCTGCAAAAATTTTTTAGATCTGGTCAGACTGATTGCCATACTTGAAAAACCATAACGCAGTGGAATTAATTGTGAAAACTGAGAGTGAGCCGAATGTTATGACAATGTTGAACGAGGCGACAACGTTCAAATTTAACTTTAAATATACACATTGGAAAGAGTTTGAGAAGGTGGTAATGCAGTAAATCAAGTTAATGACAGTTGTACCACTATCAAAATTTAACGAATGATGAAATAGATGTATATATGTATAACTAGATTGATTTTTGTAATATTACTCAAATTTAGTCATTACAAAAATCCTTAAAACTAATAACATAATCATTAGTATATCATTTTTACAATAAAACTCATAATGACTACGGTCCCTGACTTCTGTCGATGAAGGAACAACAGCCTACGACTGTTTCCGAGATAAGAAAAGACTGTCCACATTATCCAAGTTAGGAGTTACTGGTCCAATTAAATTACGACCACTAGAAGCTTTTATTCAGTATTGGGGAGGACGAGATGTCCTCAGGACATTTAGAAGTATCAAACATATCCTCCAATGATTTAAGATTCGAACTAATAGAGGAAAGATCAGAGTTTAAATATGGAAATCCTTTCTTGGCTTCCTTAAATAGCTTATAAAAGTCAACATCGAATTCCCTACACTTCCAATAAGTTCAGCGAAGCCCTCTTTCCTTTTATTTAATTATGTCATAATGCCTTCCATTCAAGCCAGCAAACTTCACATGGGCATGACTATAACAAAGCCAACATGAGAGAAAACAACCCTCATATACGTCCCTGCCTGTACAAATCTATTAATAATTACCAATAATGTCTAAAAGTATGCAATAAAATAAAATAACAAAACGAATTGATACAAATTTCAAACACTTTCGCCACGAAATCCTAAAAGTATGCAGAAAAATACTGGGTTGTATACTGGGTTATAGCATAATACGGGTAAAAAAAGTTGTTTAAAATGTTTTTATTTTGCCCCCATCCCGCAAAGTGCGATGAGGAACTTCGTTCCAATATCTCTTCATTAATTTGCATTTCTGGATTTTGGGAAAATGTTAAAACTATTTTCGATAATCTTTCAAAATGTGAACGGCCCATATTTCGATGACAAAGCGAGTTATCGAAAATTTTAATTTAATTTGTTTTGTTTATTTTGCCTTATATTGTCCAAAAACGCTGCAAGACAAATTCCTTTAGACGCTTTTTAATACATAGTAGCCTCCCGTATATCCGAACTTTGGAGGCCCATAACTCCTTATATAGAATTTTACCCAAACTTTTAAATCCTACATTTTTAGCTTAAAATTATACCTTCTACTACACCGGTGGACCGGTTTTCAGTTTTTGATTACTGTAATTGTGAGGTGAATATAAACAAACTCGATCAGCTGTGTGGATGCAACCACATTCTTGACTACGCCTTGCTACAATCTGAAAACGTCAAAAGTAAACCATTTTAAATAAATAAATTTACTTAATTACTTTTATTGACTATATTACAACCTCATGAGGTCAGACGTCTTACACATATTAATTAAACAAACAAATTAAACAAATTTCAACATATTCTTCCAACTGGCTCTATCCTTCGCCTTTTCTCGCCAGTTGGTAACACCAAGGATACGGAGGGATTCTTCTGCCTGGTCTTTCCAGCAGAGTCTAGGTCGTCCAAGTGCGGACCAAGTCAAGAGGTTTCTCTAGGCGTTGACACCATCAATTTTGTCTTGCGCTCATTAACAGCAAGACCTACCTTCGCTGATTCCTTTTTGATTCTTGAAAATACTGCAGTAACCTCTCGCAAATTTCGCCCAATGATGTCTATGTCGTCAGCATACGCCAGCAACATATGGCTTTTCGTGTTAATGGTCTTGTTCGTATTTACTGCAGCCTTTCTCATTATTATCTCCATTAAGATGTTGAAGAGATTGCACGAAAGTGTGTCGCCTTGTCTAAGTCCTCGCTTGGTACAGAATGGATCAGTGAGGTCTTTCCCCACTTTCACTGCTGATTTGGTGTTAGTCAGCGTCATTCTACAGAGGCGGATCAGTTTTGCGGAATACAAAGTTCAGACATAGCGTCGTACAGTTTTCCCCGTATGGGGCTATCGAAAGCAGCTTTGTAATCGACAAAAGGTGGTATGTATCGATTTGCCTTCCGTGGGTCTTTTCCAGGATTGGGTCTAGCGTGAATATTTGGTCAGTTGTGGACTTGCCTGGTCTAAAACCACACTTATACGGTCCAATCAGGTTTTCAATAATTGGCTTTAGTCTTTCACATAATACGCTCGACAAGACCTTATACGCGATGGATAAAAGACCTTTAACATAAGGTATGGCTTTTTAAAATCCACCGTCGCGTTTTGATCCTACACCCGTTTCAATGTAGCCACCTCGGCACATTTTTCATGATTTTGAACATTTTAAAAGGCATATAACTCCTTTAAAAAAATTTTTTTTTCTGACAACCACAAATTAAACACTGCTAATAGTAGTGCAATATTGCCAAGTTTCAAAAAAATCGGAATCATCGATGTAAATTTTTTCAGAAAATCGTCCGGTTTGTTATGTGAAATGCATACACTACAATCCAAGGCGTATTGAAGAAGGTGGTGGCACTAGATCAAAGTGTATTTATATCAAGTGGAAGCATTATATTTTGTGGCAATTGTTAACAACAACAATAGGCATTTGGGTTTTATATCGTACCGACGTTGTGCCAAACTCTGCATGTATGTATAGTAATAAAAGTAAACGAGCATGTACAAAAACAAAATACACTTGAATTTTACAGTTGCTAGGTACAAAGTTATGAAAATACTGAAATCAGCTGTGCTAATGCTTCCATTTGATATAAATACACTTTGAACTAGATGTTATTGAGCGACTTCTAATTAATTAAATTGTCAAAATAAGTTGATTGTGAGAAGAGCGTTTGGACGTATTTTTAATTAATTTTATTCTTCGTTATTTCGCTACCCTTTGGGTAGCATAGTCAGGAAGATAAACACAATTATTAATTAGAAGCGAACAGAATTGATGAACAAAACTTTTTTCTTGTCATTTCAAAAAACACCAATAACAAAAAATTAAGCAATTGAACACATTTTCTTGACATATGAAAAATGTTTCAAGTTCTGTAGAAATACTCTCTCTAATTTACAGCCAGAAAAATAATTTTGTTGAAAAAAATATATAGATAATGGTAAATTCAACAAGTTACATCCTCATATACTAAAACTTTTACCTACTGACAAATTCAATGATACATCAAACAATTTTTCGGTAAAATGTTCTACATTTTACTATTTAAATGTCTATAATTCTGTGCTACATTATCCGTATCTGCTTTAAAGTTTATTCTCTTCGCTATTGGAGTACTTATTATCTGTAACATTTCTAACATAAATCGACGTTTATAATTATGTTTCCTATTCAAAACTGACGTATCTTGAAAGTTTGGAATAGGATTTAAGTTTGCACAGTGTGATGATAATGCTGGTTTTTGTGTTGAGATGTGTCTATATTTTTTATCTGATTTATGTCGTGCAATTTCAGTCTTAAATTTATTTTTAGTCGTACGTACATATATCATATTGCAGCTGTCACTACCATTTCAATACAAATTCAATAAGAGCAGGCTTGCGAAAACTATTTGATTCTATGAATCTTCAAAATTCAAATAATTACTATGTACTTGCGGGAGATTTGAACTGTAAGCACACAGAATACAGTAATACTCTTAAATACGCAAAAGGTAATAGCCTAAAAGAATGGTTGTCGGGAAACGAAATAGAATTCAGATGCAAGCTTTATTCTTCTGTAACACCATCCTTTCCTCGATCGGGCTCATACCACGATTTATACATAACGGAGTCCAGGCTAAATATACTGAGAAACAGTGGATTACGATAGTGACCACAACGCATTGGAATTAATTGTGAAAATTGAGAGTGCGCCGAATATTATGACAACTTTGAAAGAGGGGAAAACGTTCAAATTTAACTTTAAAAAGACAGATTGGGAAAGGTTTGAGAAGGTGGTAATGCAGAAAATCAAGTTAGAAACAGTTATACTGTTTCTCCCCATTTCTTATTACCATGGTATCCAAGTATGGTATCCTTGATCTACACTCTTCTTCAATTGAAAAACTAATATTAGGATGACAATTATTAAATGTTGTCAAAATATTATCTATAGCACTGTCTGAAACGATACAGAATAAATCGTCTACATATTTGGTAATGATTTTCGGTTTTATGGCCAACTCTTCTATGCAGGAATCAACACATCAGCCACTATCGGGGAAGCAGGAGATCCCATTGGAAGTCCTTCTTGTTGAAAATGTATTTTGTCATAATATCGGGAATACCTGTTGTCTCCTATGCAAAACTTTTAAATATAGAGGAATAATGATTTATTAGTATTTGTGTGCTGTTATATTCTGTCCCATTTTCCCTCGATAATAGGAAGTACCAAGTCTACAGGTATACTCGGAAATAAAGAAACTACATCGAATCACACTCATTTTTCACAATTTTGTATCTTTAGTTCCTTTATTTTATTCTTAAACAGCAATGAAACTTTTTTATTGTATTTGGAGTCCTCTGTAATCCTTTTCAGTATATTCGTAACTCATAAGAAGGGGAATTAATAAAAGAACATATTGGTCTCTTTGTGTATTTTTGGGACTCCATACAACCTAGGTGCTGTGGACACATTTGTCTTAAATTTGACCTTCTCAATTTGATTTATGTTTCCTGCTTCATAAAGTTTTTCTACAATATCATTGTTAATTTTTTGAAGTTTGCTAGTAGGATCTTTATCCATTAGTTTGTACTTAGCTGTATCCCCTACAATATTGTTAATTCGTGATATATAATGACATTTGGTTATAGGTAACGTCGCATTTCCCTTATCGGCATTAACTATCATTACACCCTTATAATTCTTTTAATACTTTTCAGCCTTATCAACTCTGTATAATACAAATTTATCTATATTTGTCAGTTTCGTTTTATTCATCTGACAATATATGATCGTTGTCAATTTAGTTCTAGCTTTTTCTTGTTCTACCTTACCCGGTAGTGTTTGAACAAAATCTTTTCCTTCTGCTATAATATTTAATATTGGTAATTGGCAGTGCATGTTTTTGTCCAAGGGAATGAATCCATTGTACCTCCGTTGGAATGTCCTTGCCTGCTTTATTAGTGAACGATTTTCTATTCAATTTTATTCCCAATTTCCTTTCCTGTAAATCAATAAGGCAATTTTCTGGTGTGTACCTCCTTAATTTTCTCATTAAATGATGTTGCTAATCTGGCCTCATATTCTAAAAATTCCCTCACTTCCTCTCCTGTCATATGTTGACTTAAATTACTAATTATATCTTGTATTTCATGTTCAACTTGTGTAAGTAATTTATGTTTTTCCCTGAGTGTAAGGTTAAGAATTTAGTTGTGCAAATCTTGGGAGTATCCGTTGATAATTTGCCGAAATTTTGGCAACCCATTTTCACCAAAAATATTCAAAACATTCCACCAAATTTGCAATAAATTTCGGAATAATACCTGATTTTCGGCAGCGGCTAAGAAATGTGGTCGTCTGCTTTATCCTCATGATCATATCCCTCGTCGTCTTGAATCTG
Organism: Phaonia tiefii; assembly: GCA_963931995.1. Classification (NCBI taxonomy): domain Eukaryota; kingdom Metazoa; phylum Arthropoda; class Insecta; order Diptera; family Muscidae; genus Phaonia; species Phaonia tiefii. The sequence goes on along the minus strand of OZ008368.1, from coordinate 107,804,611 downwards.
TTCACCCATCTCCTAGCCTGGCTGTTGTGCTTGAATTTGTTGTAGTCCATTATCCTTCCCCTTCGTTTGACTTTTGGCGAGCTCACCTTAGATGGATGGAATTATATTCAAAAATTAAATTGTTCGAGCGTTTGGTCGTATTTTGAATTACTTTTTTTCAAACAAATTATTTTTCTGGCTGTAAATTAGAGAATATATTTCAAAACAAAAATTTTCTGGCTATAACTTAAAACATTTTTCATATGACAAGAAAATTTCTTCAATTGTTTGATTTTTTGTGTTTGTTTTTTTTTTTTCAAATGACAAGAAAAAAAATGTTGTTTATCAATTCTTTTCATTTCTACTTAATAACACAGTGCAACACGAAAAAAAATAACCATATACGGACACCACTACGTGATAAAAGACTTAAAAAAAAAGACCCGTGTCTCCCAATTTTTCCCAAAGTCATGCATTTTTTTTTATGGGCCGCCAAAGATTTGGGGCCTCGGTATCAATTTCGTAAAAATGTGATCATTTTCTGAGGCTCATATCTTGCAAACCGTTCAGAATTCTCTGAGGCAAAGTTGTAGCTCTTGTCATAAAGAACAAAAATTGCGAACATATAAAATCAAAAAAACTTCACCTTCCAGATCAAAATCGCAAAAAACTTAAACAAATTCGATTTTTTTTTACCTTTTTTCCCGTGTTCAGGTCCATAGGTAGCAAACCGTTCAAAATTCAAGGAAACAATCAACTACAAAAATTTACCTAAGATCTCAATAAACAAATTTCTAGAACATATAAACTTCCTAGAGATGATTCTTAACACTGTTTAGGTAGCACGCAAAAGTGAAAAATTTGCCGAAAATTTTTTAATTTCATTTTTTTTACCTTTTTCTCCAGTTCAGGTCCATAGGTAGCAAAAAATGAAATATGCCTGGCCAGAACCATGTGTTCGTCCACGGGTTAACACCGTTAAGGTAGCGCTTAGGTATCACGCGATCATGCACCGACAACAGCAGCACAGGCAATGCAGTAAGCTCAGCACACGCAACAAGAGACGCAGCACACAATATAAAAGCGACACGACGCTCACATCGAGGCATTACACTGCGCGACGTCAACGAGAGCTCAGCGGTGAAAGTTATAAAGTGAAAGTGAAAGTAAAAAAAGTGAAAGTGCTACAGTATAATTCGCACACAACATTCGCAACTGACAATTTCAATATGCAGTGTGAAAATATTGATTTATTTTGCTACGTTTGCGGTCATCAAACCAGAAAAAAAACATCTACAAGATTTCAGAAGGAAAAGAATCTTTTAACTAGTGAATTCAAAAGAGCATATACATTGTTTTTCGACGAAGTGGACTTGACCGGTGAAAATTACACACCTAATACAGTGTGTCGCCAATGTTATAACAATCTCAGGGCATGGTTGAGTGGAGGCAGAGGTACTATGAAGTATTGTAAGCCGGTAAACTGGATTAATCGCCCAGGTGATCATGATGCAACCAGTTGCTATGCATGCGTAAATTACACATGTCGTCTAAATCGACATTCTGAGAAGAACAAAATTTATAAAGCAACTGCAACAGCCACACTACCAGTGCTTGCACCTGAAAATTTTGTATCACCAAGGCCGCCAACTTCTAATTGTACTATTTTACACTATGTTAATGTTAATTGTACTATTTACACTATGTTAATGTTTTCTTTTCTGTCTTTATTTTTTGTTTTCATTTAACAGGCGTACTTAATGGCCCTGACATTAGAAAGCTATTCAAGAGCAACTTTGATTCATCGCTTGATGAAAATCATTCAATGGCATGGATTTACCTTCAGCGTGTATGCACCAGAGTCTCGGGAGGGGATCGAGACGCGGAACCGGAAGCAAGAGAATGGGTGAAACAAATGCTGCATTATTTTGAGATAATCGGCGCATCGATGGCATTAAAGCTGCATTTTCTTCATTTTCATTTTGACGATTTTATCAAACAACTCCCTACCGAATCCGATGAGCAAGGAGAACGGTTTCACCAAACCACAATGCCCATGGAAAAACGGTACAAAGGCAAAAACCTCGACGCATTGCTTGCAGAGGTATGTTGGTGGAGTCACAAGATCACCCTGTATGATGTTAATGAAATATTTGAAGAAGAAAGAGCTGATGATGGAGGGCAGTCTGGAAGCAACGTGCCTGTGGACACCATAATTGCTGAATCAGAGTCAGATTCGGACGATTCGGACGACGATTTGGGTCCACAACTTAAGAGAGCGCGATTTGCAAGTCCAGGGCCATCAACATTATAAACATAATACGAATACTTTTTTTTAATATTTTTGTAATAGATAGCATACTATCTCAATGTTGAAGTAAATAAAAAACAAATGAAATTAAAAAACGGTGTTAAGAATAATTCCCAGGAAGTTTATATGTTCTAGAAATTTGTTTATTGATTGTTTCCTTGAATTTTGAACGGTTTGCTACCTATGGAGCTGAACACGGGAAAAAAGGTAAAAAAAAATCGAATTTTTTTAAGTTTTTTGCGATTTTGATCTGGAAGGTGAAGTTTTTTTGATTTTATATGTTCGCAATTTTTGTTCTTTATGACAAGAGCTACAACTTTGCCTCAGAGAGTAAATTCTGAACGGTTTGCAAAATATGAGCCTGAGAAAATGATCACATTTTTACGAAAATGATACCGAGGCCCCAAATCTTTGGCGGCCCATAAAAAAAAAAGTGCATGACTTTGGGAAAAATTGGGAGACACGGGTCTTTTTTTTTAGTCTTTTATCACGTTGTGGTGCCCGTATATGGTTATTTTTTTTCGTGTTGCACTGTGTTATATATAGCGTTATAATTCAATCTTGCTACTGTCAGAATTGTCCTGCTGTACATTTTGTCTTTTGAAATATTACCATTTTAGAATAGTTTATAGGAGGTACAAGATCGATTGTAAGTAATATGCATATCCGACTTGTCCATAAATAAATCTTCTTTGTGATATATTTTCAAACAACAACCCAATTTTTTCAATTACAATATTTTCTTTGGAGAATGATTTTGTTGTTTTGGGTTTTGTTATTTAGGAGTACTGCTTTTCGCTCTCATAAAGGACAGATTAGTGATCCAATAACTAGAACTCTATACAAAATAAATTATATCTCAATCAATACATGTTCAATAGTAAAGGGAGAATCTATTTAATATGAAGTATTTTGTTTTTAACCACTCCTCGAGTATGATATCTCAAACACTTCATTTAATTATACATAAAACCAAGACTTGTTATATATTGCAACTCGTAATACGAACAATCGGAAAATGAACGCGGTTATTTGTCAAATTTGCACAAAGCCTTTTGAAATTTCAGAAGCTTTGGTCTCAACTAAGTGTCATCACACTTTTCATCAAAATTGTCTGACCATTTATATTGAAAATACCCCATTTTGTCCAACTTGTAAGAGTTCCGTTAGTAGTACTGCATTTGTTGGGTTTACTTTAACCTTTGGTACATCTACTCCGCAAGGAGCAGTTCCTAAAGAGAAACAATTACCATATGGAAATGCTAGGGTAACGCGTTCCACAACTAACCTTACTCAACCAAACTCAACCAAAATATGGAACGAAATTTGGAAGATCATCCAGTAATAAATAATGGTGGGCAAAATGAAATTACTAGATTACACCAGATTATTGAAAGGTTGACCCAAAAAATAGAACGGCTCGAAGTTAGAAGAGAGGCTGAGGTATTTCCACCTGAGAACCTTCATCGCTCACCTATTTCACATCCTCCAAATATAGACAGAAATCCTCCAAATTTGGATTGTAATCAACATGCTCGACCACCCTTGTTCCAAAACCTTCGGAATGTGAATCACAGTGCCCAAAGTCAACACGGAAATATAAGCTCTATTTCGTCAGTGGCTTTGACGAGCAGTAGTAAGGTACCTAATTTGGTTAGTAGTTGGAACTTTAAATTTGATGGTAGCTCTTTGAATTTTCCGATAGGAAAATTTATTTATGTAGTTACCGCATTAACCAACGATAATTTAGCCGGTGATATAAGGGAAATGATTCGCGATAGTAGAAAACAAGAAGTAGGCGAAAACTTTGAGGATTATTATTCGGCTATTCTGAGACTTTGTGACAGACTTAAATATGATATGCCCGAGATGGATATCGTTGAAATGCTCAGGAGGAATCTAAGACCTCAACTCCGTAGATAATTATTTTACGTGGACATAACCAGCATTGCGCATTTGAGATATGTAATGCGTAGACGGGAGCTTTTAAACGCGGAAATGGAAAAGTTAATAGTAATCATAAACCAAAATTAAGACCGTTAGTACCGTATCACGAAAGAATACTTAAATATGAGGAATTGAGAAGAAAAATATTTTGCGAAACTATCACTGTGGATACCAATTCCGACAAGACTCAAAAGCATAGTTAGAAAAGAATACGTGACTTCTGGGGAAAAATTGTATCCAATAGAAAACAGATTAAACACTTTGTGAACTCTATTGAACAGATGGAAAATGATGTTAGATCTTATATTAGATTAAATCTCTTTGGACTGAATCTCTTTTAGATACGGGAGCTTCTATATCATGTTTGTCGGGTATAGCTGACATAAAATTTTTAGATCAAAAGATATCTTATAAGCGTTTAAATGAATGGGTAACCACAGCTGGAGGAACTAAGTATAATGTCGTAGGTTATTTAGAGACAGATGCCAATTTTCGTGGCATGCAGAAGACGATTGAGATGTACTTAATACCAGTTTTAAAGAATGAAATATATCTCGGAATCGACTTCATGAAGTCTTTTAATTTATTAAACGTGGATGTAATGGAAGTGAATAGTACTTCGTCTCCTACCTTGGAGGATTGCCATGAACTTATTATTTCCATGCGCAGACGACTGGACGATGTAATAGGGTCCTTTCCTTCATGTGAAAGTGATGGCTTGGGACGAACTACTTTACTTGAACATTCTATTGAAATATCCAAGGATGCTAAGCCAGTTAAACAGATGTATTTCTCTGTATCCCCGGCCATAGAAAACTAATTCACGCTGAAGTTGATAACATGTTAGGCATGGACGTTGTTGAAGTAGCTCTACCAAACTGCCCTTGGAGCAGTCGGGTGACGCTCGTTAGGAAGAATGGAAAGTCTAGGCTGTGTTTGGATTCCAGGAGATTAAATTCAGTGACCGTAAGGGATGCATATCCCCAGCCGAAGATTGGTAATATCCTGTCACTATTGCCGAAAGCGGAATTCATTAGCTCCTTGGATCTCAAACACGCCTTTTGGCAAATAGGTTTGGCACCAAGTTCCAGGGATATGACCGCATTTACAATCCCAAACCGGCCGTTGTATAGATTCAAGGTGATGCCGTTTGGCGTGACCAATGGTCCCCAGACAATGAGCCGCCTAATGGATATCATAATTCCGCCTACTCTTAGGAATCATGTGTTCATCTATCTAGATGACTTACTTCTGATATCCCAAAGATTTAAAGAACATTTAGATCTATTATGCGAGGTATCTATTATTTAGAGAAAGGCTGGACTTACCTTAAATATTTTCAAGTGCAAGTGGTGCTTGAGAGAGTAAAGATATCTTGGGTATATTAGTCGTGTTTTGGTTACAAGCAAGCGATTGTCGCTTGCTAAGTTTCAAAGAAAACGGCAATTTAGCGATAAGTCATTTTATTCAAAATTATGAATAAGGGTTGAAAACGGTAAAAGATGTCAAAAAAATTTTCGTTTAAACTTCGCGAAAATGATTCTCGTCGCTAAGTCTTCGCTAAGTGCTTCATACAAAACAAGCGAATATATAAGCAAGCGGTGTAACCAAAACACGCTTATTATTGGGAACGGAGTCATTAAAACCGACCCGGACAAAGTTTCCGCAATTTGGGATTTACCTTCACCGAAATCCGTCCGGGATGTTAGGAAATTTTTGGGCCTGGCCAGTTAGTATCGGCGCTTTGTCGACAAATTTTTCGTCGTTGGCTGCTCCAATGTCAGATTTGACAAAGAAGTCCAAGACTACCGTGTGGACCCAAGACAATGCGATTGAGAATTTAAAATTGTGCTTGACATCCGCGCCAGTATTAATAACACCACATTTTGAAAAGCCATTTATAATTCAGTGTGACGCATATTGAAGGGGTTTTGTCTCAGGAGAACGGTGATGGAGTAGAAAGGCCTATTGCGTATTATTCATACAAACTTAACCAAGCTCAGAAAAACTATTCCATTACCGAGCTTGAATGTTTAGCTGCAATTAAGTGCATTGATAAATTTCGAGAGTATGTTGAGGGTCACACATTTAATGTCGTTACAGACCACGCAAGTCATCAATGGCTTATGCGCCAGTCAGACTTGAATGGCCGATTAGCGCGATGGTCGCTTCGACTTCAAGGTTTTGATTTCTCTATCGAACACCGGAAAGGCAGTCTTCAGACCGTTCCAGATACTTTATCCCGCCTTTCACTTGACGCCGTCTTTATTATTGACATTGAACCAGAAGTTGAGCTACGGTCTCCGTCATTTGATGGAGCTAGTTATGGTAAACTTAGAGACTCAATCCTGGAAAATGAGAATGCTTTCCCTGATCTGAAGGTGGTGGGAAAATATCTTTACAAGCGTACTGAATTTGCAAATGGAGATCCCTATAGTGAAGCAACTTCTTGGAAATTGTGGATTCCTTCTGACTTGACGTTTCCTTGACGAATTCGTCTCACGGTGGCATTGGGAAAACCTTGGAGAAGATAAGGCGTAACCTTTTTTGGCCGAAAATGTCATTGCATATTAGAGACTTTATTTCCAAATGTGAAATTTGCAAGCAATCAAAAGCGCCAAATGTTGTTTTAAGACCACCAATGGGATCCATGATTAAGTCCGAGCTACCTTTCCAAAGGGTCTACATGGACCTCCTCGGTCAATTATTCAAATTCAATTATTATTTCAATGAATCGAATAGACTTCTAGTCTTCAAATTCCAGACGAGCAATTATAAACGTGGCTTGGCACAGACCGCTTCACAATATCTACTCAACTACTGCTATCCGATGATTTTGTAGATAGCGTGTGTTATGCCTTGGACACTTTAAAATCTCATGCTTGTATTTTATGAATAAGGCAGTTAAAGTTTAAGGCGAGTGATGGTTGGATACATTCAAAGAGCGGCACGGTATAAGTGCTGGCAACAGGAGATTCTTATAAATCTTTGGAGTTTATGTCTCGTGTTTCAAAGAGCACCATAAGCCTCTTTGTTCCAGACGTGCTACGTGCAATCTATGAAAGCTTGCAGCCGGAATATTTAAAAGTAAGAATTTAAAAGGCTACATGTTAATTTTTCAAGTATTTTAGAGATCAATAGCGATTTTTTTATTTCATTTAAGATAAATTTTTCCTTAAAGATACATTTGTAATTTGTAAAGATAAATTTGTACTTTTTTGTTTTCAGTTTAGAAATACTAGATTAGGCACTGTGTGTACTTATACTTATTACGTTTAATATTAAAATGAATCTTCGATACTCATTGTATCTTCTAATATTTCTGCATCTGTCATTGGTAAGTAGAGAATATTGGAATCACACGTGTCTGGCGATGACGTGTTTCTTGTTTGAGACTCCGAGCTTTTTGGAACAACTTGCTTATAAAATTTACGTTGGAACAATAATTCTTGCATATCATGCATAGTTAAATAAGCAGTTTCTTCGGGCATGGTACGCAGCGTCATCGCCATGCTATCCGCAAAACAGCTGAAAGCATCAGTTATGGGCTTGTTTATGTTGACAATTTTCTCGATTGCTTGATCGAATTTGTCCGTGTTGAGATCTTCAGATTTCCTTTTCCGCGAAGTCGATGGTGTGCAACTGGTTTCAGAAGTTGTATCATCCACATAAAGTGACTCATCTAGGATGTTCTGATAGAAAATTTTTAGAAATAAAAGCGTTATAGTATAGAATAAGTATACTTTGAATCCTTCAAATTATTTATTTCTAATTTATTTACATTAATGTAGGTACCATCTACCGAAGAGAAGTGGTTAGATATTGCTTCGGAATTCAATAAACTGTGGCAATTTCCACATACTCTTGGTGCTCTAGATGGGAAACACATCCGCATAAAAGCCCCAGCAAAAACCGGAACTCAATTTTACAATTTTAAGGGCTTTTATAGTATCATTCTATATGCTTTGGTGGATGCGCATGGGAGATTTATATTTACGGATGTTGGCTGCAATGGGAAAGCATCAGATAGCACAATCTATCGAGATGGTCACCTCTTCAATGGACTTAAAACTGGGTCCCTGAACATTCCAGACCCAACACAATTAGTTCCCGAACATGGCAACAAAATACCTTATTATTTTATCGGAGACGATGCCTTTGGCCTGGATAAGAACCTAATGAAACCATACAACCGTAATATAAAATTGACTATGCCACAAGAAATATTCAATTACAGACTATGTCGCGCACGAATGGTCGTGGAATGCGCATTTGGAAGACTGGCTAAACGGTTTAATATCTTTCAGAGGCCAATTGAAGTACTACCAAGCACGGTAGATCTTGCAGTTTTGACATGCTGCACTCTACATAATTATCTAACAATAACAAGAACAACAGTTCCGCCAGACGCCAATGTGAAATGCACTCAACCGGAAACATTTTCCACAATTGGGCCACAGGAATATAATTCTTATAAGTACGCAAATCGAATAAGGGATGAAGTATCGCGATATTGCATATCCGACGGAGATGTCGATTTTCAGTGGCAGAAACTAAAATTGCATCATGGTGCTTCAACATTGTAAAAGTTCAATAAATTTTATTTGTACACCTCGTCATATACATCGATAAAATTCCCTAGTCACATAGTTCATTTCTAAAAGAATGTTATCAACTATCATAATCATTTGTAATTGAATAAAATGCGAATTCTCAAAATGATACAAAGAATAAATACAATTCAATTTAAATTAAAATCATAGTTGTTTTAGAATCAACTACGGTCTGTTACGGCATACGATTAGCGCTTGCTAAGTAGAAAAGAAAATAGATTTTTAGCGAGAAGTCATTTTATACAAAAATATGAAAAATTGTTAAAAACGGTAAAAGATGTCAAAAATTTTGTTTTGAAAACTTAGCGAAAATGAATCGCGTCGCTAATTCTGCGGTAAGTGCGTCATACAAAACAAGCGAATATATAAGCAAGAGGTGTAACCAAAACACGCTTATTGTTAACATGAGAATTATTTCCGTTAAAACAACTATGTGTCTACTTTTTTCCGAAAGGTGGTTATCATTAACCAATCCATATAAACTACGCCATGGTAAGGGGAATTTAGAATAATATTAACTAAAGAATTTTAAAAGTTGGATTCTGGACTAATGTCATCAGAATATAACGTTAAAACGTTAAACTTACGATAGAAACGCTATCCTTTGACTTCCTTGTTGAAATAGATACATCCAGAAAACTCATCTCTCCATACCAATACAATGAAGGCTCGTACACGTCTGCGGCATCGCAACCAGACTTTTTGCTCTGCTCAACCTTCTTCTTTTCCATTACGTATGTGCTTCTTAGTGACTTCAGCTTCTTCTTAACGCATTCCTCCGTCATGTTGCATTGTAGTCCGATTTCTTCTAGAGCCTAATTAGAAATTAAGATGATAACAATGTTTGCATTATATATTTAATTTACTTTGCTGAGATAGACACAATGATGTTGAGGATATGCAACATGGATTATTAAATTTACGATAAATACTCAAAATTTCGTCTCACAGCTAAAATTAAATAAGTTAAATCTTAAATAATCTAATAATAAATGAAAAATTATAATTTAGTGTCATATACGTATTTTAATAAATAATTTAAACGGCACACCCAAAAAATTAATTAAAGTTCCGATGTGTGATCACGACGATTCAACCAAAATTTATTTATTTATTTCAATAACCAAGCCTTTAAGGCCAAATACGGTTTCAAACTTCTACAAAAAATTTCATCAATTGAATAATATATTATTTAAAACAAGTATTCATACATATGCAAATCGGACTATAATTTTAAGTAACATTCCCATCCTACTGAAACATCCTGTGTTGTACCACACTACTTCAAAGCCGAAACCAATACACGACATCAATAATGCGAAAGCTAGTCTTCTCTTTACAAGTTGAGGCAGATACATATGTATTGGTATAATACAAATTTCGAAGAGTAAACATCATTTTAGGAAATAAAGAGTCGGACTATCTAAACCAAGTTTCTTATCGCATACTAAAAACAAATTGCGTAGTAATCGTATTTGAGGCCAAAAGAAGCGTTTGATGCGTTCAAAACGTATGTTTTGACTGAAGTTCAGGACCAGGGGCAGGCCAAAAAAAACCAAAATTAAAGAATGTGAGAAAATGGAAAACTAGCCCTCGCAGACACCTATGACAGGGTCCAAAAAACCGGTACACACAGGGACATGTAAGTATATATTAGTGTGGGTCGTGTCGCGAATTCCGCGGTGGCATTCTTTTTTTTGTGGGATGTCTGTAAGCCCATATAAGTCCACTTTTGTACGAACAATGGCCAAATGTAACATAATGTATTATTTCTTATTTGGAGTTTTTATTTTTGTAATTTCACCAGTCCCGGTATGTCTTAAAATAGGGTTATTTCCGCCCGTAGACGCCGCACAGACGAAATATATATACGACTAAATTCGCGAGAATACCTTTAATTTGAGTACCCACACTTGCTTGTTCGTAAATGACTTAGGTGCACCCGTTTTTTTGGTCCCTAGGGGCCCAATGGGTCCGATCGTTAAAAAAATTTTTGGTTTCTGAAATTGCCATATTTTTCTCGATTTTGGTTGTTTCATGCATTTCAGCCCAAAAAAATTTTGCCTGCCACTAGTGCTGAACTTTTTTTGCACGTTTTGGAGCTACCTCATTCGGAGTGGCAAAAGTGCTTCTAAAATTGGCTCAAATGCATGCAAAAGTGAATTGATTTACATGGAGGAGTTAAGCCATAGCTACCTTCTTTTTCAGGTCATTGCGGCGATAGGAGAGTTAGGAGTTCCACAGCAACTCACACTCCCGAAATAGGGAAATCAGTTTCAGCGTTTCCTCCTGCTTTTTTTGCTTCTCCATCGACTGTACTCTGCAAAATTAAGAATTTATACGTGTTTATATGTATTATTAATCAATATTTCAATGAAACTTACCAAATTATCCAAATATGTAAAAACAAATTTTTCAAATTCCTGCGCTCTTTTGCTCTGTGTTTTGCCTTATTTCACCAAATTACAATTAAACTGATGTACTCTGCAAAATTATAAATGTATGTATGTTTATACAATGTATCTATTTTCAGACAATATTTGAATAAAACTTACCAAAATCTGCAGATAAAAACAAATTTCCCAATTTGTGCGGCCTTTTGTGATGTTTTGCTTTACTTTTTCTCAAATTACCACGAAATGTCACCGATCTGTCCGCTTACGTCAAATCGCTTGCCGATGTTACTGTCGACGAAAAATCAGAGACAGTCGGGAGGCAAGTGAGAGAAGTGTAAGTGTGGTAGTAAAATAGTGTGAATGTGTTGCTACTGTCGGAGCAAAACTGTCACGTGTAAACGCCACGTAAGTTGGGTGAAGGTAATAAAGTACAAATGACTGCAAGGAGATTTTTTTTAACCCAGAAATAACACGAGTTATGGTTCAGTAATTGGATTTACATGCTAAATGGTGTATTACGAGGAGTTTTTTGGACATAACACATCCAAATGAAGTTCTATCGGTATATAATGTACCATCTGGTGAAAGGGAATTTTCTCGTCTTTTCATCTGTGTAGTTATTTTTTCGAAGTTGTTGCACACAAAATAGTTATTCACATTTTAGAGAAAAAAATGTCGAGTTTTTTTTATTAAATTGGTCCTATCTTGCTGTGGTGGGGGTCTGCCGCAGGCAAAACTTACCCTCAGAAAATGGGAAGCATATTTTCCTTTCGAATTAGGTATCAAATTCATTGACTTGATCTGACGTACTAAACATATATTGGTCCAAACTGAATTGTTTTTTTTTAAAAATCGATATTTTTCAGAATAATTATTACAAATGAACTATATGCAGGAGAAAAAAGAGTTAGATGTCGTGTTAAAGCCAAGAAACCAAGTTTACTAACACAAAAAAATTTAAAGCTATAGCAGTTCGAAATTCAGTTCAAAAAATTCGAAAAATTAAATCTAACTTTTTGAATTTTCAAAATCTGAAAAAACCTCATATGTGTAAAACGAAAAAAAAAATTTTTTGTGCGCACTTTGAACAAATGCGTCAAAACAACTCAAAAAACATAACAACAAAAAAATTAAAATTTTTGTTTTCTTGCAAATCGAAAAAACAAAAAGTAGTCAACTTTGAAAATTTGTTCAAATATACCCCACTGTGCGATTTGCAATGTTGAAAAAATCTTGGTGCGTGAGCGTGCGTGAGTCCAATCTTTGCGTGAGTGAGCACTATTTTCGCGTGAGTCACGCATATTTCCGAATGGTTGATTTCATTTAAATTCGATTTTCTTACTACTTTGTTACACAAAGCATTTTTGGAAGGCTTCTAATAATATATCCCTCTATCAAAGCGTCGTTAATCATCGTGTGTATTTCAAGGAACTCAGCTACAAGCGAATGAGTTTTTATAAATTTTACAGTGGGACCGTTTGCAAAAAAGTGGTAATAATATCAGAACTTCTAAACTATAGGTCCGATTGTTTGAGAATGCACTAAGGATTTGTAGGGGAGAAGTCAGGCTTTCAGAATCTGGTATTTAGAGGCACTTTGTTTCAACGTACGTTTCGCTACAGGTAGACAATTCTGTCATGGCGTGTAAGTTCCTAACTTGTGGTCTGATTTAAATCATCTTTGTTTTTGAGATTCTACTGAGCCGCACAAACCAGAAACAATTAGAGTCGTGTCTCGTCTCTCTAACCGTTACAAAGATATTTGGAATTATAAGTTTAAATTGTAAACATTCGCACTGGCTTTCTTTAGTTTTTTGGTAATAACTTGGTAATTTTGAGCCAAAAGGTAGTTCTAAGATCAGCTACATTGGCAATACGGCAACCAAACGTAAGTTAAAGACCTTTTTAAATTATTTGAAACCGGTTGGTAACGACAACTTCTAAAATTTAAAATGTTTTGAAACTGAAAAAAAAAATGACATTTGTTAGGAATGTACCATCGTTCTTTCAATAGTTTCTCAAATTTTTTGTAAGAAAGACATAAAGTATTGTATTTTTTTAAGCGAGGGCCTTGCCAAAGTTGTTAAATGTAATTTAAAATTTTTTTGGGCATTCACCCTACAGCCAGCCTCGGCAGAAAATTAAAGATTTTTGAACAAAATTTTAAATTTTTGAGTTTGGGAAAAGTCTCGGTTGTTGATTTTCATAAGTTTTTACACCAAATTCTAGACTGAAATGAGGTTAACTACACGGGAGAAGCAAAAACTGAATTTTTAAAAAAAATTGAATTTTCATAACACTTTTGTGGGAGTAAAAATTCCACGCTAGTGACCCTATTTCTCAAGTAATATTAATTTCATTATATTCAACAAAATTGCTGTAATGCGTTGTTATATACTTCAAATCGAATTTGCACAGAATTTTTTCGTAATTTTTCCATGCAGTGCTGTGGAGTGCTCGGAGTCGGGGATATGTGCCTGGAGTCAGAATTTGTGTCGTAAAAATTTGCACGGCTCTGGCTCCAAGTTTAGAATTTCCACCTATGAAAATTTGTTCGGGCAGAAACTATTTATTTTATTTACTTCGGTTTTCAAACAAAACACAAAGCTATTTAGGTTTAATATTTCATCGTTGGTGTTGGTACCCTTTCTAACACATTCCTTTTTTTCAGGTTTAAAAAAAATTGTACTTTGAGAGATTGTCGTTACCGACCGATTTGAAAGACTTTAACAATTTGTTCAACCTACTATTGTTTGAAGTTCAGTCAATGTAGCATTTTGACTCAAAATTACCAAGTTATTGGCAAAAGACTAAGCAATGTCAGTGCAAAAATTGACTTGTTAAACTTTTGATTTCAACTATCATTGTAACGGTCAGACTAAGAGTGTTCTTTGTTTGTGTTGCTACTCAAAAACAAAAAATCTGGTTACAAGTTTCACACTCTGTAGCAAACCCTGCTTTGAAACAGGGTTCATTTATATAGTCAAGCTTCTTTAAGATAAAGGTGATAAAATGTTGTTCCTGTATAAAAGGGCTTAGTTTATTTGATAAATTTATTAAAAGGGACTCTTAATTTAACTAAGATATTTACATTTAAGTGTAGTAGTGTCTAATTCCTGAATATGATCCCAATTAACGTATTTAAGAACTTACTTTTTACGAACACTGTTTTTTATAGTTTTTAATTTTTGAATATAAAGCAAGTGGTTCATGTCAAAACCCTGTTTTATTTTTATGAGTAATTTTTGCGTGATTGTCGTGAATCACGCGTGAATGTGAGTAGGATCAAATTCTGCTCACGTGAGTGTGCGTGAACGTGAGTACCGCCAATATCTTCGTGCGTGATCGTGCGTGAGTGGCTGTGTTCCTTTCGTGAGCGTGCGTGAGCATGATTCAAAACTTGCTCTCGTGCCCATCTCTATTCTGAACCACTGTGCGACGTCTCAACGCTCTCACCCACCGAACATACTCCACTTTTATCAACAATCAACTAAAATCTATTGATTATTTGCAATAAATTATCAATACGTGTTGCGGCGCTAACAATTTTCACAATGTCGATGTTACTATTTTTAAACTTTTGGGTAGTAACAAAAACAGAAAGGGCAATCGGATGTTGACGTAGCCGAACGCCGAACAATTGTAGAAGTAATCTAATGTATGTATAACGGATTCCAGGCTAAATATACTGAGAGGCAACGAAATGTCCAACTGCCTCAAAACATTAGATTACGATAGCGACCACAACGCAGTGGAATTAATTGCGAAAATTGAGAGTGAGTCGAATATTATGACAACTTGGAATGAGGGGACAACGTGCAAATTTAACACTAAAAGGACAAATTGGAAAAGGTTTGAGAAGGTGGTAATGCAGAAAATCAAGTTACAAACAGTTATACCGAACTATCGAAATTTAACGAATGATGAAATAGATGTATATACAAGGGTGATTCAGGAAGTTCCGGACAAATTTCTCAAGCGTATTCCTTGGCTCATTTCGTGAAGAGAAGTCCACTAGGACCATGTTGTTGTTGAAAAAAGTCAAATCGCCGAGATACAGAGATACAAAACGGAAAAAAATTCACATAACCTTAATTTGCTCAGCCAGATGGCAGGTAACTTATGTCTTTTTTTTCTGTTGAAAGATAGCCATACCTTTCCAAAATAACCTAAACGAAGCCCAGAGGTCTTACCGTTCCAAAGTTATGGCCATTTTACTGAAATGCAAAAATGTTTGTTTTTGTTTTTGGAAGCGACATAATAGCACACATTTATTGGTTTTTGTAAATTAGCACGTTTAAGATTTTATTTTCCAGTCCATTCATCATTGTCTAAAAAAGTAAGTAGTATATATAGGTATTCATTGATAGAATTTTGTTATTCAACAAGTGTCTACGAACGCGAAAAGTACAAGTGACTTTTGTCCGGTTTTTTAAAACTGAATAACGACAAAAAAGTAAAAGTTTACGCTAATCTCTGCTGCAGCATCAGTTTCGAGTACGTTGTGTTTTGAATTAGTAAAAATGGCAACATATTCAAACGAAGAATTAGCAGACATTCATTACATGTATGGATTCTGAGACGGTAATACAAGAGCTGCTGCGCGTGAATATGCATTACGTTTTCCTAATCGACGACCACCAAACCGAACAACATTCAGTGAGACGCACCGCCGATTTCGTGAAGGTACGTTGTTTACACAAATGGAGCGTCCCGGAAATGAACAACACGACGTTGCAGTTGAAGAGTTAATTTTGGATGCGATAGACGAGAACCCAACGACAAGCACAAGGCGAATCGCGGTCCAAGTTGGTGTGGCACAATCAAAAATATGGCGCGTCCTTCACAAAGAAAAAAAACATCCATTCCATTTCACACCAGTTCAAGAACTCTTGGCGGCCGATTTGCCAATACCCGTCAACTTTTGCCGTGAGATGTTGCATCGTGATGTACACGCATTTATGTTTTTACGTTCGATTGTGTGGACCGACGAAGTGCATTTCACGAGATACGGCATAACTAATTTCCATAATTTGCACGAATGGGCCCATGACAATCCCCACAACAAGAAAGAAACAGCATTTCAACACCGATTTGCCGTCATCGTTTGGGCTGGCATCATCGACAACACCTTGATTGGGCCAAAATTTCCGCCCAGGTTAAATTCGCAAAATTATTTGGCTTTTTTGCAAGAAGTTATGCCAGAAATCCTACAGGAAGTACCTCTTGCGGTACGAAATCATGTTTTCTACCAACAAGATGGTGCGCATTACGGGCTTATTGTGCGGGATTGGCTTAACACCAATTTCCCTCGACGTTGGATTGGACGAGCTGGACCAATCGTCTGGCCGCCACGATCTCCAGATCTCACACCACTTGATTTCTTTTTGTGGGGCTACATGAAAGATTGTGTGTATTTTGTGCAGATCCACAATCGTGAGCAGTTACTTGCACGCATTGAGGAAGCTGCGGTGAAAGTTCGTGAAAAGATGAGTGAACTAAACGTGGCGGATGTGGTTCGCAAACGGCTGCAATTGTGTTTAGTAGAAAATGGGAACCACATTGAAAACTTCCTTTAACATCAAATGTTGTTTTTTCCTTATGTGTTTGATTGTTCTGCCAAAAATTTCAATAAAATAAAATCTTAAACATGTTAATTTACAAAAAGAAATAAATGTGTGCTGTAATTTCGCTTCCAAAAACAAAAACAAACAATTTTTGCATTTCAGTAAAATGGTCATAACTTTGCAACGGTAAGACCTCTGGGCTTCGTTTAGGTTATTTTGGAAAGGTAAGAGATATGACTATCTTTCAGCAGAACATAAGTTACCTGCCATCTGGCAGAGCAAATGGAGGTTATGTGAATTTTTTTCGCCATTTTTTCCGAAAGCTCTGTATCTCAGCGATTTGACTTTTTTCTACTTTTTTTAGTGATTCTGAAAGGCCTATTAAAAACCTTTCCCACAAGCCCAAAAATCTGACCACTGGCTCAGAAGTTAGCAACTTTACCCTACTACCCTCCGATCACCAATCCGAAAATGTTGAACCCGCTGCCATTTGGCACCCTGGCATTTTCGGACATGGTCCTAGTGGACTTTTCTTCATGAAATGAGCCAAGGAATATACTGGAGAAATTTGTCCGGAAATTCGTGAATCACCCTGTATAACTATATTACATTTTCTAATATCAGAGGCCATTGAAAGTACGGTACCAAAGTTTAAAGACAAAGATGTCTTTTCAAAATTTTTCTAACTGCATAAGTAAAAAATTACACTCAGAAAAAATTAAAATATCAACGATGATAAAAAGACATAATAGATTAGAAACAAGACTTACACCTTAACAACTTAAAAGCAAACCTCAAACTGATTAAAAAACTATTGAACGAAAATTTTATATTAATAGGTAATAAAGAAATTCCGGAAAACTTGGAGAGATTATATAATAGAGATCCAGGAAGAATGTCCCAAGGTTCGAAAATATTTAAAAAACTAAACCACTCAATTGTTGTGTAAACTAAACTAGTTGTGCACGAATCTGAAAGGAATATTCTAAGAAAAGCTAGAATAAACACGCAAGATCTAGAAAAGGATAATACGGAGAACCTAGTTATACGTGACCAAGAGGAAATGCATGATACAATAGGAGCTTTTCTGGAATCACTACATTCATATAAGTATTAGTCGGCATTCGACGACGATATTGCTAGTTGTCGTGCTGATAAGAGAATATCTAATATTAATGAAGGACTTCAAACTCATTCAACAACGCAGTCAAAAACCGAATAAATGTTCGCAAACATCAAGTGAAACTTCGAAAAAATTCCAGAAGGCGAACGAGAAAGAAACGCCCAACATATAGCAACCGAAGACTAATAAATTTTTAAACAGCTAAAGTAGAAATTTGATTATCCATCTACTTCTGCTTCTTTGAAGACTATGATACTATGATGTGGATTCAGAGTTTGCCCATATTTTAGATGTTATTAAAGATAAAATGTCTCATTGTGATATTTTCATTGTTTGTGGTGACTTTGATATTCCTTTTGGATCGTGGTTCCATTGTCCTGAACGTGGGCACATGGTATTCTTCTTCTCTGCTGAAAACAATATTCTTGTTATTGGGATCAATTAGTCTATATCCTTTCGATTTGTTGCAATAACCAACGAAAATCATTTTCTTCGACTTTGCGTCAAGTTTTATTCGCATTTGCTGAGGAAAATGCAGCATTGCTGTGCATCCAAAAATTCGCAAATGATTCACAGAAGGTACTTTACCAAACCAAACTTCATCTGGGCATTTGCCAAGAATGCGGTGAGAAATCCTGTTAAGCAAGTAACCGGCTGTATTGACAACTGCAGCCCAGTACGATTTTGGCAGTTTGTCTTCAAACAGCATGCATCTAGATTTTTCTATCAATGATCTATTTATTAGCTCAGCTAGCCCGTTTTGCTGAGGATTATACGAAACGCTTAGCTGATGTAATATACCATGTTGTTTCAAAAAATTAGACATTCGCATATTTATGAATACTCCTCCATTATCAGAACGAAGGCACTTAATTTTCTTTCCAGTTCGGTTTTCAACTAACGACTTATGTTCAACAAACTTCTCGAAAACTTCGTCCTTTTTCTTTAAGAAAAATGTAAATACCTTTCGACTGCGGTCATCTGTAAACGTCAACAGATATACGCTTCCACCATTTGACTTGACCTCCATTTAGGGTTGCCAGACGTACTGTTTTTAACAGTACATGTACTGTTTTTTTTACGAGTGTACTGTTTTATTCACAACATCATCTTTTTGTACTGTTTTTTATACACACTGTAAATAAGCTCTTTTTTCGCACAACATCTAAATCAGTACGTAAAAGTATTGATTTTATAAATTATGTACTATTTTTTCTACACACTGTAAATAAGCTCCTTGTTTCTTTAAGTGTTAAAATTGGTGTAATATAGGAATATAATAGAAAGAACTTCACTTTGTTTAGTTGTGTTCAACATAATCTTTTCCACATGAAAATGAATATTGCTACTTTGTGCATTCAACAAAATTTACTTCAAAAAGAATAGTGAGAAACACAAAAACTTCTCGGGATTTCTTAATTTTTCACGCCATGGTAAATCATTTGTTGTACAATTGTTAAAATTTTTCCTTTTAGTTTGTTTAAATATTTATCTATGTAGATCAAAATGGAAAGCTATTCAAATGAATCAGCGAACGCCCTATCGGATAATTCTAGCACCGATGTGGAAGAAATTGGCTGTCCATCAGTTAATAGTAAAAAGAAAAAAATTGGAAATCGACGCAAAAATAAATATAGAGATCCTTCTCTATTGCGAATGGCGGAGTAACCGATATAAGGCGTCACATGAAATCTGTAAAACCTGTGCGAAACATGTTTTTTAAACCAAGATACGTGTAAAGTCGAAGAAGAAACTCGTCAAAGTAGCGCTATATCAGATGTTGTTTCTACATACCACACAGTGATGCACAGCCACAGCTATCACTCTGCAGATTGTAGTAGCAAGCTCTTTAAGCAATTTTTTCCAGACTCGAAAGTGGCTTTCAATTTTACTTGTGGAAGAACAAAGTGTTCTAAAATTATATCAAAACTTCTGGCAAAATGTTCTATAGAAAGATTAGTTAAAGATTTAGAAAAAAAAGGCAATATAAAATCATTTCCAGTAGTAGTTAGATACTTCTCCATACACAAACCTATTAAGCTTTTATGAGTCAAACTCAGAATTGTCTATTGACATTGCAAACTCATTAAAATCAAAATTGAACTCACGTAACTTAAGCCTAGATAACGTTACTAGCTTTTCCGCAGATAATGCAAATGTGAATTTTGGATGCAAGAAAAACGTATTTGTGGAACTGAACAAATCAAATCCAGATATTATCGGCGTTGTATGTTTGTGCCATATACTTAATAACACATTCAAAAGTGCATTAAAGCTGTTGAAATTCGATATCGAAAATATAGTTATTAGAATTTATAATGAGTTTAGCTCATCGACCAAAAAAACATCGAATCTGAAAGATACATATGACTTTTGCGACTTAGAATGGTGTGAAATGCTTAGCCATGTACCAACATGATGGCTTACTTTGACACCTGCTATAGAGAGACTGTAAGAATTATAAAGCCATAAAATCATATTTTCTATCAAAAGATTGCCCAGCTTTTTTATTCACAGCTTTATTCACAATATTGGAACGGCTTTATTATGCTCCATAAAAAAATTGGAGCAAAACTCCTTGGTTGTCGTCGATATGTTTCAAATAATTAAACAACTTTGCGAAAAATTTAAGCAACAGAAAACCGAAAAATTTTGTGGCATTTTAGCTGAAACTGTCTGCAGTAATTGCGACAATCTACGAGAAGTAGATTTATTTAAAGAAAGGGCAGACGCTGTTTTATTTTCCATAACAAATTACATCGAAAAACTATTCGATTTATCAAAAAACAAATTCGAGAATTTAAGTGCCTTCAATTTAAATTCTAAGTTTACATTCCATAAATTTACTCAAATTTTAGAATTGTTTTCCATCAAATATATAGATACTGACTTTCTTTTTGAAAAGTTCGTTCCGCTGAAAATCTTTTCGGAATCTGTAGACAAAGAAAAACCTGTTGAGGAAAAATGGAAAGATTTGTTAAACAGTGGCAGTTTTCCTAATTTTGAGAAAATTTGCAATGTAATTTTTTCCATACCGCAATCAAATGCAGCTACTAAAAGAATATTCAGTCTAATGTTTATTGAAATAAATTTAAACTGAAATAAATTTAAATGTTTTTGCTTTTATTTTAATAACAAAACTTATGTACTGTTTTTTTTCGAATTGTACTGCTGTTTTTTACTCTTTGTATTGTTTTTATACATTTTGAATTTAGCTACCCTACTTCCATTGGCCCGCACAGGTCAGTGTGTATCACTTCTAAAATGTCTTCAGCTCTGGAACCTTCTTTAAGAAATTTTTTCTTGGCGTGCTTTCCCCGAGCACATGCCACGCAATCTATGGCCACAACTTGATCATAATTCACCATGCCTCTCGATTTCATGTTCTAATTTTCCCCTGAGCCCAACCAGCTTTATTTGGATTCGTATAGTCTCGAATTATAACTGAATCTCCCTCATGAAATATCTTATTCCGTTTACCCTTATAGTTTTGAACACTTTTTCTTTGACTTTCAACTATGACTTCTCCAGTTGTTGGTGGTTTAAGTAAACTAAATCTCGTTTTCATCTTATACTTGCACTGAGCACGACTTCTGCTGCCGCTGTTGTCTCCGCCGCCGTTTCCTCTCTCACCTCTTTTGCTGCTGCCGATGTTGTCTCCGCCGCCGTTTCTTCGCTTGTTGCTGATCCCGTTGGACTTGTGATGGTTGTTGAAATGTTTGGGATTATTTTTGTATTTAACAAGATTAACACTGGATTGGCCTGACATACCATCCATCAATTTCGACTCCATTATGAGTGCTTTCCTAAAGGCACCTTGAATAGTTATCGTCTCGTCCTCTTCACATAACCTTTCGAACATTTTTGGCGGCAATCCAATAATAAATAGGTCTAAAATCATTGCATCCAAATGAGTATCGAATTTGCACAGTAGAGCCAATTTCTTTAATCTGGCAAACCATTGGTTAACAGTTTCACTGTCTTCTTTTTTTGCATTATGAAAAATTTTTCTCTCCCGAAAAACAATGATTGGCGGAGTGAAATGGTCTTCTAAAGTTTTGCATAAGTCTTTATAAGTTTTGTTCACCGGTAACTCGGGATAACATACATTACGTAACACTGAGTACGTTTCCGAACCGACTGACTTTAATAAAGTCGCTTTCTTCGCGTTATTATCTTCACAATTGATTTCATTAAAATGTATTTCCAATTGTTCCTTCCAAATTTGCCAGTTTACAGTCGGATTTTATTCTGGAACACCAGAAGACTGTAGCACTGTGAGTGTAGGTGTGGGTGTATTACTATTACTCGTCGCCATTTATGTTATGTATCTCGTAATACTTTACTTTAAAATAGAAACTCTCGGTTCAACGATGGAAACATAACTAAGTTTATTGGATTCAACATGGGACTTAACAATGCTAAATTCTTATGTACTAAACATTTAATATGTAGGTGTTACCATATTGAACAAGTATTGCATTAGTACTTATCAAATGTTTGCACAGGGTGTATGTTTTACATATATCTAACATTAACAAAACCTGAATTGGAGGTAGCATGTTGCTGTTTTACGTCTTGAATAATTTTCGCTTTAACAGCATCAGCTTTTAGCTGTTGGCCTGAACTCTCAAGGCTCATAATCATCGGATTGTATTCCTCTGGTAAACCCTTTAAGAGGGTCGATGCTATCCATTCGTCGAATACGTTGAACCCAATTCCATTCAATTTGTGAGCTGTGGACATAACTTCAGACACATAATGTTCAACAGAATTGCAATCCGCCAATTGAATTGAGCACAACTTCCTCAAAAGACCAATGCGTCTGTCCAAACCGGAATCTTCAAACAAACTTTTCAGTTTGTCATAAACTTCTTTGGAACTTCTTGCTTCTTGAACATAGACAAACAAATCCTTATGAAGCGATAAAATCAAACAGCATCTTGCTTGGTTCTCCTTCTCTGGTTTATCCGTGCATGTTCCTTCTACGCATCCCCACAAGTCCTCTAACTCGAAAAGAGTCTTTATACCGAAACTCCATGTGAATCAATTCTCAGATCCAATCAATTTCTCAACTTGAATTGCGTTAGCGCTGGACATTCTTTAACCATGTATACTTCTAAGAACCCCGAATAAAATTTCTTAATTATGGAAATGGTCCATAACCTGTTGGAGAAAAACGCAACGCACAACCTTTTGAAACTATTTATTTTTCCACAATGAAAAATATTTTAATTTTATTGACGAATGTATATTTATATTCAACGCCTAGTTTGTTATATATTTTTGTTTAAACAAGTAAAATACGTAATGTAATATTTGTCTATATACAACAGGTATAAGTGCTGACACGAAAATACAAGTCCCTAATGAATTCGCTGGTGAAAGAGCTGCAGAATTTGATACACAAAAATAACTGTCTAGTGGCTTGTAATATGACCCATTCCGACGAACATATTCTGAAAAATGTTCATGAACATTGTGGAGTTATTGATATCTCAGGTCTTGTACCTTTAAAATTATTCCGAACAAATGTATTCTGAACAATATTTCTTCACATCCAGGTTCCGATGAGCAAGACTTCGCTGCAGTAGTTAATGATGTACCCAAATTTCAGCAAACTTTATCAGCAGTTGAAGTACATATATACTGAGCACCTTTGTGGAGATGAGAAAAAACGCGCCTGAAAATGTATTTGTTCTCCTAACGTGGTTGAAGATATTGTTGTGGAAGAAAAGTAAAAAAATTAAACGCAAACAAAAATGACTAATAATTTGAAATTAAACTCAACAACAATATTCAATATTACGAATTTTCTGTATAACGAAGTTTTCTTGATTTCCTTGAGATTCCCAATATAGAACTTCAACTGGAATGATAAAAGCCACCCTACTACATATATATATGTATTTATTTTTTGTCTTTCAAAAATTTTATTTTTGTTTAATTTTTATTTCTTTAAAACAGTTTAGTATTAAGTTCTATTTTCCGATAGTACTTCACATTTTCATATTTGCAAAAATAAATAAATTCATACAGACACTAATACTGCTATTAAACCATTCAACATTTCTTACATTGCAGTTCTCACATTCTCTCCAAAACAGCTACATTTTTACTTTTGCACAGCAATGGTTTAAGCATAGAGTAATTCCTTAAAGAGAAAAACTTTGACTTCAGTGTGATAAAAAGTGACTTACACCAGGTGGAATTACAAAAACTTCTGACCTTAATTTTTCTTGTTGGTTTGTTTGAAAAACTGTGAAACTGTGCATACCTTTGTGTTGTATTTAGCACAATAATTTTAACACACAAAACGAAATACCGTTGTTGTTATTGAGTTGGTTGTTTTGAACCATTGCCTCTGTCTGGTATTATTGAAGCAATTCTTTCCAACATCCAACGTTCATATCACACCAGTCACAAATTTGCTGAAAGAATTGTTAAGTCTATATATAAAAATAAGTCTGTGGGTTTAACTACTTCTCGTAGTCCCAATTTTTGACTGGTTATTTTAATTTGTAATCAGTTGATTTTGATTTAGGTTTGATCTGACTTTAAATACGAAATGAATTTTTTAGTGCTTTGTCAAATAATCTTTCTACCATATGGCAACAATGGCAAATGCTACGCAAAATAACTGGTATTCATGTATTTATCGGCTAATCGTTACAATGCATCAAACTGACGCCATTGGCAAAACACAAGTGAAGTGATAAAATGCAAAATATTTAATGAAATTGAAGAATATTTGAGCAGAAATAAAGTTCTAACTGCACTACGATTTAAATGATACGATTTTATTGTTATTTCAACTAGAATGGTGATTATAATTGCTCACATTAACAATTAAAGAAGCTTTGTGTTTGTACTTCTTGTTGTTTTCTGTCAAAATCATATGGTCACTTGATCATAGTTTAAATGCCCAACTTTGTCAGTTTAAGCAGCAATTAACTATTAACCTAAAAAGTGAATTCAGAGTTTAAATAATGTTTGATCGTTGTTCAAAGATGATTTTCCACTCAAAAATTAGGCCTTAATGCGTTACTCACTCAAACTAGACTTCCATATTATTTCACAGAATAACATGTAACATACAATAATATTTATTCATTAACATAAGTTACTGTTGCAAGAACTCAAAAGGCTGAGTCGGTAGAGGTGTGCCTTGCAATTGGTTAGAGTCCTACGAGGGTCGTACTGCGGGGATCTCTTTAATTCTTTTTTTTTTGTTTATATGGTCGAGTCTTGGTCGGGGCGGTTGGGATCGTTCATTTTAAATATTTTTTTGTTCCCTTATACAAGTTTCTTGTCGTTTTTTAAAACTGAATATATCTATCATGATTGGAGCGTATTCTGAAATGAAATAATCCATCAAAAGTTTAATGAAGAAATTGTGTACTGTGGTTATATTATACTACATACTTATGTACATATTTTCTACAAATTTCAACGAATTATTATTAAACCAACAACAATAAGATGTTTCAAGAATTGTTAAATTAATTTCAATTAATTGCATGCTCTGGCAGAAATCTTCAGATGTTTTTTTTACAGCAATATCAAAAAACAATAACAAAAACAAATAGAAACCGACAGAAAGTAGTAAAAGCAACCAACAATTAAAAAAAGGATTTAAAACAAACCACCCACCCATTGTAATCGCTATCTCAACGCACTCACCCACCGAACACACTTGACTTTTTTCAACAATCAACTAAAATCCATTGATGAATTGCAATAAATTATCATCACGTGTTACGGCACAATGTCGACATTACTATTTTTAAAATTTCCATCGGTCAAAAGTCTGCATCTTTTGATCTAGAAAACATTTTTGAGTTCTGTAAAAAAATTGATTGCAGACAAGGAGTGAGAAATTACAGTGACAGATCAACATTGCAAATCGCACAGTGGGGTATATTTTAAAAAAATTTCCAAAGTTGACTACTTTTCGTTCTTTCCAATTTGCAAGAAAACAAAAATTGTCATTTTTTTGTTGTTATGTTTTTGAGTTGTTTTGACGCATTTGTTCAAAGTGCACACAAAACAATTATTTTTTTTCGTTTTACAAATATTAAGTTTTTTCAGATTTTGAAAATTCGAAAAGTTAGAATTAATTTTTTGACTTTTTTGAACTGTATCTCGAACAGTTTGAGAGTTTTAACACGACATCTAACTCTTTTTTCCATATCGATTATCAAAAACGTCAATTTTGAAAAAACAATTGAGTTTGGACCAACATAACTTTATTACATCAGATCAAGTCAATGAATTTGATACATTATTCGAAAGGAAAATAAGTTTCCCATTTTCTGAGGGAAACTTTGCCTGCAGCAAACCCCCTCCACAGCAATATAGGACTAAGTTAGTAAAAAAAACTCGAAATTGTTTTCTCTAAAACGTGAATAACTGTTTTTTCTTCAACAACTTCGAAAAACTAACTACACAGATGAAAGACGAGAAAATTCTCTTTTACCAGATGGTACATTTTATACCGATAGGACTTCATTTGGCTGTGTTATTTGAGTTAGTTTCAATTATACAAATAAACGTGGACTCGTTCGGGTATAAAGAGTTATCGGAAGCATATATGAAGAACTGGGGAATAGACGATATTTGCTGCATAATTAAAAATAAAATTTCTTACGATTGTCTTACCAGTGAATCAAAAAATAACATTAAAGTGATACCTAACAACTTCGTAGATAATTTAACCGTCGCTACAAATTATATATTTGTTCCAAAAGAAAGGTTTAATATATTGTGCAAACAGTGGCTAGAAGGGGAACTAATGTTTGAGTTTGAAGTAGTAGGAGAAGTAGAAGACGTCGATACAAATTGCGCAAAATTTGGAAGGCCATTAAAATTATTTGCAGCAATATACGAACGAAGAAAACTGAAAGACCTCAAGGAAGACATCGGAAGTGATGACATAAAAGAAGCTTGAATGCACCAATTCCAATCAAAAAGAAAGTATATAAAAGCGGAAATCATTGAAAATTTAATTACTCCTACTCAGTTGAGAATAAGAAGAATTCGGAATAGTGTACCTACTCCGAAAGATGAAAAACTATTCACACAACTAGATGCACTTGCATTATTTCTGAACTTAAAGCTAAGCAAGCATCAATATTCCCAGTTGCGACAGCGATCAATGGAAAACATTTTAAAAATTAGCTACGATCTAGAGTTTGGACCATCTGGATCAATGAGGAACAATGAGCAAAATAAGGAGAAACGGCTCACAAAAAAATTATCCTTCGAAGAAGAATGACTGCAAGGAGATTTTTTCTTAACCCAGAAATAACACGAGTTGCCCAACAGTTGATCTTTAGATCCAAAGTAATCCTTGAAGTAATTCAGATATATATTGAGTTATTACGACAGTCAAATAATATCAATGTTTGCTCCTCATTGAATTGCAGTACTACATGTGTGCAATTATTGTGCAGTAATTGGATTTACATGCTAAATGGTGTATTGTAGGGAGTTTTTTGGACATAACACAGCCAAATGAAGTCCTATCGGTATAACAGGTACCATCTGGTGAAACGGAAGTTTCTCGTCTTTCCTTCTATGTAGTTATTTTTTCGAAGTTGTTGCATACAAAATAGTAATTCACGTTTTAGAGAAAAAAATGTCGAATTTTTTTTACTAAATTGGTCCTATATTGCTGTGGTGGGGGTTTGCCGCATGCAAAAGTTACCCTCAGAAAATGGGAAACATATTTTCCTTTCGCATTATGTATCAAATTCATTGGCTTGATCTGACGTACTAAAGATATATTGGTCCAAACTGAATTGTTTTTCATAACCGATATTTTTCAAAATAATTATTACAACTTAACTATATGCAGGAGAAAAAAAGAGTTAGATGTCGTGTTAAAGCCAAGAAACCAAGTTTACTAACACAAACAAATTTAAAGCTATAGCTGTTTAAATCTAACTTTTTGAATTTTCAAAATCTGAAAAAGCCTCATATTTGTAAAACGAAAAAAAAATTTTTTGTGCGCACTTTGAACAAATGCGTCAAAACAACTCAAAAAACATAACAACAAAAAAATTAAAATTTTTGTTTTCTTGCAAATCGAAAAAACAAAAAGTAGTCAACTTTGAAAATTTGTTCAAATATACCCCACTGTGCGATTTGCAATGTTGATCTGTCATTGTAATTTCCCACTTCTTGTCTGCAATCAGTTTTTTAAGTTTCCTAGATCAAAAGATACAGATTTTTCACCGATGGAAATTGGTTCTGAACTAGAGATGGGCACGAGTCACGTGATTGGCGTGATTCACGCGTGAAAGTGAGCGGGCCAAATTTTGCTCACGTGAGCGTGCGTGAACGTGAGTAGTGAAAAAATCTTGGTGCGTGAGCGTGCGTGAGTCCAATCTTTGCGTGAGTGAGCACTATTTTCGCGTGAGTCACGCATATTTCCGAATGGTTGATTTCATTTAAATTCGATTTTCTTACTACTTTGTTACACAAAGCATTTTTGGAAGGCTTCTAATAATATATCCCTCTATCAAAGCGTCGTTAATCATCGTGTGTATTTCAAGGAACTCAGCTACAAGCGAATGAGTTTTTATAAATTTTACAGTGGGACCGTTTGCAAAAAAGTGGTAATAATATCAGAACTTCTAAACTATAGGTCCGATTGTTTGAGAATGCACTAAGGATTTGTAGGGGAGAAGTCAGGCTTTCAGAATCTGGTATTTAGAGGCACTTTGTTTCAACGTACGTTTCGCTACAGGTAGACAATTCTGTCATGGCGTGTAAGTTCCTAACTTGTGGTCTGATTTAAATCATCTTTGTTTTTGAGATTCTACTGAGCCGCACAAACCAGAAACAATTAGAGTCGTGTCTCGTCTCTCTAACCGTTACAAAGATATTTGGAATTATAAGTTTAAATTGTAAACATTCGCACTGACTTTCTTTAGTTTTTTGGTAATAACTTAGTAATTTTGAGCCAAAAGGTAGTTCTAAGATCAGCTACATTGGCAATACGGCAACCAAACGTAAGTTAAAGACCTTTTTAAATTATTTGAAACCGGTTGGTAACGACAACTTCTAAAATTTAAAATGTTTTGAAACTGAAAAAAAAATGACATTTGTTAGGAAGGTACCATCGTTCTTTCAATAGTTTCTCAAATTTTTTGTAAGAAAGACATAAAGTATTGTATTTTTTTTAAGCGAGGGCCTTGCCAAAGTTGTTAAATGTAATTTAAAATTTTTTTGGGCATTCACCCTACAGCCAGCCTCGGCAGAAAATTAAAGATTTTTGAACAAAATTTTAAATTTTTGAGTTTGGGAAAAGTCTCGGTTGTTGATTTTCATAAGTTTTTACACCAAATTCTAGACTGAAATGAGGTTAACTACACGGGAGAAGCAAAAACTGAATTTTTAAAAAAAATTGAATTTTCATAACACTTTTGTGGGAGTAAAAATTCCACGGTAGTGACCCTATTTCTCAAGTAATATTAATTTCATTATATTCAACAAAATTGCTGTAATGCGTTGTTATATACTTCAAATCGAATTTGCACAGAATTTTTTCGTAATTTTTCCATGCAGTGCTGTGGAGTGCTCGGAGTCGGGGATATGTGCCTGGAGTCAGAATTTGTGTCGTAAAAATTTGCACGGCTCTGGCTCCAAGTTTAGAATTTCCACCTATGAAAATTTGTTCGGGCAGAAACTATTTATTTTATTTACTTCGGTTTTCAAACAAAACACAAAGCTATTAAGGTTTAATATTTCATCTTTGGTGTTGGTACCCTTTCTAACACATTCCTTTTTTTCAGGTTTAAAAAAAATTTTACTTTGAGAGATTGTCGTTACCGACCGATTTGAAAGACTTTAACAATTTGTTCAACCTACTATTGTTTGAAGTTCAGTCAATGTAGCATTTTGACTCAAAATTACCAAGTTATTGGCAAAAGACTAAGCAATGTCAGTGCAAAAATTGACTTGTTAAACTTTTGATTTCAACTATCATTGTAACGGTCAGACTAAGAGTGTTCTTTGTTTGTGTTGCTACTCAAAAACAAAAAATCTGGTTACAAGTTTCACACTCTGTAGCAAACCCTGCTTTGAAACAGGGTTCATTTATATAGTCAAGCTTCTTTAAGATAAAGGTGATAAAATGTTGTTCCTGTATAAAAGGGCTTAGTTTATTTGATAAATTTATTAAAAGGGACTCTTAATTTAACTAAGATATTTACATTTAAGTGTAGTAGTGTCTAATTCCTGAATATGATCCCAATTAACGTATTTAAGAACTTACTTTTTACGAACACTGTTTTTTATAGTTTTTAATTTTTGAATATAAAGCAAGTGGTTCATGTCAAAACCCTGTTTTATTTTTATGAGTAATTTTTGCGTGATTGTCGTGAATCACGCGTGAATGTGAGTAGGATCAAATTCTGCTCACGTGAGTGTGCGTGAACGTGAGTACCGCCAATATCTTCGTGCGTGATCGTGCGTGAGTGGCTGTGTTCCTTTCGTGAGCGTGCGTGAGCATGATTCAAAACTTGCTCTCGTGCCCATCTCTATTCTGAACCACTGTGCGACGTCTCAACGCTCTCACCCACCGAACATACTCCACTTTTATCAACAATCAACTAAAATCTATTGATTATTTGCAATAAATTATCAATACGTGTTGCGGCGCTAACAATTTTCACAATGTCGATGTTACTATTTTTAAACTTTTGGGTAGTAACAAAAACAGAAAGGGCAATCGGATGTTGACGTAGCCGAACGCCGAACAATTGTAGAAGTAATCTAATGTATGTATAACGGATTCCAGGCTAAATATACTGAGAGGCAACGAAATGTCCAACTGCCTCAAAACATTAGATTACGATAGCGACCACAACGCAGTGGAATTAATTGCGAAAATTGAGAGTGAGTCGAATATTATGACAACTTGGAATGAGGGGACAACGTGCAAATTTAACACTAAAAGGACAAATTGGAAAAGGTTTGAGAAGGTGGTAATGCAGAAAATCAAGTTACAAACAGTTATACCGAACTATCGAAATTTAACGAATGATGAAATAGATGTATATACAAGGGTGATTCAGGAAGTTCCGGACAAATTTCTCAAGCGTATTCCTTGGCTCATTTCGTGAAGAGAAGTCCACTAGGACCATGTTGTTGTTGAAAAAAGTCAAATCGCCGAGATACAGAGATACAAAACGGAAAAAAAATTCACATAACCTTAATTTGCTCAGCCAGATGGCAGGTAACTTATGTCTTTTTTTTCTGTTGAAAGATAGCCATACCTTTCCAAAATAACCTAAACGAAGCCCAGAGGTCTTACCGTTCCAAAGTTATGGCCATTTTACTGAAATGCAAAAATGTTTGTTTTTGTTTTTGGAAGCGACATAATAGCACACATTTATTGGTTTTTGTAAATTAGCACGTTTAAGATTTTATTTTCCAGTCCATTCATCATTGTCTAAAAAAGTAAGTAGTATATATAGGTATTCATTGATAGAATTTTGTTATTCAACAAGTGTCTACGAACGCGAAAAGTACAAGTGATTTTTGTCCGGTTTTTAAATTCTTTATATTAACTTCGACTCCGGTCTTGAGGTCTTGAGGTCTTGAGGTCTTGAGGACTTGAGGTCTTGGCACAAATCTGTTATTGTTGTGTTGTGTCATCGTTTTTAACGTTGGCCTTGTGTTTGTTGCTGCTTTGCATTCGGTATTAAAGTGATTTTTGTGCATTTTGATATAATTTTCCTACGCGATTTTCTCCGGAAGTTCGTGGCCGATTTTATTAATTTTGGGATTGATTTTTAGTGCGGGTTTCGACGAAGAATTTAAGCCAAAAATCAAGGCGATCCGGTATCACGGAGCCGGGATTTAAGTGTTTTAATTTGCGATATTTTAACCCATTTTGTGCTGTGGCATCGTATTTAACGTTGGCCTTGTGTTTGTTGCTGCTTTGCATTCGGTATTAAAGTGATTTTTGTGCATTTTGATATAATTTTCCCACGCGATTTTCTCCGGAAGTTCGTGGCCGATTTTATTAATTTTGGGATTGATTTTTAGTGCGGGTTTCGACGAAGAATTTAAGCCAAAAATCAAGGCGATCCGGTATCACGGAGCCGGGATTTAAGTGTTTTAATTTGCGATAGTTTTACCCATTTTGTGCAGTGTCATCGTATTTAACGTTGGTCGTTTGTTTGTTTGTGCGCTGCTTTGCAGTAGGTATTGAAAGTGATTATTGGGCGATTTTCATATAATTTTCCCAAGCGATTTTCTCCGGAAGTTCGTGACCGTTTTTATTTACTTTTGGATCAAAACTAGTGCGGGTTTCGACGAAGAGTGTAGGCCAAAAATTAAGGTGATCCGATATCGGGGAGCCGAGATTTAAGTGTTTTAATTTGGAGTATTTTGCTCATTATAGAAGTGATTTTGTGAATTTTTCAGTTAAATCATTTCCTTTTCAAACTCAAAACCCACAACAACACAGTAGGCAGGCGCGCGGATAACGCCGCAGTTTTGATTTACAAATTATTGGATACTGTAGAATTTTGTTAAAAAGCTAAATAAGACATTTTTAATAAAAAGAAAAACAAACTGACGCGAAAACACTAAATATTAGGAAAAAAAAATTAAAGACATTTTAAAGTGTGAAAGTTATAATTTGTTTCCAATTTTTCGACCTTTATTTTAATTATTCTTGACTAATTATTCAAGCTTAAGGTCACTTCTGATTTTATAAAACTTTTTGTTATTCTCTTTTCTCTCTCGATATTTCGATTTCCTTTGGAAATCTTCTTCAGGATAGTTTTTAATATTAATAATAACAAACAAACATCAATACAAATTAAAATTAAAATTTTTGACAAATTGTGAAAAGTAATACTATTCATACATAATGTGAACATTACTGTATTATAAGATGTATGAATAGTATTACTTATCACAAATTTTTCAAAAATTTTCATTTTAATTTGTATTGATGTTTGTTTGTTATTAATAATATTAAAAACTATCCTGAAGAAGATTTCCAAAGGAAATCGAAATATCGAGAGAGAAAAGAGAAAAACAAAAGGTTTTATAAAATCAGAAGTGACCCTAAGCTTGAATAATTAGTCATGAATAGTGTGAAAGTTATAAAATAATAATAATAGTTTTGAAAATATTCGTATATAAAATTCTTTATAAAATCAAGAAGGAAAGGTGGTCATGCCTAATTTGACAATTTCCAATAACTTAACAGCAAACGGGAATTGAAATTAAATTGCAACAACTTACAACAAATTGATTCGGTTACAACAAAAAGTATTTTACATCATCTGTTACTTGTTGAAGAAAAGAACATTCGCAAATTATTGCATTTTGAAAATACGAAAAATTTGCAACAAATCTTGTTTATCATTTACAAGAAAAAAGAATATTTTTACTAAAATAAAAAAAAAATACTAAAGAAATTGAAAAAAAAAATAAAAAAATATAAAGATATAAAATATTTATAGATTCAACCTCAACCTTAGTTATCACAGGTAAGTCACACAACCATAATAGTTATCACAGGTAAGTCGCACAACCATAATATTGAATTTTGAATTTTAGCATGGTGAAAAAGGTCGAAACTACATTGCAACGTCTACTTCGACTACAAAAGGAAAAAGAAAAGCGTGAACTTAAAAAGCATCAAGAATCACCAGCGTCTCGTGCATCTCGGATCGAAAAGCGACGTCAAAAACGACGCGATGGATCACCAATGTCTCGCGAAGCACGACTCACTCAACAACGTCAAGCAGATGAAGCAAGACGGCGTGATGAATCACCAACGTCTCGCGAAGTACGACTCACTCAAAAACGTCAAGCAAATGAAGCAACACGGCGTGATGAATCACCAACGTCTCGCGAAGCACGACTCACTCAACAACGTCAAGCAGATGAAGCAAGACGGCGTGATGAATCACCAACGTCTCGCGAAGCACGACTCACTCGAAAACGTCAAGCAAATGAAGCAACACGGCGTGATGAATCACCAACGTCTCGCGAAGCACGACTCACTCAACAACGTCAAGCAGATGAAGCAAGACGGCGTGATGAATCACCAACGTCTCGCGAAGCACGACTCACTCAAAAATGTCAAGCAAATAAAGCAACACGGCGTGATGAATCACCAACGTCTCGCGAAGCACGACTCACTCAACAACGTCAAGCAGATGAAGCAAGACGGCGTGATGAATCACCAACGTCTCGCGAAGCACGACTCACTCAAAAATGTCAAGCAAATAAAGCAACACGGCGTGATGAATCACCAACGTCTCGCGAAGCACGACTCACTCAACAACGTCAAGCAGATGACGCAAGACGGCGTGATGAATCACCAACGTCTCGCGAAGCACGACTCACTCAAAAATGTCAAGCAAATAAAGCAACACGGCGTGATGAATCACCAACGTCTCGCGAAGCACGACTCACTCAACAACGTCAAGCAGATGAAGCAAGACGGCGTGATGAATCACCAACGTCTCGCGAAGCACGACTCACTCAAAAATGTCAAGCAAATAAAGCAACACGGCGTGATGAATCACCAACGTCTCGCGAAGCACGACTCACTCAACAACGTCAAGCAGATGAAGCAAGACGGCGTGATGAATCACCAACGTCTCGCGAAGCACGACTCACTCAAAAACGTCAAGCAGATCAAGCTACCATAAATGCTCAATTGGATATTGACGCCACAGTAGCTGCTTTCGAAGCAAAAATTAATGTTTATGCTGATTGCATCTGTGAAGTCTGCCACAAGCGATGCTACAAGCAACAAGTGTCAAACTGCAGCTTTTCTGGTGAAAGTCCACATTATCTTCCCGTCGAGTTGGCCCAAAAAAGTTCATTGCTTTGCTGTCACCGTTGTAAGACACATTTGAAGTCGAGCAAAGCACACCATCCTTCGAAGGCATATTGGAACAATCTCGATCCTGGTGTTATTCCTCAAGAGATTGCAATTCTCACACAAGTGGAGATTCGTTTACTCGCTCGAATCATTCCATTCTTGAAAATTATCAAGTATGACGGTGTTTTCGGACAGTTTGGATTCAAGGGTCAAGCAGTTTTGTTCGCCCAAGATATTTTCGAAGTTACTGAAAATCTTCCAACATTGTTGCCTCGATCACCTGATTCTGCCGGTTTGATTGTCGTCACTGAGTCATTGGAGAACCTCGACATCACACGTGAGTTCACAATTTCACGCGACAATGTTAGTAACGCAATAGAGTGGCTAAAGACGAACAATCCATTGTACCGTGATGTTCAAAATAACACAAATTGTACACAACTCGATGACGAAAGTTTTATCAGAGTTCAGCCGCCTCAACCAGCACCACGCCCACGTCGTGTTTCACGTATTAATGAATTCTCGAATATTATTCGTGCACTGTGGAGTCAGGCACATTTACAGTTCGAACCAAATGCAGACAAACAATGTTGTGCTATGGCAATTGGAGCTATTGTTCGCTCGTCCATTCAGTCGCCTATTGAATGGGACTCCAACACACTCAATTGTATTTTGATAGAGTCGAATAGACTTTACGAAAGGATTGTCTCTCTTCATCCACCTGGTGAAATTCCAGAGAGTGGTTATCTTCTCGTCAACAACTTCAATATAGTACCACATATTACAATGTTTGGAGTCACTGTATCGCTTCGCTACCCTGATGATCCAGAAATATTTGGCAATCTTGAGGATTTCAGAAACCTACCAGGTTTTGGTTTTTGACTTTTTCAAGGTGTACTGTTACTGTTTAGCAAGTATCCAGCTGGAGTTTTGATTGCAAATTCGAAAAGCTACGCTATTATGAAGATTGATGACAAGTTCTATTTTGCTGACTCTCATTCGTGTGGTCCAAAAGGAGCTACTGCGTCAAAAAGAAATGGCCGAGCGTGTCTTATCGAGTGTAGCAATATTGAGGAATTCATTCGCATCTGTAAGCGTGCGACAGGTTCTACAAATGCCCAGTACACGCTTGACTATATGAAGATTGATAAAGAAGCAACCTCTCAAGTCGTTCATATAGATCATGAAATTGACGCTGATGGCCAACTTTCATGCATTCCATCTATTGCTTCTCCCCATATCGGCTCTAAACGCTCTGATGTCATATCTGTTCCTTCTGAAGTTGACGCGATACCCGTCCAAACTTCAGTTATGGCACCAATTGAAGCACGTCAGCCTCAAGAAAATTCGGAGTTAATTGGCATTCCAAGCGATGGTGGTAGAACGAAACAGCTCAAGATTTCAAGAAAAACTACAAACAATATAGTCAATGATCGTCATGAGCTGCATGCTGAAGAGTATGCATGGTATCATCTCTTTCCCAAAGGCGTGAATGGACTTAAAGAACAACGACCAGTACAAATTTCGCCACTTGACTACTTCCAAGCACGTATCATGGGAAATGATACCAGATTTCAACGTACTGATTACCTATTTTACGCACTTTCTATGTATGAACATCTTCGCATAACGACCAATATCAACGTACTTGGAAAGAAAGTGCGAAATAATGAGAAGATGGTGGAAGACGTTCATCTATACGTTAAGAATTTGCGAGGTTCTTTGGCGTATTGGAACACTGCTTTCATGGAGGTTATTGCAATGATCAGATGCCTAGGACCACCGCATTATTTCATCACATTAAGTTGCAATGATCTACATTGGAGTGACATGATTAATGCATTGTTGATTGCTGATGGTAAAGCGGACAAACATCCAGCTTCTTTAAGCACCTATCAAGTTCAAAAACTTATTGAAAAATATCCAATGGTCATCAGTCGTCATTTCATGATTCGAGTGAACGCAATAATGAGTTTACTAAGATCAGATAATACTATTCTCGGTGGGAAATTGGTCGACGAATGGTGGCGAATTGAATTCCAAAATCGTGGATCGCCGCATCTTCACATGCTAGTTTGGGTGGAGGGAACGCCAAGCTTTGACACTAAAGAAGGCATCGCGCGAATCGATGAAGTCATAACGTGTGAATTGCCAGACAATGATGAGGAAATGAAAACGCTAGTCAATGGAGTTCAGCGACATCATCATACTCAGACGTGCTACAAGAATGGTTCGGTCGAATGTCGCTTCAACTTTCCTCGTATTCCAAGCAATCAAACTCATATCGTCGCAAATACTTCTGACGAGTTTATTAAAAATGGAGGTCGTATGTGCATTTTAGAACGAAAACCAGAAGCAAACTTTATTAATAATTATAACAAAACGATGCTGAAATGTTGGAAAGGAAATATGGACATTCAACCGTGTGGAAACAATGAATCAATTGCCAATTATCTTGCAAAATATTGTTCCAAGAATGAGCCAACCGAGGTGTCTGCAGGTGTGCGAGATGCAATTCGTACTATACGCCAAGAACAAAGTACCACATCTGATAAAATGTTCAAGATTTGCATGAAAATTGTGCGAGAGCGACACGTTTCTGCTTGCGAATGCAGTTCTCGATTGGGTCACCTTCCGTTGAGACATGCCTCGCGTAAATGTGTGTTCTTAAACACGCGCAAGCCTGAACAGCGTTACAAAGTTTTCCGCTTCGTAAATGACGATGCTGCTGGCTATTGTACCAACATCTTTGAGCGATACACGAACCGACCACATGCACATCCGCATTATGACTTTGAGAACATGTCACTGGTTGAGTTTGCGATGTTGTTTGAACCGCATTATAGTACAACAACTGTCTTGGATGAAGACGCTGGAGATCACGAAGCTTACGATGACAGATTAAATGCTCCTAAAATACGTTTTGTGACTCTGTTAAATGGGACAAAAAAAATGAAAATAAGAAGCCGCCCTGCAGTCATTCGAGTGCCAATTTTCCGAGAACCAAATGATCCAGAAAACTACTATTACAGTCTTCTTGCTCAGTATGTGCCGTTTCGTGACGAGGATGAATTGCTAAGAGGATACGATTCATCAAAAGAAGCGTTCTTAGCTAGAGAAGCTGAACTCATAGCTACCACCAGATACATGGAAATTCATAGAGTACGAGATCGACAATTGGATAATGCAGTTAATCAGGCAAACGCTTTCATACAGTTACAGAATCCAGTCAACGAAGAAATTGAATTGGATGATAACGATTATGACGCGGA
The DNA here is from genome assembly GCA_963931995.1 of Phaonia tiefii. Taxonomy (NCBI): domain Eukaryota; kingdom Metazoa; phylum Arthropoda; class Insecta; order Diptera; family Muscidae; genus Phaonia; species Phaonia tiefii. The sequence goes on along the minus strand of OZ008368.1, from coordinate 107,766,534 downwards.
TGACGTTAGAGTCAGCGAAGGTCTTTTCCGGTACCATTTATCGATGATGAATGTTGGCCAAACAGATCTTTTCAATTTCATCACGAAAAGCATCGATGAACAGAAGAAGGGATCAGTAGATCCAGTTCGAATGTTTATCACTGGCGGCGCTGGCACTGGAAAAACGTTCACGCTTAATCTCATCAAGGAGCAGATTCGTCGCTGCTATGGTGGAGATATGAATTCAGTTAAAGTTGGTGCTCTTACTGGTGTTGCAGCAAGGTTGATATCAGGTCGAACGCTTCACTCGATGTTCAAATTACCAGTCCAACGTGATGGCAAGGTCACAAAACTTCCAAGTCTAACTGGAATCTATTTAAGATCTTTGCGATTGCAGTGGCGAGAAACTCAATTCCTCATCATCGACGAAATTTCTATGGTTCCTTACGAAATGCTGGAGCATTTACATTTACGTCTACAACAACTTAAAGATAGCAACGAATTGTTTGGGGGAATGAATATTTTGTTGTTTGGTGACTTGATGCAGCTACCACCTGTTCGAGGAAACGCTGTGTTCCATCAACCAAAGAGCTTGGAGCCAGCTATTCATCTTTGGCGTACTTTGTCTTTCTGTGAACTAGTTCAGAACATGCGACAGCGGGGAGACACAACTTTCATCGATTTACTCAATGACTTGCGAATCGGAGAGTTAAAGACGGAACACATTGAAATTTTACTCGGGAAAGTCGATAAAAATCTTTCCAATGAATTTAGTGTTGGAAAAGCGCTCCGCATCGATCCGACCAATGCACTGGTCGATGAACATAATCGTGAAGCTCTTACTCACCACCAACAACAAGGCGTAAATATGGTAGATCTTCTAGCAGCTGACCGAATCTCAGATGCGATAAAAGATATCAGCGCCATCAACTTAGAGAGTCTCATTCCGGAAGACATCAACAAGACTGGTGGGCTGCCAAAGGCATTAAGGCTCTTTATCGGAGCCAAGGTTATGCTCCGATATAACATCGACACAAGCAAAGGTCTTGTTAATGGTGCGATGGGTGAAATAGTTGATATTATTTGGCCACTGTTTCGTCGAGCACAAATGTATGAACAAGATTTGCCAAATGTCAAAATAAATTTCGTTGAGATCGGCGAACACATCATCCAGCCAAGAACTGTCGAATTTCCGGCAAAACTATCGGCAGGCACAGCAGAAAGACGAATGCTTCCGCTTATACTATGTTGGGCAGTGACTGTACACAAAATGCAAGGTTCAACGGTCGATCGAGCAGTCATCAACTTGGGACCTAAGATATTTGCAAAAGGTCAAGCGTACGTTGCGCTGAGCCGAGTAAGATCTCTCGAAGGAATTCGCTTAGAAGATCTTGACGTGTCGAAAATTCAAGGCAAAACGATTTGCAATCTACCAGCGTTGGAAGAAATGGAACGATTGCGAAAACTTCCGTCATATCGACACACAATATGAAGCATTCAAAAAATTGAGATATTGTTATTGGCGGCGATAAAAATTTAAACAAAAAAAAAATTTTTTAAAAAAAAAAATTTTAATATTTAAAATACCAACCCAACCCAACCATCCACCGAAGTAATCAATTTCACAAGTTTCCTTTTTAAAAAATGTATTAAAAATAATATAAAAATAATGTTAAAACGAAAGATCGACTAAAAGTACGAAAGTACAAAAAGGATACTAAAATAAAAAAAAAATATATTAAAAAAGTGTTTTATGTTCTGTGTCATATATAAAGAATTTATAGTCAAAAACTTTGTTTTTTACGGGTTGGTTTTTTTAAAACTGAATAACGACAAAAAAGTAAAAGTTTACGCTAATCTCTGCTGCAGCATCAGTTTCGAGTACGTTGTGTTTTGAATTAGTAAAAATGGCAACATATTCAAACGAAGAATTAGCAGACATTCATTACATGTATGGATTCTGAGACGGTAATGTAAGAGCTGCTGCGCGTGAATATGCATTACGTTTTCCTAATCGACGACCACCAAACCGAACAACATTCAGTGAGACGCACCGCCGATTTCGTGAAGGTACGTTGTTTACACAAATGGAGCGTCCCGGAAATGAACAACACGACGTTGCAGTTGAAGAGTTAATTTTGGATGCGATAGACGAGAACCCAACGACAAGCACAAGGCGAATCGCGGTCCAAGTTGGTGTGGCACAATCAAAAATATGGCGCGTCCTTCACAAAGAAAAAAAACATCCATTCCATTTCACACCAGTTCAAGAACTCTTGGCGGCCGATTTGCCAATACCCGTCAACTTTTGCCGTGAGATGTTGCATCGTGATGTACACGCATTTATGTTTTTACGTTCGATTGTGTGGACCGACGAAGTGCATTTCACGAGATACGGCATAACTAATTTCCATAATTTGCACGAATGGGCCCATGACAATCCCCACAACAAGAAAGAAACAGCATTTCAACACCGATTTGCCGTCATCGTATGGGCTGGCATCATCGACAACACCTTGATTGGGCCAAAATTTCCGCCCAGGTTAAATTCGCAAAATTATTTGGCTTTTTTGCAAGAAGTTATGCCAGAAATCCTACAGGAAGTACCTCTTGCGGTACGAAATCATGTTTTCTACCAACAAGATGGTGCGCATTACGGGCTTATTGTGCGGGATTGGCTTAACACCAATTTCCCTCGACGTTGGATTGGACGAGCTGGACCAATCGTCTGGCCGCCACGATCTCCAGATCTCACACCACTTGATTTCTTTTTGTGGGGCTACATGAAAGATTGTGTGTATTTTGTGCAGATCCACAATCGTGAGCAGTTACTTGCACGCATTGAGGAAGCTGCGGTGAAAGTTCGTGAAAAGATGAGTGAACTAAACGTGGCGGATGTGGTTCGCAAACGGCTGCAATTGTGTTTAGTAGAAAATGGGAACCACATTGAAAACTTCCTTTAACATCAAATGTTGTTTTTTCCTTATGTGTTTGATTGTTCTGCCAAAAATTTCAATAAAATAAAATCTTAAACATGTTAATTTACAAAAAGAAATAAATGTGTGCTGTAATTTCGCTTCCAAAAACAAAAACAAACAATTTTTGCATTTCAGTAAAATGGTCATAACTTTGCAACGGTAAGACCTCTGGGCTTCGTTTAGGTTATTTTGGAAAGGTAAGAGATATGACTATCTTTCAGCAGAACATAAGTTACCTGCCATCTGGCAGAGCAAATGGAGGTTATGTGAATTTTTTTCGCCATTTTTTCCGAAAGCTCTGTATCTCAGGGATTTGACTTTTTTCTACTTTTTTAGTGATTCTGAAAGGCCTATTAAAAACCTTTCCCACAAGCCCAAAAATCTGACCACTGGCTCAGAAGTTAGCAACTTTACCCTACTACCCTCCGATCACCAATCCGAAAATGTTGAACCCGCTGCCATTTGGCACCCTTGCATTTTCGGACATGGTCCTAGTGGACTTTTCTTCATGAAATGAGCCAAGGAATATACTGGAGAAATTTGTCCGGAAATTCGTGAATCACCCTGTATAACTATATTACATTTTCTAATATCAGAGGCCATTGAAAGTACGGTACCAAAGTTTAAAGACAAAGATGTCTTTTCAAAATTTTTCTAACTGCATAAGTAAAAAATTACACTCAGAAAAAATTAAAATATCAACGATGATAAAAAGACATAATAGATTAGAAACAAGACTTACACCTTAACAACTTAAAAGCAAACCTCAAACTGATTAAAAAACTATTGAACGAAAATTTTATATTAATAGGTAATAAAGAAATTCCGGAAAACTTGGAGAGATTATATAATAGAGATCCAGGAAGAATGTCCCAAGGTTCGAAAATATTTAAAAAACTAAACCACTCAATTGTTGTGTAAACTAAACTAGTTGTGCACGAATCTGAAAGGAATATTCTAAGAAAAGCTAGAATAAACACGCAAGATCTAGAAAAGGATAATACGGAGAACCTAGTTATACGTGACCAAGAGGAAATGCATGATACAATAGGAGCTTTTCTGGAATCACTACATTCATATAAGTATTAGTCGGCATTCGACGACGATATTGCTAGTTGTCGTGCTGATAAGAGAATATCTAATATTAATGAAGGACTTCAAACTCATTCAACAACGCAGTCAAAAACCGAATAAATGTTCGCAAACATCAAGTGAAACTTCGAAAAAATTCCAGAAGGCGAACGAGAAAGAAACGCCCAACATATAGCAACCGAAGACTAATAAATTTTTAAACAGCTAAAGTAGAAATTTGATTATCCATCTACTTCTGCTTCTTTGAAGACTATGATACTATGATGTGGATTCAGAGTTTGCCCATATTTTAGATGTTATTAAAGATAAAATGTCTCATTGTGATATTTTCATTGTTTGTGGTGACTTTGATATTCCTTTTGGATCGTGGTTCCATTGTCCTGAACGTGGGCACATGGTATTCTTCTTCTCTGCTGAAAACAATATTCTTGTTATTGGGATCAATTAGTCTATATCCTTTCGATTTGTTGCAATAACCAACGAAAATCATTTTCTTCGACTTTGCGTCAAGTTTTATTCGCATTTGCTGAGGAAAATGCAGCATTGCTGTGCATCCAAAAATTCGCAAATGATTCACAGAAGGTACTTTACCAAACCAAACTTCATCTGGGCATTTGCCAAGAATGCGGTGAGAAATCCTGTTAAGCAAGTAACCGGCTGTATTGACAACTGCAGCCCAGTACGATTTTGGCAGTTTGTCTTCAAACAGCATGCATCTAGATTTTTCTATCAATGATCTATTTATTAGCTCAGCTAGCCCGTTTTGCTGAGGATTATACGAAACGCTTAGCTGATGTAATATACCATGTTGTTTCAAAAAATTAGACATTCGCATATTTATGAATACTCCTCCATTATCAGAACGAAGGCACTTAATTTTCTTTCCAGTTTGGTTTTCAACTAACGACTTATGTTCAACAAACTTCTCGAAAACTTCGTCCTTTTTCTTTAAGAAAAATGTAAATACCTTTCGACTGCGGTCATCTGTAAACGTCAACAGATATACGCTTCCACCATTTGACTTGACCTCCATTTAGGGTTGCCAGACGTACTGTTTTTAACAGTACATGTACTGTTTTTTTACGAGTGTACTGTTTTATTCACAACATCATCTTTTTGTACTGTTTTTTATACACACTGTAAATAAGCTCTTTTTTCGCACAACATCTAAATCAGTACGTAAAAGTATTGATTTTATAAATTATGTACTATTTTTTCTACACACTGTAAATAAGCTCCTTGTTTCTTTAAGTGTTAAAATTGGTGTAATATAGGAATATAATAGAAAGAACTTCACTTTGTTTAGTTGTGTTCAACATAATCTTTTCCACATGAAAATGAATATTGCTACTTTGTGCATTCAACAAAATTTACTTCAAAAAGAATAGTGAGAAACACAAAAACTTCTCGGGATTTCTTAATTTTTCACGCCATGGTAAATCATTTGTTGTACAATTGTTAAAATTTTTCCTTTTAGTTTGTTTAAATATTTATCTATGTAGATCAAAATGGAAAGCTATTCAAATGAATCAGCGAACGCCCTATCGGATAATTCTAGCACCGATGTGGAAGAAATTGGCTGTCCATCAGTTAATAGTAAAAAGAAAAAAATTGGAAATCGACGCAAAAATAAATATAGAGATCCTTCTCTATTGCGAATGGCGGAGTAACCGATATAAGGCGTCACATGAAATCTGTAAAACCTGTGCGAAACATGTTTTTTAAACCAAGATACGTGTAAAGTCGAAGAAGAAACTCGTCAAAGTAGCGCTATATCAGATGTTGTTTCTACATACCACACAGTGATGCACAGCCACAGCTATCACTCTGCAGATTGTAGTAGCAAGCTCTTTAAGCAATTTTTTCCAGACTCGAAAGTGGCTTCCAATTTTACTTGTGGAAGAACAAAGTGTTCTAAAATTATATCAAAACTTCTAGCAAAATGTTCTATAGAAAGATTAGTTAAAGATTTAGAAACAAAGGCAATATAAAATCATTTCCAGTAGTAGTTAGATACTTCTCCAAACACAAACCTATTAAGCTTTTATGAGTCAAACTCAGAATTGTCTATTGACATTGCAAACTCATTAAAATCAAAATTGAACTCACGTAACTTAAGCCTAGATAACGTTACTAGCTTTTCCGCAGATAATGCAAATGTGAATTTTGGATGCAAGAAAAACGTATTTGTGGAACTGAACAAATCAAATCCAGATATTATCGGCGTTGTATGTTTGTGCCATATACTTAATAATACATTCAAAAGTGCATTAAAGCTGTTGAAATTCGATATCGAAAATATAGTTATTAGAATTTATAATGAGTTTAGCTCATCGACCAAAAAAACATCGAATCTGAAAGATACATATGACTTTTGCGACTTAGAATGGTGTGAAATGCTTAGCCATGTACCAACATGATGGCTTACTTTGACACCTGCTATAGAGAGACTGTAAGAATTATAAAGCCATAAAATCATATTTTCTATCAAAAGATTGCCCAGCTTTTTTAAGGCAATTTTTTGAACTTGAAATTTCTGAAGCTTATTTGGGCTTTATTCACAATATTGGAACGGCTTTATTATGCTCCATAAAAAAATTGGAGCAAAACTCCTTGGTTGTCGTCGATATGTTTCAAATAATTAAACAACTTTGCGAAAAATTTAAGCAACAGAAAACCGAAAAATTTTGTGGCATTTTAGCTGAAACTGTCTGCAGTAATTGCGACAATCTACGAGAAGTAGATTTATTTAAAGAAAGGGCAGACGCTGTTTTATTTTCCATAACAAATTACATCGAAAAACTATTCGATTTATCAAAAAACAAATTCGAGAATTTAAGTGCCTTCAATTTAAATTCTAAGTTTACATTCCATAAATTTACTCAAATTTTAGAATTGTTTTCCATCAAATATATAGATACTGACTTTCTTTTTGAAAAGTTCGTTCCGCTGAAAATCTTTTCGGAATCTGTAGACAAAGAAAAACCTGTTGAGGAAAAATGGAAAGATTTGTTAAACAGTGGCAGTTTTCCTAATTTTGAGAAAATTTGCAATGTAATTTTTTCCATACCGCAATCAAATGCAGCTACTAAAAGAATATTCAGTCTAATGTTTATTGAAATAAATTTAAACTGAAATAAATTTAAATGTTTTTGCTTTTATTTTAATAACAAAACTTATGTACTGTTTTGTTTTCGAATTGTACTGCTGTTTTTTACTCTTTGTATTGTTTTTATACATTTTGAATTTAGCTACCCTACTTCCATTGGCCCGCACAGGTCAGTGTGTATCACTTCTAAAATGTCTTCAGCTCTGGAACCTTCTTTAAGAAATTTTTTCTTGGCGTGCTTTCCCCGAGCACATGCCACGCAATCTATGGCCACAACTTGATCATAATTCACCATGCCTCTCGATTTCATGTTCTAATTTTCCCCTGAGCCCAACCAGCTTTATTTGGATTCGTATAGTCTCGAATTATAACTGAATCTCCCTCATGAAATATCTTATTCCGTTTACCCTTATAGTTTTGAACACTTTTTCTTTGACTTTCAACTATGACTTCTCCAGTTGTTGGTGGTTTAAGTAAACTAAATCTCGTTTTCATCTTATACTTGCACTGAGCACGACTTCTGCTGCCGCTGTTGTCTCCGCCGCCGTTTCGTCTCTCACCTCTTTTGCTGCTGCCGATGTTGTCTCCGCCGCCGTTTCTTCGCTTGTTGCTGATCCCGTTGGACTTGTGACGGTTGTTGAAATGTTTGGGATTATTTTTGTATTTAACAAGATTAACACTGGATTGGCCTGACATATCATCCATCAATTTCGACTCCATTATGAGTGCTTTCCTAAGGGCACCTTGAATAGTTATCGTCTCGTCCTCTTCACATAACCTTTCGAACATTTTTGGCGGCAATCCAATAATAAATAGGTCTAAAATCATTGCATCCAAATGAGTATCGAATTTGCACAGTAGAGCCAATTTCTTTAATCTGGCAAACCATTGGTTAACAGTTTCACTGTCTTCTTTTTTTGCATTATGAAAAATTTTTCTCTCCCGAAAAACAATGATTGGCGGAGTGAAATGGTCTTCTAAAGTTTTGCATAAGTCTTTATAAGTTTTGTTCACCGGTAACTCGGGATAACATACATTACGTAACACTGAGTACGTTTCCGAACCGACTGACTTTAATAAAGTCGCTTTCTTCGCGTTATTATCTTCACAATTGATTTCATTAAAATGTCGGATTTTATTCTGGAACACCAGAAGACTGTAGCACTGTGAGTGTAGGTGTGGGTGTATTACTATTACTCGTCGCCATTTATGTTATGTATCTCGTAATACTTTACTTTAAAATAGAAACGCTCGGTTCAACGATGGAAACATAACTAAGTTTATTGGATTCAACATGGGACTTAACAATCCTAAATTCTTATGTACTAAACATTTAATATGTAGGTGTTACCATATTGAACAAGTATTGCATTAGTACTTATCAAATGTTTGCACAGGGTGTATGTTTTACATATATCTAACATTAACAAAACCTGAATTGGAGGTAGCATGTTGCTGTTTTACGTCTTGAATAATTTTGCCTTTAACAGCATCAGCTTTTAGCTGTTGGCCTGAACTCTCAAGGCTCATAATCATCGGATTGTATTCCTCTGGTAAACCCTTTAAGAGGGTCGATGCTATCCATTCGTCGAATACGTTGAACCCAATTCCATTCAATTTGTGAGCTGTGGACATAACTTCAGACACATAATGTTCAACAGAATTGCAATCCGCCAATTGAATTGAGCACAACTTCCTCAAAAGACCAATGCGTCTGTCCAAACCGGAATCTTCAAACAAACTTTTCAGTTTGTCATAAACTTCTTTGGAACTTCTTGCTTCTTGAACATAGACAAACAAATCCTTATGAAGCGATAAAATCAAACAGCATCTTGCTTGGTTCTCCTACTCTGGTTTATCCGTGCATGTTCCTTCTACGCATCCCTACAAGTCCTCTAACTCGAAAAGAGTCTTTATACCGAAACTCCATGTGAATCAATTCTCAGATCCAATAAATTTCTCAACTTGAATTGCGTTAGCGCTGGACATTCTTTAACCATGTATACTTCTAAGAACCCCGAATAAAATTTCTTAATTATGGAAATGGTCCATAACCTGTTGGAGAAAAACGCAACGCACAACCTTTTGAAACTATTTATTTTTCCACAATGAAAACTATTTTAATTTTATTGACGAATGTATATTTATATTCAACGCCTAGTTTGTTATATATTTTTGTTTAAACAAGTAAAATATGTAATGTAATATTTGTCTATATACAACAGGTATAAGTGCTGACACGAAAATACAAGTCCCTAATGAATTCGCTGGTGAAAGAGCTGCAGAATTTGATACACAAAAATAACTGTCTAGTGGCTTGTAATATGACCCATTCCGACGAACATATTCTGAAAAATGTTCATGAACATTGTGGAGTTATTGATATCTCAGGTCTTGTACCTTTAAAATTATTCCGAACAAATGTATTCTGAACAATATTTCTTCACATCCAGGTTCCGATGAGCAAGACTTCGCTGCAGTAGTTAATGATGTACCCAAATTTCAGCAAACTTTATTAGCAGTTGAAGTACATATATACTGAGCACCTTTGTGGAGATGAGAAAAAACGCGCCTGAAAATGTATTTGTTCTCCTAACGTGGTTGAAGATATTGTTGTGGAAGAAAAGTAAAAAAATTAAACGCAAACAAAAATGACTAATAATTTGAAATTAAACTCAACAACAATATTCAATATTACGAATTTTCTGTATAACGAAGTTTTCTTGATTTCCTTGAGATTCCCAATATAGAACTTCAACTGGAATGATAAAAGCCACCCTACTACATATATATATGTATTTATTTTTTGTCTTTCAAAAATTTTATTTTTGTTTAATTTTTATTTCTTTAAAACAGTTTAGTATTAAGTTCTATTTTCCGATAGTACTTCACATTTTCATATTTGCAAAAATAAATAAATTCATACAGACACTAATACTGCTATTAAACCATTCAACATTTCTTACATTGCAGTTCTCACATTCTCTCCAAAACAGCTACATTTTTACTTTTGCACAGCAATGGTTTAAGCATAGAGTAATTCCTTAAAGAGAAAAACTTTGACTTCAGTGTGATAAAAAGTGAATTACACCAGGTGGAATTACAAAAACTTCTGACCTTAATTTTTCTTGTTGGTTTGTTTGAAAAACTGTGAAACTGTGCATACCTTTGTGTTGTATTTAGCACAATAATTTTAACACACAAAACGAAATACCGTTGTTGTTATTGAGTTGGTTGTTTTGAACCATTGCCTCTGTCTGGTATTATTGAAGCAATTCTTTCCAACATCCAACGTTCATATCACACCAGTCACAAATTTGCTGAAAGAATTGTTAAGTCTATATATAAAAATAAGTCTGTGGGTTTAACTACTTCTCGTAGTCCCAATTTTTGACTGGTTATTTTAATTTGTAATCAGTTGATTTTGATTTAGGTTTGATCTGACTTTAAATACGAAATGAATTTTTTAGTGCTTTGTCAAATAATCTTTCTACCATATGGCAACAATGGCAAATGCTACGCAAAATAACTGGTATTCATGTATTTATCGGCTAATCGTTACAATGCATCAAACTGACGCCATTGGCAAAACACAAGTGAAGTGATAAAATGCAAAATATTTAATGAAATTGTAGAATATTTGAGCAGAAATAAAGTTCTAACTGCACTACGATTTAAATGATACGATTTTATTGTTATTTCAACTAGAATGGTGATTATAATTGCTCACATTAACAATTAAAGAAGCTTTGTGTTTGTACTTCTTGTTGTTTTCTGTCAAAATCATATGGTCACTTGATCATAGTTTAAATGCCCAACTTTGTCAGTTTAAGCAGCAATTAACTATTAACCCAAAAAGTGAATTCAGAGTTTAAATAATGTTTGATCGTTGTTCAAAGATGATTTTCCACTCAAAAATTAGGCCTTAATGCGTTACTCACTCAAACTAGACTTCCATATTATTTCACAGAATAACATGTAACATACAATAATATTTATTCATTAACATAAGTTACTGTTGCAAGAACTCAAAAGGCTGAGTCGGTAGAGGTGTGCCTTGCAATTGGTTAGAGTCCTACGAGGGTCGTACTGCGGGGATCTCTTTAATTCTTTTTTTTTGTTTATATGGTCGAGTCTTGGTCGGGGCGGTTGGGATCGTTCATTTTAAATATTTTTTTGTTCCCTTATACAAGTTTCTTGTCGTTTTTTAAAACTGAATATATCTATCATGATTGGAGCGTATTCTGAAATGAAATAATCCATCAAAAGTTTAATGAAGAAATTGTGTACTGTGGTTATATTATACTACATACTTATGTACATATTTTCTACAAATTTCAACGAATTATTATTAAACCAACAACAATAAGATGTTTCAAGAATTGTTAAATTAATTTCAATTAATTGCATGCTCTGGCAGAAATCTTCAGATGTTTTTTTTACAGCAATATCAAAAAACAATAACAAAAACAAATAGAAACCGACAGAAAGTAGTAAAAGCAACCAACAATTAAAAAAAGGATTTAAAACAAATCACCCACCCATTGTAATCGCTATCTCAACGCACTCACCCACCGAACACACTTGACTTTTTTCAACAATCAACTAAAATCCATTGATGATTTGCAATAAATTATCATCACGTGTTACGGCACAATGTCGACATTACTATTTTTAAAATTTCCATCGGTCAAAAGTCTGCATCTTTTGATCTAGAAAACATTTTTGAGTTCTGTAAAAAAATTGATTGCAGACAAGGAGTGAGAAATTACAGTGACAGATCAACATTGCAAATCGCACAGTGGGGTATATTTTAAAAAAATTTCCAAAGTTGACTACTTTTCGTTCTTTCCAATTTGCAAGAAAACAAAAATTGTAATTTTTTTGTTGTTATGTTTTTTGAGTTGTTTTGACGCATTTGTTCAAAGTGCACACAAAACAATTATTTTTTTTCGTTTTACAAATATTAAGTTTTTTCAGATTTTGAAAATTCGAAAAGTTAGAATTAATTTTTTGACTTTTTTGAACTGTATCTCGAACAGTTTGAGAGTTTTAACACGACATCTAACTCTTTTTTCCATATCGATTATCAAAAACGTCAATTTTGAAAAAACAATTGAGTTTGGACCAACATAACTTTATTACATCAGATCAAGTCAATGAATTTGATACATTATTCGAAAGGAAAATAAGTTTCCCATTTTCTGAGGGAAACTTTGCCTGCAGCAAACCCCCTCCACGGCAATATAGGCCTAAGTTAGTAAAAAAAACTCGAAATTGTTTTCTCTAAAACGTGAATAACTGTTTTTCTTCAACAACTTCGAAAAACTAACTACACAGATGAAAGACGAGAAAATTCTCTTTTACCAGATGGTACATTTTATACCGATAGGACTTCATTTGGCTGTGTTATTTGAGCTAGTTTCAATTATACAAATAAACGTGGACTCGTTCGGGTATAAAGAGTTATCGGAAGCATATATGAAGAACTGGGGAATAGACGATATTTGCTGCATAATTAAAAATAAAATTTCTTACGATTGTCTTACCAGTGAATCAAAAATAACATTAAAGTGATACCTAACAACTTCGTAGATAATTTAACCGTCGCTACAAATTATATATTTGTTCCAAAAGAAAGGTTTAATATATTGTGCAAACAGTGGCTAGAAGGGGAACTAATGTTTGAGTTTGAAGTAGTAGGAGAAGTAGAAGACGTCGATACAAATTGCGCAAAATTTGGAAGGCCATTAAAATTATTTGCAGCAATATACGAACGAAGAAAACTGAAAGACCTCAAGGAAGACATCGGAAGTGATGACATAAAAGAAGCTTGTATGCACCAATTCCAATCAAAAAGAAAGTATATAAAAGCGGAAATCATTGAAAATTTAATTACTCCTACTCAGTTGAGAATAAGAAGAATTCGGAATAGTGTACCTACTCCGAAAGATGAAAAACTATTCACACAACTAGATGCACTTGCATTATTTCTGAACTTAAAGCTAAGCAAGCATCAATATTCCCAGTTGCGACAGCGATCAATGGAAAACATTTTAAAAATTAGCTACGATCTAGAGTTTGGACCATCTGGATCAATGAGGAACAATGAGCAAAATAAGGAGAAACGGCTCACAAAAAAATTATCCTTCGAAGAAGAATGACTGCAAGGAGATTTTTCTTAACCCAGAAATAACACGAGTTGCCCAACAGTTGATCTTTAGATCCAAAGTAATCCTTGAAGTAATTCAGATATATATTGAGTTATTACGACAGTCAAATAATATCAATGTTTGCTCCTCATTGAATTGCAGTACTACATGTGTGCAATTATTGTGCAGTAATTGGATTTACATGCTAAATGGTGTATTGTAGGGAGTTTTTTGGACATAACACAGCCAAATGAAGTCCTATCGGTATAACAGGTACCATCTGGTGAAACGGAAGTTTCTCGTCTTTCCTTCTATGTAGTTATTTTTTTCGAAGTTGTTGCATACAAAATAGTAATTCACGTTTTAGAGAAAAAAATGTCGAATTTTTTTTACTAAATTGGTCCTATCTTGCTGTGGTGGGGGTTTGCCGCATGCAAAAGTTACCCTCAGAAAATGGGAAACATATTTTCCTTTCGCATTATGTATCAAATTCATTGGCTTGATCTGACGTACTAAAGATATATTGGTCCAAACTGAATTGTTTTTCATAACCGATATTTTTCAAAATAATTATTACAACTTAACTATATGCAGGAGAAAAAAAGAGTTAGATGTCGTGTTAAAGCCAAGAAACCAAGTTTACTAACACAAAAAAATTTAAAGCTATAGCTGTTTAAATCTAACTTTTTGAATTTTCAAAATCTGAAAAAGCCTCATATTTGTAAAACGAAAAAAAAATTTTTTGTGCGCACTTTGAACAAATGCGTCAAAACAACTCAAAAAACATAACAACAAAAAAATTAAAATTTTTGTTTTCTTGCAAATCGAAAAAACAAAAAGTAGTCAACTTTGAAAATTTGTTCAAATATACCCCACTGTGCGATTTGCAATGTTGATCTGTCATTGTAATTTCCCACTTCTTGTCTGCAATCAGTTTTTTAAGTTTCCTAGATCAAAAGATACAGATTTTTCACCGATGGAAATTGGTTCTGAACTAGAGATGGGCACGAGTCACGTGATTGGCGTGATTCACGCGTGAAAGTGAGCGGGCAAATTTTGCTCACGTGAGCGTGCGTGAACGTGAGTAGTGAAAAAATCTTGGTGCGTGAGCGTGCGTGAGTCCAATCTTTGCGTGAGTGAGCACTATTTTCGCGTGAGTCACGCATATTTCCGAATGGTTGATTTCATTTAAATTCGATTTTCTTACTACTTTGTTACACAAAGCATTTTTGGAAGGCTTCTAATAATATATCCCTCTATCAAAGCGTCGTTAATCATCGTGTGTATTTCAAGGAACTCAGCTACAAGCGAATGAGTTTTTATAAATTTTACAGTGGGACCGTTTGCAAAAAAGTGGTAATAATATCAGAACTTCTAAACTATAGGTCCGATTGTTTGAGAATGCACTAAGGATTTGTAGGGGAGAAGTCAGGCTTTCAGAATCTGGTATTTAGAGGCACTTTGTTTCAACGTACGTTTCGCTACAGGTAGACAATTCTGTCATGGCGTGTAAGTTCCTAACTTGTGGTCTGATTTAAATCATCTTTGTTTTTGAGATTCTACTGAGCCGCACAAACCAGAAACAATTAGAGTCGTGTCTCGTCTCTCTAACCGTTACAAAGATATTTGGAATTATAAGTTTAAATTGTAAACATTCGCACTGACTTTCTTTAGTTTTTTGGTAATAACTTAGTAATTTTGAGCCAAAAGGTAGTTCTAAGATCAGCTACATTGGCAATACGGCAACCAAACGTAAGTTAAAGACCTTTTTAAATTATTTGAAACCGGTTGGTAACGACAACTTCTAAAATTTAAAATGTTTTGAAACTGAAAAAAAAATGACATTTGTTAGGAAGGTACCATCGTTCTTTCAATAGTTTCTCAAATTTTTTGTAAGAAAGACATAAAGTATTGTATTTTTTTTAAGCGAGGGCCTTGCCAAAGTTGTTAAATGTAATTTAAAATTTTTTTGGGCATTCACCCTACAGCCAGCCTCGGCAGAAAATTAAAGATTTTTGAACAAAATTTTAAATTTTTGAGTTTGGGAAAAGTCTCGGTTGTTGATTTTCATAAGTTTTTACACCAAATTCTAGACTGAAATGAGGTTAACTACACGGGAGAAGCAAAAACTGAATTTTTAAAAAAAATTGAATTTTCATAACACTTTTGTGGGAGTAAAAATTCCACGCTAGTGACCCTATTTCTCAAGTAATATTAATTTCATTATATTCAACAAAATTGCTGTAATGCGTTGTTATATACTTCAAATCGAATTTGCACAGAATTTTTTCGTAATTTTTCCATGCAGTGCTGTGGAGTGCTCGGAGTCGGGGATATGTGCCTGGAGTCAGAATTTGTGTCGTAAAAATTTGCACGGCTCTGGCTTCAAGTTTAGAATTTCCACCTATAAAAATTTGTTCGGGCAGAAACTATTTATTTTATTTACTTCGGTTTTCAAACAAAACACAAAGCTATTTAGGTTTAATATTTCATCTTTGGTGTTGGTACCCTTTCTAACACATTCCTTTTTTTCAGGTTTAAAAAAAGATTTTACTTTGAGAGATTGTCGTTACCGACCGATTTGAAAGACTTTAACAATTTGTTCAACCTACTATTGTTTGAAGTTCAGTCAATGTAGCATTTTGACTCAAAATTACCAAGTTATTGTCAAAAGACTAAGCAATGTCAGTGCAAAAATTGAGTGTTTTTTGTTTGTGCTGCTTCTCAAAAACATAAAATCTGGTTACAAGTTTCACACTCTGTAGCAAACCCTGCGTTGAAACAGGGTTCATTTATATAGTCAAACTTCTTTAAGGTAAAGGTGATAAAATGTTGTTCCTGTATAAAAGGGCTTAGTTTATTTGATAAATTTTTTAAAAGCGACTCTTAATTTAACTAAGATATTTACATTTAAGTCTAGTAGTGTCTAATTCCTGAATATGATCCCAATTAACGTATTTAAGAACTTACTTTTTACGAACACTGTTTTGTATAGTTTTTAATATTGGTTTTAATATAAAGCAAGCGGTTCATGTCAAAACCCTGTTTTATTTTTGTGAGTAATTTTTGCGTGATTGTCGTGAATCACGTGAATCACGCGTGAATGTGAGTAGGATCAAATTCTGCTCTTCGTGCGTGAGTGGCTGTGTTCCTTTCGTGAGCGTGCGTGAGCGTGATTCAAAACTTACTCACGTGCCCATCTCTATTCTGAACCACTGTGCGACGTCTCAACGCACTCACCCACCGAAGATACTCGACTTTTTTCAACAATCAACTAAAATATATTGATTACACTGTGTGTGACCAAAAATCTGAATTGAGTGAAACTTAGGGAACCTGCATAATTTTGATACGCTGAATCTAATGGAATTTCCCGTTTTTCTCTACCACGTCAAAATTTCGAGAAATTTGACCCCAAAGTTTGCTGGGATGTCAACAAGTGTAATATTTTTGAGACTGAATTAGAGGCAGAACGCTTCAAAATTGAAGGTTGACTTCTGAGTAAGAAATGTAGAGGACCTTAAGAAGAATACCAACTTCAAGTTTGTACCCCATCTCCTCCCCCTTACCACTAATAACTCGACAAAAACATTATTATTATGGGTAAGGGGGGAGGAGAGGGGGTACATACTTGCAGTTGGTATTCTTCTTAAGGTCCTCTACATTTCTTACTCAGAAGTCAAATTCCAATTTTGAAGCGTTCTGCCTCTAATTCAGTCTCAAAAATATTACCCTATATAACTTTATTACGTCAGATCACGTCAATGAATTTGATACATAATTCGAAAGGAAAAGACGAAAAAATTGTCTTTTAGCAGATGGTACGTTTTATACCGATAGGACTTCATTTGGTTGTGTTATGTCCAAAAAACTCCTTATAATACACCATTTAGCATGTAAATCCAATTACTGCACCATAATTGCACACATGTAGTACTGCAATTCAATGAAAAGCAAACATTGACATTACTGTGCTGTCGGTATACGTTAGGTAATAAATAGTAATTAATATTTTCATTTGAATGAAATGAATTGCCCGATGTTATGTACAAAATTTAAAATTGAAAATGCAGAACATACTAGTAACCCGCCTGCATTTTATGACACGGATTATGGCAAACCCCTATTTACAATACTAAGATCGGAAAAAACATTGGAAATTGATGAACGTTCTTTATGATTCTTAGAACACAAAGGGAGACACCCAAATTATCGTATTGTATCAGGAAACTGAAGCAGGTAGATATGTCACACTTGACAATTGTGGCCATTTAGAAATCTCTTTTAGGAACATTTTGCATTCAAGTTTTATTTTTATGCTACCTGCTTATAAAAGTATATAAGTAAATGATCGAACATTTGATTCAGTCTCAATTATACAAATAAACGTGGAATCGTTCGGGTATAAAGAGTTGTCGGAAGCATATATGAAGAACTGGGGAATAGACGATATTTTCTGTATGTAGAATTAAAAATAAAATTTCTGACGATTGTCTTACCAGTGAATCAAAAAATAACATTAAAGTGATACCTAACAACTTCGTAGATACTTTAACCGTCGCTAAAAATTATATATTTGTTCCAAAGAAAGGTTTAATATATCGTGCAAACAGTGACTGGAAGGGGAACTACTGTTTGAGTTTGAAGTAGTAGGAGAAGTAGAAGACGTCGATACAAATTGCGCAAAATTTGGAAGGCCATTAAAATTATTTGGAGCAATATACGAACGAAGAAAACTGAAAGCCCTCAAGGAAGACATCGAAAGTGATGACATAACAGAAGCTTGTATGCACCAACTCAAATCACAAAGAAAGTATATAAAAGCGGAAATCATTGAAAATTGAATTACTCCTACTCAATTGAGAATAAGAAGAATACGTCTGCAATAGTGTACCTACTCCGAAAGATGAAAAGATATTTCTGAACTTAAAGCTAAGCAAGCAGCAATATTCTCAGTTGCGACAGCGATCAATGGAAAAACATTTTGATATCTTCCCGGCATATCACGATAAAAAAGACAGCTGTCACTACAACTACACTTCGAGGAAGAATTTCGCAAACTGGGTTTAAGTTGGGTGAAGGTAATAAAGTACAAATGACTGCAAGGAGATTTTTTCTAATCCCAGAAATAACACGAGTTGCCCAACAGTTGATCTTTAGATTCAAAGTAATCCTTGAAGTAGTTCAGCTATATTCAGTTATTACGACAGTCAAATAATATCAATGTTTGCTCCTCATTGAATTGCAGTACTACATGTGTGCAATTATGGTGCAGTAATTGGATTTCCATGCTAAATGGTGTATTATAAGGAGTTTTTTGGACATAACACATTCAAATAAAGTTCTATTGGTATAAAACGTACCATCTGGTCAAAGGGAATTTTCTCGTGTTTCCATCTGTGTAGCTATTTTTTCGAAGTTGTGTGATACAAAATAGTTACTCAGATATTAGAGAAAAAAATTTCGAGTTTTTTTACTAATTTGGTCCTATCTTGCTGTGGTGGGGGTTTGGCGCAGGCAAAAGTTACCCTCAGAAAATGGGAAACATATTTTCCTTTCGAATTATGTATCAAATTCATTGACTTGATCTGGCGTACTAAACATATATTGGTCCAAACTGAATTGTGTTTCAAAATCGATATTTTTCAGAATAATTATTACAACTTAACCATATGCAGGAGAAAAAAGAGTTAGATGTCGTGTTAAACCCAAGAAACCAAGTTTAGTTAATTTACAGATATAGCTCTCAAACTATTCGAAATACAATTTAGAAAATTCAAAAAATTAAATCTATCTTTTTGAATTTTCAAAATCTGAAAAAAACCTAATATTTGTAAAACGAAAAAAAAAATATTTTTTTGTGTGCACTTTCAACAAATGCGTCAAAACAACTCAAAAAACACAACAACAACGAAATTAAAATTTTTGTGTTCTTATCAATCGAAAAAAACGAAATCTAGTCAACTTTTCAATTTTTTTAAAATATACCCCACTGTGCGATTTGCAATGTTGATCTGTCATTGTAATTTCTTACTCCTTGTCTGCAATCAGTTTTTTATGTTTTCTAGATCAAAAGATACAGGTTTTTGACCGACGGAAATTGGTTCTGAACCACTGTGCGACGTCTCAACCCACTCACCCACAGAACATACTCGACTTTTTTCAACAATCAACTAAAATCTGTTGATTATTTGCAATAAATTATCAACAAGTGTTGCGGCACTAACAATTTGCACAATGTCGATGTTACTATTTTTAAACTTTTGGGTAGTAACAAAAAGAGAAAGGGCAATCGGATGTTGACGTAGCCGAACAGTTTTAGTAGTAATCTAATGTATGTATAACTGATTCCAGGCTAAATATACTGAGGGTCAACGAAATGTCAAACTGCCTCAAAACATTAGATTACGATAGCGACCACAACGCAGTGGAATTAATTGTGAAAATTGAGAGTGAGTCGAAGGTTATGACAACTTTCAATGAGGGGACAACGTTCAAATTTAACGTTAAAAGGACAAATTGGAAAAGGTTTGAGAAGGTGGTAATGCAGAAAATCAAGTTACAAACAGTTAAACCGAACTATCGAAATTTAGCGAATGATGATATAGATGTATATATAACTATATTACATTTTCTAATATCAGACACCATTGAAAGTACGGTACCAAAGATGTCTTTTCAAAATTTTTCTAACTGCAGAAGTAAAAAATTACACTCAGAAAAAAGTAAAATATTAACGATGATAAAAAGACATAATAGATTAGAAACAAGACTTACACCTCAACACCTTAAAAGCAAAACTCAAACTGATTAAAAAACTATTGAATGAAAGTTTCATATTAATAGGTAATAAAGAAATTCAGGAAAACTTGGAGAGATTATATAATAGAGATCCAGTAAGAATGTTCCAAGGTACGAAAATATTTAAAAAACTTAACCACTCAATAGTTGTGTAAACTACAATAGTTGTACACGAATCTGAAAGGAATATACTGGAATAAACACCCAAGATCTAGAAAAGGATAGTACGGACTACCTAGTAATATGTGACCAAGATGAAATCCATGATACAATGGGAGGTTTTCTGTAATCAATACATTCGTATAAGTATTTCGATGAAAACAATAGTAATCAAACTAGTAGTTATCATGCTGATAAGAGAATATCTAATATTAATGAAGGACTTCAAAACTCATTCAACAACGCTGTCAAAAACCGAATAAATGTTCGCAAACATCAAGTGAAACTTCGGAAAATTCCGAAGGTTCACAATACATTCCCGAAGGCGAACGAGAAAGAAACGCCCAACATATAGCAACCGAAGACCAAGAAATTTTGAAACAGCTAAAGTAGAAATTTGATGATCCATCTACTTCTGTGGCCGTCGGTGGTGCAATGGTTAGTGTGCGCGGCTCTTGTACATGAGATCCTGGGTTCGAACCCGGCTCTGACCACCTTCAAAAAAAAAAAAAAAAAAAAAAAAAAATTCTTTCGGCGGCGGTCACCTCGCATAGTGACGGCGACACTATCGAGTATCTAGCCATGAAAAATCTTCTCAAATTACCGTTCGGAATCGGTGTAAAACTGTAGGTCCCCATCAGTGAGTGAAAACTGGAAAGCGCACAGCTCAGTGATTGTGAGAAGTTCTCCCCAGTCCCTTCATGGGATGTAATGGGAAACCATCTACTTCTGTTTCTTTGAAGACTTTGATTCTGACGATAGCATTTAAATCATGGAGTGAAACAAACTTACATCCGAGTTTATAACATCCGGGCGACAAGCAAGAAAAGCAAAGCAACTCGTAGATCAGCTCGGTATCTTGTCATTTCCTAACCCACGGGCTGGCCGTAAACTACCACTACCAGACTTTAGCCGAATAATACCTGGCACAAAAGATTTTATCTCCGTTATATAAGATGATTGGAAAAGAACACACATTCAAAAATAACTTTTGATATGCAACATTGAGGAACTTCATCAGAATCAAAGAGGAATAGGCGTTGAAGTAGGCATAACAAAGTTTTTTTACTCTTAGACAAAAACAATGTATTCTAACTGATGCGCCTGGAGCCCATATGGTATGTGTTTGTACTTACCACCAAAATGTAAAACTGATGTTCAATTTCACAACAGGAACTGCCATGGAACTTTTATCTCATAAGGATTGCCTTCGCAATATGATTTGCTCCAATCGAGCACAGACGTGTCATTTAATGACTACGAAAACATAGTCAAATGAATGCCATAAATCTTGTCCTGGCTTAAGTGGTATCCGTGATCAGCTAAAATTCATATTCGATGACAATCACGTGACAGATGTGCAATTTTATACTTGGCATGGCACAGATCGCTTCCCAATATCTACTCAACTACTGTCATCCGATGATTTTGTAGAACTTCAATATATAATAACGCAATATAGAACTTCAACTGGAATGGAAAGCCAGCCTACTACATATATATATGTATTTATTTTTTTTCTTTCAAAAATTTTATTTTTGTTTAATTTTTATTTCTTTAAAACAGTGTAGTATTAAGTTATATTTTCCGATAGTACTTCACATTTTCATATTTGCAAAAATAAATAAATTCATACAGACACTAATACTGCTTTTAACCCATTCAACATTTCATTTCATACAGTTCTCACATTCTCTCCAAAACAGCTACAGTTTTACTTTTGCACAGCAATGGTTTAAGCGTAGAGTAATTCTTTAAAGAGAAAAACTTTGACTCATCTGACGATCCCCTTCCAACTCTTCGAGGTGCGATCGGTGTGATAAAAAGTGACTTACACCAGGTGGAATTACAAAATTGTTTAGTCTATATATAAAAATTAGTCTGTGTGTTTAACTACTTCTCTTAGCCCCAATTTTTGACTGGTTATTTAAATTTGTAATCAGTTGATTTTGATTTATGTTTGATCTGACTTTAAATACGAAAACAGTTTTCAGTGCTTTGTCAAATAATCTTACTACCATGTGGCAACAGTGGCAAATGCTACGCAAAATAACCGGTATTCATACATTTATCGACTATTCGTTACAATGCATCAAACTACATATATATTAGTCTGTGGGTTTAAGTACTTCTCGTAATACGTTACTCACTTAAACTAGAATTCCATATTATTTCACAGAATAACATGTAATATTCATACACTAAGATAAGTTACTGTAGCAAGAACTCAAAAGGTTTCGTTGGCTAAGTCGGTAGAGGTGTGGGTTGTAATTGGTTAGAGTCCTGCGAGGGTCATACTGCGGGGATCTCTTTAATTCTTTTTTTGTTTGTTTATATAGTCGAATCTTGGTCGGGGCGGTTGGGATCGTTTTTTTTTTAAATATTTTTTTGCTTGTTCATACAAGTTTCTTGTCGTTTTAAAAAATTGAATATATCTATCATTGATTGGAGCGTATTCTGAAATGGAATAATCCATCAAAAGTATAATGTAGATATTGTGTACTGTGGTTATATTATACTACATACTTACAACATACAACAACAATAATTTGTTTCAAGAATTGGTAAATTAATTTCAATTAATTGAATGCTCTGCAGAAATCCTCAGATGTTTTTTACAGTAATAGCAAAAAAAATTACAAAAATAAATAGAAACCGACAGTAAGTAGTAAAAACAACCAAAATTAAAAAACAAAAATTAAAAAACGTCTCAAAACACTCACCCATCGAACATACTCGACTCAACAATCAACTAAAATCTATTGATTATTTGCAACACGTGTTGCGGCACTAACAATTTGCACGATGTCGATGTTACTATTTTTAAAGTTTTAGGTAGTAACAAATCAGAAAGGGCAATCGGATGCTGACGTAGCCGGACGCAGATTTAATGTCAATTTTTGTTGCATCAAATTGTGAACGTTCCACAATTTCAGCAGTAATATAATATAAAAAAAAGAAATACGAATTATTAGGGTTCCATTATTTTAATAAGATGTTTGTCATATTCGACGTCTTCTGATGATTTGTTTACCTTTTTTCTGAAAGGTAGTAAACACTAAGAGCGTTAATAGTAAGTCAACAGAAAAAACAATATTCTTTTTTGGTTAAGTATGTGAATACTTACAATTAACTGCATATCAATTTTTGTTATAAAATATAAAAGCTTTATTCTATTCTATTAAAACAAATCCAAAGTTAGTAGATTAAAATACATTTTTTATAGACGTGAACAAATACCATCGTGTTATACGCGCTAAAAGTGAGTCAACATACAGTACCGTGCAAATTTGACGCTATGCAAGAATAAACATACACAACCAAATTCAAGGAAACTTCAGTATTTTGTTGGTTAATGCGTGTTAATAATATAAAATTACCAAATATCATCAAACGCATACAGGATTTTAGAGTTTCCTTGCTAGATATATTCGTTTTTGATAACTGCCTGTCCAAATGATGCCAAATGTTGTCAATTGGGATTAGGTCCGTTGATTAAACTGGGTGGTTCCGCACTTTGGGGTCACATATAACGGCAATTAATAAGCTAATCGTGATGTAAGATCACGGTCACTATCTGCAAAAGCTTTACACATTCTGGTGTATTCATTGTTTCTTCAATCAAAAAAAATCAATATTTCCAAACGTCTGATGCTGAAAATCACCCCCACCTCTTGCAGGAGCGTATGTTGAAGATTTTGATCATCGACGACCTCATTTAGCTTATTCTAAATTTTTTTGTTAATTTGCCCTCCAAATATCTCAAACTCAGTTTCATTCGGGAAAAAACAGTTTCCCCTTAAGCAATCTTTATTTTCCTGCGTAGTATAGAGTTAGCCTTCGAAATTTGGAGATATTTTGTTGGACGTCGGAGAGAAAATCCGCGTTTATGCAAAATTCGATTAACTGTTCTGGAACATACGTGTTTCTGCGATTCCGTGGTAATGTCCTTTGAAATCTGCACAGTGCTAGTTTCAGACTTGTTCATCATTTTTTCCTCGCATCTCTTTCGCCTAAAGTATTCAAATATTTTAAAGTTTCGAACTTATCCACTATTTTTTTAATCGAAGTTGAGATGACCTTCCCCAAATTTTGATATTACGCCGTAGGATTTAACATTTTTATCTCAAATCTTTCATGATTTTCCAAGTTTCCAAATGAATTCCTTTCCATATTTTTGTAATATGTACCACTTATTGTTAAATAAATAAAACAAATGGTTTCCCGTTACATCCCATGAAGGTATTAGGGAGAGCTTCTCACAAACCAGTGAGCTGTTCCCGCTCTAGTTTTACACACACTGATTGGATTTTAAATCGGGTCCGAACGGTATTTTGGGATGCTTTTTCATGGCTAAATACTCGATAGTGTCGCCGTCCATCCCTAAGCGAGGTGACCGCCGTCGAAAGAAATTTAAGGTGGTCAGAGCAGGGATCGAACCCACGTTTGCATACACAAGACCGGGGATCTACCATTGCACCACCGACGCCCAACATCACCTATTATTAAACCACTGACTAATTTCTGTCAAGTCGACTTTCTAGTTTGTGGCTTATGCAGTTCAATTATGATTTTAATGAATCGAATATACATCTAGACTTAGTATATTCTAATATAAGTGAGCTATATCTTCTCAGACCAGTGCCATTTGTTTTGCCTGACGATAAATATCATCCTACTCTACTTCTTAATAATGTTAATAATAAGATAATGTTAATAGATCTTATATGCCGGTCCTTCAATCGATTAATTTTTTTTCAACAGATTTTATTACCCTTCGTGAATCATTAAATATTGTTTTATGGCCTTTGTTTTTAAACGACTTTTCTGCCAGTTGCACACATTTTTATGATATTTTGTTCAGGAACTTTCAATTATGGGTGCCTATTACCTACCGCAATGATAAATCACCCTGTCCTGAACTGATATATTTGATTATGTATAAGTGTGACACGTTAAATAGGAAACTTTATGATTTATATCTCTTAAATTCTGACCCAAAGTTTTTTTAATTTTGTAAAGTCGAAAAGGAAGGTTAACGGAAGCTTCATTTAACTAAAGGGGCACCACTAAATCTTCTGATCATGAAATTGCTGATGTCTTTGCTGACTTCTTTCAGTGAACTGATGTTAAGAGTTCCGACTCTTTACTCAGTTACCCTTATCATATTCATAGTTTTGATTTAATATTTGATCTTTCGTTTTCCTACGGTGAAGTATGTACATATATATAAACAGAATGTGCAGATTTATTATACATACCCTTGACAGATATGTTTAATAGATCATTGACCAAAGGTTATTTCCCAGAATTGTGGGGAAAAAATTATATTGTCCCTTTATATAAGAGCGGTATTAGATCTAATGTTGAAAATTATAGAGGCATTGCTAAACTCAGTGCTATTCCTAAACTGTTTGAACTTCTTATTACGCGTAAACTTGTTCACGCTCTAAGGAGCATTGTTCCCCTTGCCAGCATAGTTTTTTGAAAGGTTTTTCCAATTTTTCTTCTAAATTACAAACCGAAGCTATATATACAGACTTCAGTAAGGCGTTTGATAAAGTGGACCTTAGTCTTCTAAAACTTGATTTAATTGGATTTCCTATTCGTTTATTAAATTGGTTGAAATCACATTTGCTTAATAGAACCCAATGTGTATTATTCAGGAATACTCTTTCAAAGCAGATTCTTGTGACTTCAGGCGTTCCTCAGGGAAGTCATTTAGGTCCGATACTCTTTAATCTCTTTTTAAATGATCTTCCATTAGTTATTCACAATTCGTAAATACTAATGGATGCTGATGATGTAAAGTTGTTAAGTCCATAAAATCACTTGATAAATACAGTTTACTGCAGAATGATTTAACTAGTCTAGTTAATTGGTGTGAGTCGAATCGTATGTTTCTTAACTTGGAAAAATAAAAGAAGATTTCATTTAATAGAGGAATAGTTCTACAGACTTCATACATAATTGGTGATAGTGTTCTGGAAAATGCTTATTCAAATTGTGACTTAGGTATTACTCTTGATACTAAGCTTAACTTTAATTCGCACATAGATGCTTGTATAAGTAAATCTTCCAATTTACTACGTTTTATAAAACGTTGGTCTAGGGAGTTTGACGACCCTTATCTGTCAAAGTACGGTTCGTTAGTTTGGGCCCCTTATTACAGATGTCATATTGATGGAATTGAATCCGCGCAAAAAAATCCTACTTTTTGCTCTAATGAATTTTGCTTGGAATTCCGACATAAATCTACCACCCTACCTTCACAGGCGTGCGCTTATTAACCTTCCTACGTTAGTGACGGCGACACTATCGAGTATTTAGTCATGAAAAAGCTTCTAAAAATACCGTTCGGAACCGGTGTTAAACTGTAGGTCCCAATTAGTGAGTGTAAAACTAGAACGCGCTCAGCTCAATGATTGTGACAAGCTCTCCCTAATCACTACATGGGATGCAACGGCACCGCATTTATTTTATTTTATGAGGAGCTTAATCCGATATTCAAACTTTGTACAAATTTTAATAAATTCTCTAATTTGTTTTCTATAACTGATGCTATTGCCTCAATATAACGTTCGGTTCTTTACGATAAAGTTTGTTAAGCTAAGATTTGGCAGATTACGTAGCTTCTGTACAATGCACACTGTACATTGTAAACCACTGAGAACCATTATCATTAGATGTTTATAGCGTGAAACCCTGCAATTGGCTTAAATGCAACTGCTCCAGTTCGTTGCTCCATCATCAAGCTACCTTCATCTATCTTAAATTGTATCACTCCTATTTAAATTTTTGTTCTGAATAAAATTTGCACTCCCGTGTTCCTGTGTTCCAGTTCATTGCTCTATCATCAAGCTACCTCCATCTACCTTACCTGCTACTGAGCCGTATAACATTTTACCACTCATATTTAAATTTTTGTTCCTGAATAAAATTTGCCATCCATGCCTTCGTCAAATTTCCGGTTTCGTATTCATTGGTTACACCAACTTTTCCGTCGTTGGTGCCATTTATCGTTTCTGATTTCACTGGTGTCATGCTTCTCGTTAAACTTTCCTGTTTGTATTGTTCCTGCTCCTGATGTTCCTGCTGTACCGCTTTGTTCCTGCATTCCCGTGTTTCTGTGTTGATTTCACTGGTGTCGTGCATCTTTTGCAACTTTCCTTTTTACATAACTCCTGCGCCTTATATTCCTGCGTTCCTGGTGTTCTTTGTACCTGCAGTCTCGCTAATCCTGTTGCTTCGTTCATATATTTTTAATTTAAATTTTTTTTTAATTTTTCAAATTTTCTTGTTATTGTTTTTTCCATTTGTTATTATTGTCAGCAGATGCTTAATTTATTAATTCTTTATTGTTCTGCTCTTTAACTATATTTTGGTTTTTGTTTTTTTTTGTTTAAAGTTATAAATTTTTTTTTCACACGTTAATTTTTTGTTGCATGTAGATTATATAATCTATTCTTTTAAATCCAGGCTGTTTTGTATGTGACGAAATAAATAAAAAAAAAATATATATATAATTGTATATACTTAAACATATAATAATTTTCTACAAACATTTAAATTTATTATCGGTTTTCATTGATAAATTAATATGTTTGAATAGATTTTTTATTGACCAATATCGGTTATTCACCGGAGATTCAAAAAATATGAACTTTAAAATTTATTTCCAATTTTATTCACTGTAAACTTAGAATATTTAATGTATTGAACAAAATATTAATTTATAAAATTGTTCAAGAACGTAATGAAATTACGAAATAATCAAGAAATTACCGTTCACAAGAAAATGTGCACGCGCACTGCTCTCTCTTGCTCCTACAGTGTGATACAGACAATTTTCTTGTTTTTGCTTTTGATTGGTATCCATTTGTTATGCATTTGGTATTTTTTTCTTTTTTTTTTTGGCTAGCCCAGGATGTGCAGCTACATACTAAAAGACATCCTCGCTTACAGCGACCATTTTTCCGCCACGGGACTGCCGTTAGGTATTACTTCGTGGGGGTTTGTTTGCGATTACGCTAATCTTCCAGATTCCGCAGATGCTTGTCTTCCTGCTTCAATTCTATGAAGCTCCGTCTGTATGTAGGTGACGAGGGTCATGGTTGTCTGCTTCTCGTCTTCCGATATCAGCCTACAACTTATTATGTTGGAGGGGTCTGGGAAATCTGTCGTCGAATTATAAAAGCGCCTGCAGTAGAATACTGCGTGTTCTGTGTCCTCTTCCGCGTCACATGAGGGGCACACCGGTGAGTCGTCGTGACCGAATCTGTGCAGATTCTTCCTGTACCCATCATGTCGGGATAGGAACTGCGTGAGATCGTGGCCGGAGTCCCCATGTTCCCGATTCAACCATGTTGCTATTGATGGAATGAGGGTATAGGTCCATCTTCCCCTCTCTGTGTTGTTCCACCGTTCTTGCCACTTTCTCATTGATGTCGCTCTCTCCTCTTCTTTAACGGCCTTCATAGCTCGTCGGTCTGTAGTTCTGTAGTGATATGGTCATGTACCCGCTGATAACTTAGCGCAGAGATCCTGCACACCGAGGCGAGTTTTCTCCTTGTCCATTGTATCACCATTACATGTGCCCTCAGTGGAGCAGCATACGTCAAGACGGAGCTGACCATTTTGGACAGCAATAGTCTTCTGATGTATGTCGGTCCTCCAATATTTTGCAGAATTCGGGAAAGAGCTGCCCGGACTCGCGACGCCTTTTCGCTGGTATAAGGGACGTGTGCCCCGAACTGTAGTCTCCTGTCCACCATAACTCCGAGATACTTGATATCAGTCTTGGAATTAATAGCCTGTGGACCCACACGAAGGCTAACGGTCTCTATTATTTTCCTGCTCGTGATGAGCACGGCCTCCGTTTTGTGTTCCGCTAATTCTAGCCCATTAGATTCAACCCAGTTCCTTATTCTTTCTTCATTCGCGGCCGCCTCGATGTCCTCGATATGCTTTGCCACTACCACAACAGCAAAGTCGTCTGCAAATCCGACGATTTTAACTCTCCCAGGTAGCTCCAGACGCAGGCCTTCGTCGTACATAATATTCCAAAGGAGAGGACCCATAACTGAGATCTACGGTACCCCCGCAGATACGTCAAAATACTTTGTTCCCTCTTCACTGCTATATTCCAGATTTCTATCCGAGAGATAGCTGGACAGAATTCTCCTCAGGTATATCGGTGCATCCAACCGGGCGAGTGTCTTTTTTATGGCTGACCAGTTGACTGAGTTGAAAGAATTCCTAACGTCTAGCGTTACCACCGCGCAGTATTCCTTCGACTCTTCTCGTCACCTTACGCCTTCTATAGCTGCGGCTGCCATAACGACGATACTTTTAATGGCATACACTGTGGAGCGATACTTCTTGAATTCAAATGAACTCGTCGTCAATCCTCCTACAGGCCTTAAGTAGTTCGTCCATCGTGATCTCTGGAACGATCTCCTCGTTAGGTTCCCTAAATACCCGAATTGTTGTAATGTGCGTTCGTGGAAACAGCTCTTTCATTATCCTGTTTAGCATAGTTGGACCCGTAATTTGTGGGGATCCTTGATCCTTGATTCGTGATCCTTCAGTTTTGAAATCACCATCCTGTAGGCGGTGCTCCAGAGGTTTACGGCAGCTTCATCACAAATCTTTTTAAAGCATTTGGCTTTGCTTTCCTTTATCGCTTTCTGCAACGCTCGTTTGGCTATTCTCGAGGCTTTCAAGACGTAATCGAGCTGCTCTTCTTGCATAGAATCACGTAGACAGAAGCGTCTTGATCTCCTCATTCCACCAGTAGCACGGAGTTCCTATTTGGCTGGGTCTCCTCCTAGGCGTTGCTACGTGGCAAGCTCTACTAACAGTCGCAGTCGCCTTCCTGGAAGGCATGTCCTCCACACGTTAATGCAGTTTCTACCCCAAAATTTAAAAATACTTTTTTAAGATTAAAGTCCTTTAAAAACCAAGAACATTATGCCTTGGAAGCATACAGTTTTATTCAAAATCAAAAAAATTACGTATGACAAGATGTATTTATCATATTAATTCATTTATGTATCTCTGGATGAAATAAAAATGTAGACTTTTGTACATATTAATTTCTTACTTATCCGGTCTCGATCAACCCCGGGGGGTCAGGGACCTTATAATACGGATATAACTTATTTCGCCAACCAGTTCGTTCTTTTGCCTTATTTCTCCAGTTGGAAATACCAAGTGTACACAGGGATTCGTCAACCTGATCCCTCAAGCGGAGTCGTGGTCTTCCCATTTTTCGTCTTCCTTCGATTTCGGTTTCGAAAACCCTACGTGCTGGCTCGTCTTCATCCATTCTACTGATATGGCTTAGCCAGCGCAATCGCGTTATTTTGATCCGCTTATCTATTTCAATGTCGGGGTATAGCTCACAGCTCATGGTTCATACGTCGCCGATACTCGCCATTGTGCACTATAGGGCCATACATTTTTCGGAGTATTTTGTACTCGAAGACTCCTACAGATGTTTCGTCTGCTTGTGATAATAAGACCCAGGATTCTGCGACATAAAGAAAGACAGGTTGTATGAGAGTCTGGTACAGCTGGACTTTTGTTACTCGAGAGAGAGCTTTGTCTCTAAAGTGTTTGCTTAGCCCAAAATAACATTTATTCGTAGCCACAATTCCCCGCTTGATCTCAAGACATATTAACCTCTCTGCAAAACTCTATATAACTCTAATTTATAAGCCGTTTCCATAGATGTACATTAGGACAAGCCGAAAAAAGGGGATACAGATTTTCGCTAACAAAAAAATCGTTCTACTGGTCAAGTAGAATACATACGCAAAATTTCAGAAATAACAATTAACCCCTTCACATCCCGCAGTGCACAGGAAGCTAAAGCGTGATGCAATTTCATATTTTGGAAATTGCAATATAATTTGGTTAAATTTTCAAAATTGTGAGGATGGTGAAATGTAGCATGTGTCATGTTGGTATGTATGTGCAACAAAAATTTTGAAGATAAACACTTTAAGTATGCAATAAATGCAGTTTACATTAAATTTTTAAGTAGAAAAATTACTTTTTGTTGTTTTTGCTCTTTAAAACTGCAGTAATTCCATGAAATATAATACAAATCAGTAATGCAATAGACGCTGACGCTATTTTGTTCTCATGTATCGTAAGTTTTTTAATATTTTGTTATATGTTTTTAATATTATGTGTCTGTCCGATGCATTTCTCAAGATTATCTTAGATGGGGATGGAAATATTGAATAAATAAATTGGAAACTAAACCGATCTCGAGCTTGATTTGTAAACTAAAATAGCAGTATTAACGATGAAGGTCGAATATTAGAATCGAATAAATTTCATATATGTCTTGATTTTTGTGCTTATTAACAAACTCAGGGCGCCGCGTTTGGATGACTTGGGATATTAATGGTTTTCTACTGGGAACTCTACCATAAATTCCATTGGCAGTAGTGCTCTACATATACGTATTGTAATAACGCTGACGACGGTTCGAGATAGTGATGCACGAAATAGATGAACCGGTTCGGAAGAACCGGTTCTTTATATGTAAGAACCGACCGGACCGGCGCTTACTGATATTTTAACTGCACTGTCATTTGGAGACTTGTTACAAATTTTGTACAATGGATAGTATTTGGATATTGGACGATTTTCCAAATTTTACACATTGTTGGACTTTTGATACTTATATACTTAGTTAACTGTGTTGTGGCAGAACAAATTTCACGCAGTCATTTTTCTTCTTTGTGAAATTTTATAGCAATTTCACTCATATATACTGAAGTTTGGTAAATAAAAAAAATAACCAATTACTGAAGCTATAGATATACATATATAGGTTAACAGGGGTTAATCTTTTTACTTTTATTGACTATTTTACAACCTCATGAGGTCAGATGTCTTACACATATTAATTAAACAAACAAATGAAACAAATTTCAACATATTCTTCCAACTGGCTCTAACGGAGTCTTGGTCGTCTTCTTTTCCTGCTTCCATCGGGTACGTTATCGAAAACCTTTCGCGCTGACTATATAGCTCCGCGTTCCATCGACGTCGGTACTAGCAGAACATATATTCTACGGAGAATTTTTCTCTCGAAAATTCCCAGGTGTTTTTCATCCGCTTGCGATATGACCCAAGTTTCGGAGCCATATGTCAAGACAGGAAAAATGAGAGTCTGATATAGCTGAACTTTTGTCCGTCGAGAGAGGGCTTTGTTTTATTACTAATCTACGATAGTGAGAAAATACTCATAGTTCTAACCACTGTTGATACTTACCTCCTACTTTAGTTTAACCACTGTTCATACTAATCTAATACTTTCATTTAACCACTGCTCATACTTACCTCATACATTGTAACGGTGCTCTGGTTTCACATTTCTTAACACCACTGCTCGTCGCTGAAGTATGCTGAATCTGGATTCAGGTCAAAAACTGCATTCAACCCCAAGGAAACTGTTTTGCAAGTCATTCATTGGGGAAATGCTTGCCTAAGAAGATCACAGATAATTGTCAAATCAACTAACGCTTTTTGTATTGACATTAAACAAACTAAAACAGATTTCTTGACACCTCCGAGTCAATCGGACAAAATCTCGCGTTTTGATTAAATGGCTCACAACATAAGAGTGAATATCTTTATAAAAAAGAGAAAAACTAAAAACTCAAGACCAAATAGAAATCTTTATACAAAAAGTAAATTTGGAAATGAATAACTGTTAGCGACATCCCCAAAAACAAAATCATTTTCTCCATGATCAATCTGGCATCACTGAATAATTATAAGTTCATTTGAAATTAAATTCGTCTGATTGTAAACTTAACGAAACATTAAAGATTTGCCTCTGACCACGCGCCTTTTTTGGCAGCCATTTCTAATCTGAATTGCACCATTTAGAAGTTAGCTGTGTGCAGTGCTCAGGAGCAAAGTCTATTTGAATTTAAATAAATAACATTTCTATAGTCCCTAGTGGTTTCTATACCAAAAAGTACGTACCACATTTTATGAATTAATTATAATTTTATTCCTAATTTTGTAAATTGCATTTAGAATTTTTAATATAAATACACACTGTAAATATTTAACCTTGTGTGTTTTATTCAAAAACCCCGTGGAAGTCACTGGGACGCGTCCTAGGTTCGGACGTTCGACTGACGGTCTTTACATCTTAAAGATCTTTTTGTGGCAAATTTCTCCTTCTCGTGTGGGACCTGATTGAGGTTTACATCAACTTGTTCCTGTAACACCGTGCACCAACAAATTGCCAATCTCGCAGTAAGTAGAAAATGTCGTTACAAAATAAAGAGGGTTAACAAAATGATCAACATGATTACAACTGCTCGCTTTGTCCCCATTCCCCTGACGATAAAATGACAACCTGCGTCGATTGCCACCAAAAATTTCACCAAAGTTGCATTAATGTCACAGAAGACATAACCTATAAATGCATTCAGTGTTCAACAGTGAGACCAACTTCCCCCACTTCAAGTCTTGCTAGCCGTTGCTCAAGTCGTTCCCATGCTTCTCAAACACGAAGAATTCAATTGCAACTTAAAAGACTAGAAGAAGAGCGCGAACTGAACAAATCCTACTTGGATAAAAAGTACCAGCTTCTTGCGGAAGCCGAAGCTCTCTCTGACAGTTCGTCTATAAAGTCTCAATCTGTACACAATTGCTTAGTGTTGTCAGAACATAACCCTAATTTACTTCAACAATCATTGACCAATAATCAAAACAACACCCTTAACCTACAGACAACTTATTTGCCAAATGAATTAACAACGTTGCAAAATCTGGTACAATTTTGTCCACCAACGTTTACTACGGCTGCCATAAATTCGTCGCTGTCAACATCTGCAGTACCAAATTGCACTACGACCAACGCCACTAGCGGTGGGTCTCAGCCACGAATGCAGCCTACACCAGCAAACGTTCCAAATTACCCTCATGGTGCGATACTTCCATCATTACCTGTAAACAGTGAACTAACTTTCGACCAAAATAATTTTCATCAACAACATTTATTTAATTCTGCGCCACAACAATTTATACCGTGGAATCCAATGTCATCTACGACAAATTGTACAAATAATGTCGCAAATGCGACCACATGCCCGTCATCATATGTTGCGCCACAACAAACTCTGCAACAATCTCAGATAAATGCCCGACAATCTCTCCCAAAAGAATTGCCGATATTTTCTGGCCTACCAGAAGAATGACCAATTTTCTCCTCCACTTACGAATGGTCCAACACTGCTTGTGACTTCACCGATATGGAAAACCTTATCTGTCTCCAAAAGGCTTTAAAAGGTGAAGCCTTACATAGTGTGCAGCATATGTTAATCCATCCTTCAAATGTTCCGGGTATCATAGAGATATTACGCATGTTATATGGCCAACCTGAAAACATAATAAATTGCACAAAAAATAAAATAAAATTATCACCGAAAATAGATGAAAATAATTTAAAAACACTCACCTCCTTTTCCACCGATGTTCGTAACCTAATTTCCACAATAAAGGCAAGCAATTTGTTAGAAGAATTAAATAATTATTCTCTTCTTCTTGAATTGCTGCAAAAACTGTCACCGGCCTATCAAATGCAATGGGCAACAAAAAAAAATGCAGCTGATTGAACAAAACCAAAAACCAAATTTGCTTGAATTTGACAAATGGGTTTTTAATATTGGTATAACAGCAAGCAGTATAATAGTTGGTCAATCAACAAACAGGAATACGAAAGACCAGATAATGGCAAACGCAACGCAAACAACAACAAATAAAAAAGCTTTTTTTGTCCACTCTTTTAGAGAGAATGATTGCATTGTGTGTGGCAACAACAACAATAAATGTAGACAAGTAGGCAACTGCCCAACATATTTATCTATGGATCGTGGTGAAAAATGGAGCGTAGTGAGGAAACACAATTTATGCAAATATTGTTTATCAAAACATAGTGGAGAATGCAAAAGGAAAAGAAAGTGCGGTAAAGAGGGATGCGAATTTTTTCACCACTCGTCATTGCATCGATATTCAGCGCCAGTAAATAAGCAAAACGAAACGTCAAATGAAAATATAAATAATAAAACTGAAATAGAAGTTGTAAATAACAGCCACAGTGCTGAAGTTAAAGATTTTATTTTATTTAAAATAATCCCAATAAAAGTATATGGGAGAAATAAAATAATAGAAACATTTGCATTTATTGATGAAGGCTCCAGTATAAGTTTAATGAACGATAGTCTGGCGAAAGAATTAGAAATCAGTGGTGTACCAAATCCCTTGTGTTTGCGGTGGACGGGAGGTATGGAGAGAAGAGAAACAGGTTCACAAAAACTTAACATTTCCATTTCAGGCAATAATGAAAAACAATTTAACGTTAATGTTTATACGGTAAATGGACTTGATCTACCTGCACAATCGTTGGACTACGAAGTGTTCTCAAATCAATATCGCCACCTGCGACAACTACCTGTGGAGAGTTATACAAATGCTGAGCCACAAATTTTAATTAGATTGAATCATGTTAATTTGGGAGTTTCACGCAAAATACGTGAAGGTTCTCCAGATGAAACGATTGCAGTTTACACAAAACTTGGATGGCTTATTTATGGCGCTTCAGAGGAAAATAAAAACGTAGGTATTAAATTAAACTTTCATTTATATGAGTGCTCTGTCACCAGTAGTGACGATACTTTGGAACGTTTAGTTAGCAATTTGTATTCTCTTGAAGCTGTCGGTATAGGTGTAAAAGACCCCCTAATTGCCGAAAATGATAAAAAGGCATTAGACCTTTTAAATAAATATACAAAACAGAAAAAAAGTGGACATTATGAGGTTCCACTTTTATGGAAGTATGACATCACAGAGTTTCCAAATAGCTATTAAATGGCATTAAAGCGGCTAAACTGTTTGGAAAATAAATTATTAAAAAATTTTGAACTTTTTAGCGTCTTTCGGGATACTATTAGCAAATATCTAAGCAAAAGCTATATTCGTAAAATAGATTCTTCAGAAATCGCGTGCTGATGGTAAAGTTTGGTATCTGCCGATTTTCGCGGTTTTTAATAAAAATAAACCCGGCAAATCTCGCGTCGTCTGGGATGCCGCTGCGAAAACTAATGGCATGTCCCTTAATTCATATTTAGAAATGTTCCACCATGAAGAAATGTTCCACCAGGTACACATAAGACCTGAAGACCGTGACGTACAAAGATTTCTTTGGCGTGATGGTTTAAAAGATAGATCCCCTGATATCTATGTGATGGATGTAATGATTTTCGGTGCCACCTGCGGTCCTAGTATTTCACAGTATGTGAAAAATTTAAACGGCAGTAAATTTGAAAATGAGTTTCCCGAAGCTGCTAAATCTATAAACGAGAATCATTACGTTGATGATCTTCTTGACTCTGTTGATACGCCGCAGGAGGCGTTAAAATTGATTTTAGATGTATCGTACATTCATAGGAAAGCTGGGTTTAACATTCGGAACTGGATTTCTAACAAGAAATCTACTCTAAAATCTGATTTACAAACGGAGGTTAAAGGTGCAAAGTGTCTTAACTTAACAGAAGAAAAACAAATTGAAAAAATCTTAGGAGTATTTTGGGAACATGACGAGGACGTCATAACTTTTAAGATAGCTACGTGGCTTATTGAAGCGAAATATTTTCTGGTGGTAACATACCTACATAACGAAAGGTTTTAAGATTTGTCATGTCAATTTATGATCCTCTTGGTATTATTGGACATATTATTATGTATGTGAAGGTGTTTATGCAGGATGTTTGGCGTTCAAAATTTGACTGGGATGAAAAGATTCCCCTGAATTAGTGCTCAAGTGGAACCAATGGGTTAAAATTTTGCCCGATATTCAAAACATAAAAATCCCTCGTTGTTATTTAAATTTCTTCAAGAATTATGATGACGCTGAAGTCCAACTGCATACATTTGTGGATGCTAGCAAAGATGGATATGCAGCGGTGTGCTACTTCAGGCTGAAGAAAGGAGACGTTATTAATTGTTCACTAGTTTGTAGCTTCACAATCAGTTTGTAGCTTTTCGAATTACGGAAATTTTGGAATTGTCTTCAATTAAGGACTGGAAATGGATTCCAAGCAAACAAAATGTAGCCGATGATGCCACCAAATGGCCAAAAATTCCCAAAATCTCAAATACTAGTAGGTGGCTCCAAGGTCCGGAATTTGTATTTCTTCCGGAAAACGAATCGCATCATGGAGATACTCTACATGAGTCAACTGAACAAGAGCGGGTGCATCATTCATTCAAAATTGCAACATTTGATAATATTTTTGATGTGACGAGATTTTCAAAATGGTGTCGCCTTTTACGAACCGCAGCATATGTTCTAAGATTTTTAAACAACTGCAGTAAAGTTGATAAACAAAAAGGCGAGTTCTCTCGGGATGAGTTACAAAACGCTGACGCAATCCGAGAATTATCGACATGAAGTTTCTTTATTAAAATCAGGTCAAAGGTTACCAAAAGGTAGCGATATTTATAATCAAAATCCATATTTAGAAAACGAAATATTAAGGGTTAAAGGCAGGATTGATAATGCTGATATTCCGCTGGATCAAAAGCGTCCTATTATTCTGCCCAGGAAGAGTTACATCACTCAATTGATGTAATGTACTACCATGATAAATTCTACCATATGAATCATGAAACGGTTATCAACGAAATTAGACGAAAATATCACATTGCAAAGATTCGCACAACTCTTAATTCAATAATCCGCCGCTGCCAAATGTGTAAAATTAAAAAAGCCATGCCCCAAAATCCGCAGATGGCAAAGCTTCCTCGTGGTCGTGTCGCATCCCATACGGCACCATTTACGCATACCGGCGTTGATTTTCTAGGCCCCATTTATGTCACCGTAAATCGTCATAAGGAGAAACGTTACGGGGGTTTATTCACATGCCTGACAATCAGGGCCGTCCATATTGAAATTTCCCATTCTCTAACAACGAGTTCCTGCATTTTGGCTGTACGCAATTTTATGGCCCGTAGAGGGATTCCACAAGAATTTTACAGCGATAACGGGTCGAATTTTGTCGGAGCAGAGACAGAGCTACGAGAGACTTTGGCAGACGTCGATAAGGATGAGCTGGTGAAAACATTCACTACAACAACCCCAAAGGGGAACTTTAATCCTCCGGCTTCGCCGTCGAGGGCACCAAGTGATGAGCTGCTACTAAGTATGATGATTGAGGTTGAAAATATAATCAATGCTAGGCCTCTTGCCTACGTTCCTATTAATGGAGAAACAGATGAAGCGTTGACTCCAAACCATTTTCTGGTGGGAAGCTCTACTGGACTAAAACCTATGTCTGCTTGCATCGATAGTGGCATCGTATTAAAACAAAGCTGGCTTGCATCTCAACAGTACGCAAATATTTTTTGGAAGAAGTGGTTGGCTGAATATCTTCCGACTTTAACTTGTAGGTCGAAATGGCATGAATGCCCAAAACCTTTAAGTCAGGGTGATCTAGTAATCATAGTTGACCCATCTTTTCCTCGTATCGTCTGGCTACGCGGAAAAGTCTTGGATACGAGATTGGCAAGTGACGGTCAAGTACGAAGTGCAAAAGTGTTGACTCAGCACGGAGTGCTAGAAAGGCCTGCAGTTAGACTTGCGATTTTGGATGTCGCTCCTCAAGAAGAGTCTGGTGGCGAATAAGCTTCTTCCCATACTGCGGGGGGAATGTTAGCGACATCCCCAAAAACAAAATGATTTTCTCCATGATCAATCTGGCATCACTGAATAATTATAAGTTCATTTGAAATTAAATTCTTCTGATTGTAACATTGGTAAACTTAACGAAACATTAAAGATTTGCCTCTGACCACGCGCCTTTTTTGGCAGCCATTTCTAATCTGAATTGCACCATTTAGAAGTTAGCTGTGTGCAGTGCTCAGGAGCAAAGTCTATTTGAATTTAAATAAATAACATTTCCATAGTCCCTAGTGGTTTCCATACCCAAAAGTACGTACCACAATTTATGAATTAATTATAATTTTATTCCTAATTTTGTAAATTGCATTTAGGATTTTTAATATAAATACACACTGTAAATATTTAACCTTGTGTGTTTTATTCAAAAACCCCGTGGAAGTCACTGGGACGCGTCCTAGGTTCGGACGTTCGACTGACGTGTCTTTACAATAACTTTATAGGAAAGAAAAACCGCAAAAGTAAAGTGAGGTCAACGTTTTTTTAAGAAAATTAATTATTTTTAAGAAGAAGTACTTTCTGTAAGTAAAAGCCACAAGAGTGTTTTTACAAAGAAGTACTTTTTTATGAACGGGTATTTTTTTAACGACGTGGTACTCTTTTAAGGAAAAGATTATTTTTTTAAGAATGTGCTTATTTTCCGAAAGGCTACTTATCTCAGGAAAAGAAAAGGTATTATTTTATTTTTAGTAAATGGTCCTGTAGGGTTCATCATTGTTGAATTGTTCTTTTCCTTCTAGCAATAATACAAATATATTAAAAACATACGGCCTTATTCATAAAAAGTTATGAGAGATTTGAGAGACGATTTACCATACAAAAACCGTCTCTCAAATCTCCCACAAGTTTTTATGAATAAGGCAGATAGTATGTAAATTATTTTATGTTTCACATATGTATTGACAAAGAAAATTTTGAGAATTCAGTTTTGATATTCTGTACTGATATCACGTATTTTGGAATTGTTAATAAAAATAGGTTTTTACAAAATGTAATTCGTGCACTACATTTTGGCGACCCTGCATCGAACCATATATGCAATAATAAGAATATCAAAAATATATATTAAATAAAATAATTCCTTCGAGAATATAACCCTAAAATATTATCAGTAATAAAGAGAATAAGATGCCGAAGAAACATAAATAATTGTTATTCCACAGAAGAAATTCCCTTGCAAATTTTTAATTTGGATCTAAGGGACTAGCTTTCTGTGTCTTCATGAACTTGATGAAGATATTTCCAGCCAGACGTGAATGGGAGAATGGAAATCAATACCCTTTAAATTTAGAACCTATTAAGACTAGGACAGGCTCTGGCAACAGATATTTCAATTACGGATCCAGAAACCAAATTTATATATTTCAACTTTTCAGCATCAGAATTTAAAGCTTGTTTACCAGATAAGTTGCATACATATTTTTATACTTATATAATACACTAACTAATACATCCGTGACCATTAATTCGTCTTACTTCAAATCTAATATTTTCTTCAAGTCATCTTACTTCAAATTAAATAAAATTTAATATTACTGTGATCCCATCCCAGTTAGACAGATTTATTAAATTTGTTTTTCATACATAAATCTATAACATGAAAAGAACACGTCGTAGTGAGATTGTAGGTAATCAAATATCTCCAGTTATCATTGATAACATTGTAGTTAATAATCCTGAAATACTAACACAGTCCAATAATACACCTTCAGTCAATACGGAGCAACAAAATAATTTTGCGAGTTCCACATCTGAAAGGGCTATAATGTTTCAATATCGGTCGTTAAAATTACCTATCTTTTGGTCTGAATGTCCAGATGCTTGGTTTATTCACGCTGACGTTGAATTTTCGTTAAACAATACTCTTGATGATACTACCAGATATCATCATGTAATGTCCTCATTACCTCAAGATATTACAAATAAAGTTTTGGATGTAATTCCAATTTTCGGAAAACAAATATGCACATTTTGTGTAATAGATTTTCTATAAGCAAAGATTCTTGTTTGGAACATTTGTTCTCGAATACTTATATTGGGGATCGGAAACCTTCTGAATTTTTCCGAGATTTGAACACTTTAGCTGGTTCAGGAAATATTATTAACCTCGATTTACTTTACACATTGTGGCTTCGAAAATTACCACAGTATATTCAAATACAGATGATGTCTTGTGTATCCCAAGATCTTGTAGAACGGTTTTTACTTGCTGATAAAATTTATGAAGTCTGTTCAAAATCTCAAGTGTCTGCTGTAGATCGTGGCTCAGATGAGGTGATCAACATTCAGTTCAAAAATTGTCGGACTAAATCTAAAATGTTCACCAGCTGAGTTACTTTATGGGCAAGCTCTTCGGATACCAGGAGAATTGGTGGTAGAAAATGATTCTGTTGTCCGTGTAGAAGAGACTTTACAGAGGTTAAGAGACTATTTTTCGACGGTCAGATCAAAGGTAGTGGACCACAATGTCGACAAACATTATATTCCTAGACATCTTTCTAGTTGTGGTTACGTTTAAGTACGAGCTCATAATGTCACGGGCTTAAATGAGCCATTTGAATGACCATTTCGTGTCATTAAAAGAAATGATAAGGTTTTCACAATTCAAAAGGGTAATTTAATTAAAACCTATAACATAGATCTTGTGAAACCAGCATTTATATTAGATAATGAAGACGCTAATGTACCTTCAACAAATACAAAAACCAAATAAAACTGTTACATTCAGGATTAATTAACAAGTTGTTCAGATTTCTTTAATGAACATTTTAATTTTTTTCGTTTATACTAGGAGGGGAGTACTGTAGAGTCCATCATTGTTGAATTGTTATTTTCCTCCTAGCGTAAATACAAATATATTGAAAACATAGTATGTAAATTATTTTATGT
The DNA here is from genome assembly GCA_963931995.1 of Phaonia tiefii. Taxonomy (NCBI): domain Eukaryota; kingdom Metazoa; phylum Arthropoda; class Insecta; order Diptera; family Muscidae; genus Phaonia; species Phaonia tiefii. The sequence continues at coordinate 107,724,597 of OZ008368.1, read as the reverse complement.
TTCACATATGTATTGACAAATAAAATTTTGAGGATTCAATTTTGATATTCTGTAACGATAGCACGCATTTTGGAATTATTAATAAAAATAGATTTTAGTAAAATATAATTCGAGCACTACAGGTACTTTTAAGAAAACGATTTTTTTTAAGAAAAGGTTTTTTTTTAAAGAAATTTTTTTTAAGAAATTTGTCCTTTTCTGAAGCATAGGTAAATTTTTAAGAGTAGGTGCTTATCTCAAAAAAAATTATTTTGTTTTACAAAAAGGTACTGTTTGAAGAAAAGGTAGTTTTTTAAGAAAAGGCAATTTGTTGTTAGAAAGTTTACTTTTTTAAGAATATTTTCATATTTAAAAACTATATTTTTTTAAGAAATGGTATTTTTTGTAAGAAAATTATTTTTTTGTAAGAAAATTTACTTTTTTTGAACAAATGTACTTCTTTAAGACAATGTATTTGTTTTAAGAAAAGAAATGTATTTAGGATCATGAATAAGTATTTTTTCTGAGTAAAATTGCTTTTTCTAAGAAAAGGCACTTATTTCAGAAAATTTTACATTTTAAACTTCTTTCACTTTGGATTTTCTAAATTCACATTTTATTGGGTTCAAAACTACAATATATAAAGGTGTTTCCAATAAGGCCCTGAGAAATTTTTTTTTAAATAAAACGCAAACCATTTGAGATATTTCCAAAACTTTATGATGGACTTGAAATACAGTCAAAACATTTATGAAGGGAACTCGTCTTCGTTAATATGGCCACCGCGGACACGTCGGCAGCGGTCGATTCATTGGACCCAATTTTCGATGACTCGGTCACACATTTCGGCCGTAACGGCCGCTATTTCGCGTTCAATATTGACTCTGAGTTCTTAAAAACATCGTCGGCTTGTTGGCATAGACCAATGATTTGACTTAGCCCAAAAAAAAAGTCTAGGGGCGTTAAATAGCACGAACGATGCGGCCAATTGACTAGTCCATTTCTTGAGATAAAGTGCTCACCAAACTTACTCTTCAATAAATCGATTGTAGCGCGTGCTGTGTAGCTTGTGGGACCGTCCTGTTGAAACCACATGTCGTCCAAGTCCACGTCTTCCAATTCGGGCAAAAATAAACGGTAATCATGGCACGATAATGATCGCCATTCACAGTAACGTTACGATCGTTATTGTCGACGAAAAAATATGGCCCAATGACGCCGCCGGCATGCAACCCGCACTAAACAGTTATTTTTTGTGGATGAAGTGGTGATTCCTGAAGCACTTGCGGATTTTTACCTAACCAAAAACGCATATTTTGCTTACTGACGAACCCTTTCAGTCAAAGATGAGCTTCGTCACTGAAGATGATTTTGCAATGAAGTTCATCATCTTCAATTCTTGAGTCAGCTTGATCTTGTATGGTTGTACACCAAGATCTTTACGCAAAATTCGCCATAAAGTGGTCTTGGCGATGCCCAGTTCTTGAGAACGCCGCTGAATTGACTGTTTTGGATCATTTGCTACGGACGCCCGAACGGCAGCGATATTTTCGGCACTTCAACCAACCCGTTGTCTCACTGGCACGGCAGCATCACACAATGAATATGTAGACTCAATATTTTACACTAAATTTGTTATTGCTTGTCTACTAGGGCGAGAATAACGACCGAAAGTTGGAGTTAACGCTCTTAAAGTTGCGTACACCAACTCCGAATTTCGGTAGTACATTTTTATAATTTACATACGTTGTTCGTTTGTGTACTGTACCGTAATGGAAATGTTGAGTTTACTGAGAAAAAGAAACGTAACAGTTAGATGATCAGCGAAATAGTGCGTTCAGAAATTAAATTCAAAGTTCTCAAGTACCTATTGGAATACCCGATACTAAATATTGGTTACAGTCTCCAACTACAAATCTTCCCATTAAACAAAAAATTTGCCAACATTTGTGAGACATCTGGTTAGTCTAGACACAAACCAAAGCAAAACTAAACAGTATACTTGATAACACTTGGTTGTATCACAAAAGTGTTAAAACAAAAGTTGTTTAATTGCAACGTGCGATAAGGAACTTCGTTCAAAAAAAGAAAAACTAGACCGAATAGAAGGTTTTACGCAAAGAGCAAATGTGGAAGTTAATATGTTTATAAAAAAACGTGTAGAGTAAACCACAGTCTATATAGCTGAATGGAACAACATCCGAAAATCATGAACAAAATGGCGTCTAATAATTAATAGCAGCAAACGTACAAAGACTCTTTGCGTTATAGATAGATATCAGCGCATTCATTACCTGTTATATTTAATAAAATACGTTTAAATAAATACGTTCATTACATGGCGATCCTGGCAGTTTGCTTTAAAAAGCAAATGCCTTGAATCAGCAAAGAGGACGAAACAATTAATTCCGCTCTAAAATTAGCAGAAGAGTGCTCAAACTAGCACACAACAACATACACTGTCTATAGTGTAGATTAAGACAAGATGACGCCGGTGTACTGTCCGGGCAGCTCCAATCCCAAGCTAAGGATTGAGATGAAGCAAGGACCTTACGAGCACTACTCATTCGGGAAACCCAGCGAGAAACACCGTCATCATGGGACGCAGCAACTAGACTGTGGCAAAGAATTAGCGACCTGTAGTTCCTAAGTATAAAGTACCAGGCCACCAAGAGGAAACACTACGAGGAACTAGCACAACGATTATTATTAAAAAAATATATATAATCTTTTCAGCTTGAAAACAATGTGCGCTCTGTCACACTGGTAGGGTTAGTAGGCGATTTTCGCTTCGTCACTATATACAGTGTGGTGGTCAACACTATACAGGGTGGTTCAGTCACGACTGGACAAATTTCACCAGCGTATTCCTTGGCTCATTTCTGAAAATATGCCCATCTACGACCATCCCCGAAAATGCAAGGGGGCGAAATGGCAGCGGTTTGAAAATTTTCGGATTTGTGGTCGGAGGGTACTAGGGTAAAATTGCTAAGTTCTGAGCCAGTGGTCGGGTGTTTTGTTTGTGAGCTTGTTGGCCTTTAAGAGACATTTCAGAATCATTTAACAAATTTTAAGAAAAGGTGAAATCGAATAGATGCGGGAATAAGAACGTGCATATAACCTCAATTTTCTCATCCAGATGGCAGGTAACTTATGTTTTTTTTCTCTTTAAAGATAGCCCTACCGCTTACCTCTTCAAAATGCCCTAAACGAAGGCCATATGTCTTACCGTTTCAGCCAAAAATTTTAACAAAATAAAATCTTAAACGTGTTAATTTACAAAAACAAATGAATGTGTGGTGTTATTTCGCTTCCAAAAACAAAAAAAAAATGAATTTCAGTCAAATAGTCATAACTTTGACACGGTAAAACCTCTGGGCTTCGCTTAAGGCATTTTGTCTTTTTTCCAAATTTTTGTTTTAAAGCTCCGTATCTCGGCGATTGGAAACCATTTATTTTTTTGTAACCACCTAGGCAATATGTGTTTTTTAAACACATACATATAAATAAAAAAAGTTGGCAAACCTGGACGAGACACCACTAGTGTTTTACAGTGCTCTTTCGCGAAATTTTATAAATACAAAAATTATCTTTTAAAACCCAGTAAAATCGATCCGGTTACGTTTAATATTACAAATAATAAATTTTTAATTCAAAATATCATCGAGAATGCCACCCAAAAGCCGCAGGAGCATGAGAATTCCAACAATTTTATGTGTTGACTGCGAAACAGAAGTTAAAGAAGAAGAAGAACATGCAATTCCATGCGACACGGGACAGATTTCAGTTCGAGAATTTAATGGAGAATGAAAGAGAGAAATACACCTGTCGCGTCTGTAGTGGTACTGGAGGCAGCATTAGAAGCGAATTGAGTTTTATAAGAACAACACTTATACCCTTTTCACATTTACCGCGTTTCAGCTGAAACGCCGGGCGTTTCGCTCTCTTTCGATGATTTCAGCGAAACACACTTTAATTGGCACTTATTTCCATACAAAAAAACGCAAACATTATGCTCTTTTTACTGTAGTTTGTTTGAAACCACAGTAAAAATGAGAGAGAGCACAGTGTTGTTCTCCAATAGTAGTTAAAAAAAGGAGTAAAATGAAAAAAATTTCCATTGCTGGTTCAAAGAAAAATGAGGGAAACCAAATCTGTTTGTTTACATTTCTAGTTTGCTTTGTGGTGGTAATTTCTTATTGCAATGTGATTTATGTATGTATGTATCAATGTTATTATCAATGTATGTATCATATGTATGTATCAATGTTATTTTATATTTCTTTATTCACAAATGTGCGTTTGTGTTGTTTACACTCAAAACAGAAAACACAAAACAGAAATGAGAAATGTCACATGAAACCACAGTAGTTTCAAAAAGCATAATGTGAACACCATGGTTTCAAAATGATTTCAAGAGAGCGAAACGCCGGCGTTTCAGCTGAAACGCGGTAAATGTGAATAAGCTATTACTAAAGTTGATCGTTTGGATCAGCTGGATCAAATGCAAGCTTCGATAACGTTTATGTCACAACAAATTGATAGCATTATAAAAAGAATCGAAGAATCCAGACGAAAATGGGGTATGGAAAATTCAAGAGGGATAATCGAACGAGATCATTAATTAACAGGTTCAAGACAACCAGGGACAAGATCGTAAGGATAAAGTCGACAATTACTTTTCTGATTCGTTGTCGAAAAACAGGTATTTTCCCAAATTTCATTACAAACTCAACTAGGAATATACAAAGAATCTTTTCTGAAAATGGGTTGCCATCAATTCGGCAAAATATTTCCAATTATACACAAGAGTTACACAACAAACTACTCAATCTAACAATCAAACAAAAGCACGTGTTTCTAAGGGAAACTAATAATGAAATGGATACTATAAGAAATAATTTAGGTAGATATTTTTCAGAAGAAGAAATTAGAGAATTTTTAGAATATGAGGATAGGTTAACGATATCAAAAAATAATAGGACAAAGGAAATACATCAAAGGAAATTTAATTCACTTGTAAATTTACAAGAAAAGAATATAGGATTTAAATTAGAAGAAAAGTGGTTTGTTAATAAAACTGACGTAGACATTCCTAAAGAGGTGAAGTGGATTCTTTCACTTGGTCAGAAACATGCACTACCAGTAGAGAGGAAAGATTTCCCAATTTTGAAAATGATCGCAGAGGGGGAGGATCTTGTACAAACCTTAGGGGAAAAGGAAGAACAAGAAATAGCACGGACAAAATTAACGACAAAGTTAGATAGTCAAATGAATAAAATGAAACTAACGGGTACAGATAAATTCATTTTAGGTAAAGTGAATAAGGCAGAGAAATTCCTTAACAGTAATAAGGATATTTTAATTGTTAATGCTGATAAGGGAAATGTAACAGTAGCTATAAAGAAATGTGACTATGACTCGAGAATAGGCAACATTGTTGGAAATACATCAGAATACAAGCTAGTGAGCAAAGATCCTACGAGTACACTAGAAAGGAAGAATAATAAATTCGTTGAGGAACTTCAAAAAGTAGGAATTATTAATCAAACAGAGAAGAATAAACTTAAAACAACAGTATCCACAGCACCGAGATTATATGGAGTTCCAAAAATACACATAGAAGATTTTCCATTAAGACTAATTTCCTCTTTTGTTAACTCTCCATCATATGAACTGTGTAAATACATTACAAACATCCTTAAAAAGATAACGGAAAATTCGAAATATAATGTAACAGATGCAATACAATTTAAGGACAGAATAAAGAACCAGAAGATTAATAGTAACGAAATTTTAGTTTCGTTTGATGTAGTATCTCTATTCCCGAGTGTTCCCGTAGACTTAGCTATCAGTATCATAGAGGAAAAATGGAACACATTAAAGCAACATACAGACATTAATAAATCTTTATTTTTAGATATATTCAGATTTTGTATAGTGGATAACTGATATTTCCAACATGATGGGAGGATATATTTGCAACAAAAGGGACCCCCAATGGGTTCACCAGCTTCTCCAATAGTTGCTGTCATCGTTGTGGAAAATTTACTGGACTCTTGTATCGAAAAATTGGATATAAAACCAAAAATTTTGACAAAATATGTAGACGATTTATTTTGTGTCGTTTCAGAGGGCGAAATAAATACAATTTTGGATGTTTTTAACAATTTCCACTCCAGTATTAAATTTACAATGCAAAAAGAGTCAAATTCAAAACTTCCCTATTTGGACACATTGGTGGTCAGGAGAGGGGAAAATTTATCAATTAATTGGTATGAAAAACCAACGTCTTCAGGAAGAATAATCAACTTCCACTCGAAACATCAAAAACGTGTGATTCTAAATACGGCGAAAAATTTAATAGAACATGTTGTGACTATAAATGATGTAGAAGTCCACAAGGTCAATAAGGAAAGTATAAGATTCATTCTCAAGGACAACAACTTCCCGGACCATCTTACCAACAGACTGATAACGCAATTTGAGGATAAAGGTCAACCGAACAGGGTTACAACAGATGAGCCGAAAATTTACAAGTCAATAACGTACATACGTGGAATAACAGATAGGTTGGCGAAGTCAAAAATATTTGACGACAAGAATTGTAGGATAGCACACAAAACATATAACACAATAGGCAGAATATTTAGTAAAACAAAGGATAGTTTGGACAAATTTGATATATTTAATATAGTATATAAAATACCATGTAAGGGGAATGACAACGAGGTTTGTGACAAAGTATATGTAGGGACTACAAAAAATAAACTAGAAACACGAACTGCAGGACACCAATCAGATCAGAAATACAGGCACGTTTCTACACAGAAAACAGAATTAACATCCCATTGTGCTAGTCTAAATCATTACCCAAACTTTCAGGATACAGCGGTTTTAAATAAAGAAAACAATTATAAACGTCGTTATATGTTAGAAATGCTACAAATAATTACTACACCAACATTGAAAAGAATTAACTATAAAACAGATACAGATAATGTAGCCCAAATTTACAGATATTTAATTAGTAAAAAGTAGAACCATTTAAGCACAAATTGTTTATCAATCTAATATTTTTCTTTGGGTTAATTTATATGAACTTTTTACGAACATTATTTTTGTTTGTGTAACTTCAGAAAATTTTGAAAAAAGGCGGGAAAATTTGTTTGAACATTTTTAAATTGACATATTTTTTTCACAATTCTCCTGATGATGGTACACAAAGGAGTAGCAAAATATCGAGGAAAATAAATACAAGAACAGCAAATCTGACCTCCAGCTCGAAGAATATTGATTATTTGTTGATAAAGAAAAGGTCGAACAACAGAATAAAAATATTATAATTAATTATTTGAATTAACAACAATGTTTTTTTATTATCATGAATTATACAGAAAATAAATATTTAAATTCGTTAAATACTTTTGAATCACATTTAGATAGATTAGAAAGTAATTATTTTAACATAGTATCTGTTAATAGTAGAAGTATTTCTTCAGTTAACAAATTTAACAGTTTTAAAAAAGTTATAGTACAATTTCCAAAACTTCCCGATATAATATTCTTTCAAGAGACTTATTTTAAAGATGATTTATAACAACTCTACAACTTCGCAGGATATAACGCCGTACATTGCTGCCGATCAGATGGCTATGGAGGGTCTTCAGTATACATAAATGTAAATTTGCAGCATACTGTAGAAATTTGTGACAGCAACAACTTCCTTGATATTATCCCTGTTTGTCTGGATAATAAAATTGTGGACAGGAAGAAACTTAGAGTAATGTCCTTCTACAGATCGCCGAAATGTAACGCGAATTACCTCTGCAGTAAATTAGAAAATGTTTTGATCCGTTATGGCCGATTTCCAAACATTTTTTTAGGAAATTCAAATATAGATGTAGTACAACATATTTTGCTACCGGAACTATTAAGTTTACCCCACTTGTATGACTTTAGAAATGGGCATTGCATGATAACTCGTCCTGGCAACGGCACATCTATTGATAACATTTACAGTAATTTGGAATGTCGCTTTAAAATCTACTCGGTTGAATGTCATCTTTCGGATCATAATATAATTTGCTGTGTATAGAAATCTGATACTGAAAACTCCAAATACGTAGATTGGTTCTCCGTCGCTGTGACTATTCAAATGTGAAACAGTACTTGCACCGCAATCTTACCTAGTCTAGTCTAACAAGCAAAAAGAAAATTTACAAAAACTTATTGAATACAAACATAAGTTGCTAAAATCTAGGCGAAGGAAAAAATTTTGCAATTATGATCTTGATTCTAATCTGAAAAGAATTAGCAAAGTTATTCGAATCGCTTCTGGAAAATCAATGAACAACTATCACTATGAAACTGCAAATAGACTACAACATCAGCCTAGTTAATTTTACAATTTCTTAAACCAAGCCGTTGGCAGAATTTCAAAACATGTAGTGAAGCTTCGAAATGAACAGGATCAATATGTTACAAGTGATATGGAAAAAGCAGAAAACTTTAACAATTATTTTATTAAATCTGTATCCGAGCTCAGACAACCATCAAATACGAATCAAAATTAACACTTCAAACGACTCAGAACTTTACGTACTCATACAAACAAGTTTCAATTCGAATGTACAAATATAATCGAAATCAGCAGTTTACTTTCTAATTTGGATATAACGAAATCAGCAGAAGATTATGGGATTATGCCAAGAACCTTAAAAGAGGGTGTGGATGAACTTAGTCCCTATATAGTTCAGATATTTGATAACATTATTGGAACCTCTCTGTAATCTTGAAATTGCATAAAGTAGTTCCTATACCGAAAGAAGTTAATACAAGTTTACTGAGAAGTATAGACCATGTTGTCCGTTTTTGATAAAGTATTTGAAAAGTTATTATATTCGCAGCTCTCAACGTATTTGGAAAGTGTACAACTACTATCTGAAAGGCAGTATGGCTTTAGAAAGGGATTTCGCACTGAGGACGCAGTTGTCACCGTAAAAAGTTACATATGCGATAGTCTTGATAAAGGATCATATGGAGTGGAGTATTTTATGATTTTACAAAAGCGTTTGATCTTCTAGACCATAATATATTATGCAAAAAACTATCCTATGACGGTGTACAAAATAGAGAGTTATCGATTATAAAGAACTGTTTGTGTGTTCGTAAGCATTGTGCACAAATAAATAATGTCAAAAGCTCTTTTTTGAATGTAAAATGTGGTGTACAGTGTTTTGGGACCACTTTTGTTCAAAATATATATAAACGATAGTACCAAACTTGAACTGACTGCAAAGATTTTCATGTATGCTGATGAAATTTTTTGTTTCATATCCATATAAACATAATCTTGTTTTAAAAAATTTTGCTGAAAGAAATGGTGCTCTTGTAACAGAATACGCTAAATTGAAAAAAAATTCATACGATTCAGACCGCAACCAAAGCCGAATGATATTTGTACACTTTGTTTAGATGGGAAAGCAATTGAAGAAGCTTAATATGTAAAATATCTGGGAGTATATATCCAAAATAATCTGTCTTTTAAACTACATATTGAGAAATTGAGACAAAAACTGGCTCCTATAATTGGAATTTTATACAAGCTAAAACACAAGTTCGATAAAAGAACTAAACTAATATTATTTCAATCGTTTATATAAAGTTATCTTAACTATTTGCCAAATGTGTATGGCTACAAGCGAAACTCCGATTTAAAATCCGTTCAAATATTGCAAAACTAGTCGCTAACGAACGTTTTTAATCTTCCCATATTGTTTTCAACTTTAGCACTATATAGAGAATATGCAGAAAATATTTTACCCATCTACGGCTCATACAAAATGCAATTATTAATATACGTATATAAGGCATTACATAATATAGGACATCACACCTTAAATTTTGGAAGAAATTTCCACCCTTTTAATATAAGAAACAATAATAACTTGGCCGTTACAAGATGTCTTGAAATAACTAAGCAACGAATAGAATACTCGGGCAGTACGGAATACAATAGTTTTCCGCAAGTTATAAAAGATTTCGAAACCATCAGAATATTTAAAACAAGATTGGAAGAATATTTACAACAGAATATATATATACTTCTAATATGAATGTAGTACTACAATATTGTATCTAAGTGTACTAGTTTGTTTCTATTGTCAACGGTAAGCTTTTGTTGCCAATTAGCCTCAATAATCCTCTTTTCATTTATATTTCGATTTTGGATACACATTTCAATTACCTTTAATTTATTTTTGTAATTTGTTATATATTTATAAATGAATTTATTATTTGCCTTGTAATTTAATAAAAAAAATTAAAATTGAAAAATACAGGAAAGAAAATGGGAGGAAGATCATCCAAAATTACAAAACCTATAGCCAATGTAATAAATGAAGTCAATGTAATCCCAGAAGAGACAAACTTATTTTGCCTAATGATAATGACGATATTTGCCTAATGATAATGACGATAATTATGTGTCTAAACTTCGTGTACTATGTTATTCATAATAAAACTATAAAAAAGATATATCTGAGCAGAGCGAGCAATTTATATAAAATTTAACATTATTATTATATGTTGTTATTTAAAAATATATATGGATAAAATTTTACATACAATATTATGACTTATTCTTATTCATATGGAAAGAAGCAAAATACTTTTGTAAATTAAAATTCCATTCGCATGGGCCAAATGGAAGTAATAAATAAACTTCGAATCGGACATCATACGCCAGATTTAAATGGACTGGCAAAATATAGTTCACAAACTGAGACAAATAAATGAAATTTTTGACAGGTCGTATAAATGTGTTAATGTAGACAGACGGGCAAGCGACGGAACAACTAACAAACACTTTGCCAATCTATTTACTTATCTTGAGCAAATCAGAGTAATTGTCAACGTAAATTACGAAAGACTTACGGCCGCACATAAAATAGTAGCCGAAGCATTCTACTCTGACGTTAGGGTCAAACTGCTGAATGTAGCAGCTAGAAAAGGAATAAATGAGGAAATACCTAACACCCACTATAACTAAATAGAAATTCCACAAAGTTTTTGTAATACCCAAGCAAAAATAAAAAGGAAGACAACAGGGCACCACAGACAGTAATTGCATTCATAAATACTGCCTCAAAGTTGATTCCAGATTTTGATGGCAAGTCTTAAATCCTTCTTGGATGCGCTGTCTTTAGTTAAAACATTCAAAGGCACCCACGAAGCGGCAGTCAGAACATTGGTAAAAACCAAGTTGAAGGGAAATGCCAAACATTTTATTAAGACGGAGACGACAATATCAGAGATTATGAACAAACTGAGTTCCAAACTAAAAGGCAAATCGGCTGAGATCATATCGGCCAAAATTCTGAATATAAGGCAGAACAAGAACCAATAGCACACTCTTGGACTTAATCTTCACTGGTGATAAATCTAAAGTTCTACTATATGATCAATTGTCCGCTTAATGTTTCTCAAAACACGATCTTGTTTTTGTTACTTATGATTTTTCATTGGATCGAATGGATCAATCATTTGCCTTTCGTGATTTCAAAAATATAAAGTAAGATCTCAAGAATCAACAATTATCAATGACAGACTGGGGTAACGTATACCATATGGCATCAGTTAATGATCAGTTAAACTTTCTCGAGAGTAATATTGCAGAATCGTATGATAAAACAGTACCGTTGAAGACGAAGACTGTAACCGCAGGGAATAAACCATGGGTCAATACTTATATTAAGGATGCAATACAATGTAGAAATCTCCACTCTCGGTGGAAGCGTTTCAGAACGCTTGAACTTAAAGATGAGTTCCGTTCAACCAGAAAACAAGTTAATCGGCAAATAAAGTTAGCAAAATCGGAGTATTATTCTAGGCGACTTGGTTCAGCTATTGAATCCCGTCAAACCTGGAAAACAATAAGAGAGATTGGTATCTGTAATAAGGATAATAACAAACACTGCTCGGTTGATGGTGATGAATTGAATAAAATTTTTACAAATACTCCTATGGTGGGAGTGAATAATAATTCTGTAAACTATGAAACTGTTCCGTATAATGATAATTTGTTAGGGCCAAGTAGGTTTGAGTTTGCATGTGTCACTCGGGTTGATGTATTTAACTGCTGCAATGTGATAAAGTCTAATGCTGTTGGATATGATAACATTCATACAAAGTTTGTTAAAATAATTTTACCGCATGTAATACACTTAATGAACACCATCATCACAACGAGTTGCTTCCCTGAAAAATGGAAGCATGCAAAAATTATACCAGTTCCTAAATCAAATACAGAGTACTGACCGATTGCTATTTTGTATTTTCTGTCAAAAGTTTTGGGAACGATTTTACATCGCCAAATTAGTGGATTTATTCATGAAAATAATTTAATATCGGAAATGCAATCAGGTTTTCGCCCAAATCACAGCTGTGTAACCTCACTAACAGATGTCTCGGAGAATAATAGGCGAGACCATGAGTCACAATTTGAAAAAACTTCACAAGCATAGAACAGAGACGGCATAAGATATGCTTTAGCAAGCAAAATTCTAATATTCAACGGTGTGTAAGGTTGCGTTGACCACAACGTCCGCAGTTTGTTATATGTTGTGCCAACAATGTTGTCAATATGAGTTTTCCAAGATAATATGTTATCGAAAATAACACCAAGATTCCTAACAGAAGAAACAATTTGAATTTTCTGCCTATTGAACATTATATTAGCACTAGATTTAGTGATTTTCGTAAACCTATCGTGAATCAAAAGACACTTTGATTTTTGCGGATTCAAAGAAAGACCATTTGCACAAGCCCACAAATATATAGATTCAAGGTCAGAAATTATCCTACACACAGCTCCGTCAAGCTTATCGATGGGGGTACTAGTGTATAATTGAATGTCATCTGCGTACATGTGTGACTTGCAATAAGATATGCGCGACGGAAGACGTGAGAATATTACTTGCAAAAGCATTTTTGATCTCAAGTCTAACATATGGTTCTGAACTGTTCTGTAATAGTGATTCTGCAAGTAGGAAAAAGCTTGAAGTAGTATATAACAACATAGTAAGATATGTATATGGACTTAGAAAACGTGATCATATCTCTCTGTATTCGAAAAATCTTTTTGAAGTATCTTTTGAAAGCTTGTTAAAAATAAGAGTACTGATATTCTTGCATAGACTGATTTACACACAAAAACCAAACTATCTGCACGATAAAATCAGTTTTTCTCAATCAGTGAGAGGTAAGAGGATAATTTTACCACGATTTCGTATCCTGATTTCTGAATGGCAATTCTATATTAATGCAATACGTCTTTGGAATGCTCTTCCTCCTAACCAACAATCTAACAGCAATGCAATGAGTTTGAATAAATTTCTTTTTAATTACTTTGCTTCCAAATAAATTTCTTTTTGTTTTCCTTTTATATTATTCATTTATATTATCATAAATTTTAATATTTACTTTTTCTTTTTTTGTAATTTATTATGATGATTTTTGTTTATTATTATTATTTTTAGTCCTTGATTAAATTTTTTGACTCTATGTCTAAACATTAATTGTATGTATATGTTCTCAATTATGTATGTATTGAAATTATTAATTAAACATGTATTTATATTTGGCGACCTAATTGTAATGTACACATTAAATAATCCTGCACTCTAATTATAAGGCTTTGTCTTGTTGTGTAGGATATAAACAAATAAATAAATAAAATAAGAAATCCCCAAATACTTACTGTGGCGAGCTAGACTCACTATCGGAGGCATTGGGAGACGCATATATATCAGACGGTTTATCATGTGAATCGGCAGCCAAATACTCGACCCAGGTTGCTGTCAAAGCCTTGGCAAAGAACTGTACCATCGATAAGGTTAGGTTTATTATGGAGGCAGGACAATTCAGTAACATGAATGATGCTCTTGGCAAATTTATAAATATGTAACTGCACTGAGGCCACCTGCCAGAATACGGTATTATAGTTTGGGAATAAAACACGTGGAAGTTATCGCGGAGGTAGAGGCAACTACCGCGGCAGGGGTAACTACTACATTAACAGGAACGGTTACAACAGAAACAGCAACGGTAATTACCTAGGAAATAATGGTAATCGCCGTGGACAAGGTCGAAATAGGCAGAATAATCGCGGTAACGGAAACAACGTTTGGACGACGAACATAGATAATGAAAGTTCGGAAGACCCAAACACACCCATAAGATCAAATCAATAAACGCAAAAGTGTATAACATCAACCTTATCCTTAGTCTTTTCATACAACTCTTCATTGAACACACAGATTCTTTAATTACACTACTCGTATACACAGGAACAGATATTTATGTATATATTGATAAAAGCAAATCATGCCCCATATAACAATATAAACAGGAAACAAATTACAACTTTCAGTGGTATAGGAGAGGACAATATTTTTTATTTCAGGGTTGAAAAATTATATGATACCGCATGTTTTTCATGTGGTTCATGCTGATTTCCTAATACCTTGTGACGGAATCATTGGAGTGGATTTCATGAAGAAATATAATTGCTTATTGGATTTTGACCAAGATCTAGATTACCTTATCCTACGCTCACACAACATTCCAGAACAGATAGAAATACCTACAACGAATACATGCAATGATGGCATAGTTTTACCAGCAAGGTCTGAAGTATTACGACGAGTACTACTTTCGACAAGATGTCCAGAAGCGTTGGTTCCACACCAAAAACTTTGGCCAGGTGTATTCATAGCAAACAATCTGGTTAAAGCTGACAGAGCATATATCCGAATTCTGAACACTAATAACCACACAATTACACTGAAAAGGTACAAATGTTAACTGGAGATATCAACGATTACGAGATAATCGAGAACAACCCAGATAACAGGCAGAGAGAGTCTGAAATAATTAAACTATTTAGGAAAAATTTTCCGGAAAGTTTTAGCAAGATATTAACAGGACTTTGTCCCGACTACAGCGATGCCTTTGGTTTAGAATCAGAAACGATATTGGCTAATAACTTTTATGAACAAAGAGTAAGGGTTAAGAATAGTTTTAGGCTGCACAGAGAAGCATATGCTTTCAAATCTAACTGAAGTCTTCAAGTTATGTCGCAAGAACAATTCTAAATTACATACCGAAAACTCTCAATTCTTTATGCGAGAAGTGAAATATCTCAGACATAAGTGCACGGATAGAGGGATATTACCAGGTGATAGCAAATACTCGGTGATTGAAGACTATGCAACATCAAGAGACGCAGATAGTGCAAAGAGATTTGTAGTTTTCTCTAATTATTATCGTAGGTTCATAAGGAATTTTTCCGAATACTCAAGGCATCTTACAAGATTGTCAAAGAAGGTGTGCCATTCGAATGGACAGAATAATGTGATATTGCGTTCAAATACCTAAAGAAAGCATTAATGAGCCCCACACTACAGCAATACCCTGACTTCGGGAAGTAGATGCAAGCAAACATGCCTGCGACGCTATGTTGACTCAGAACTACGACGTGAAACATCTACGATGGGAAACATCAATATGCGTCAAAGACCTTTACAAATCGTGAGAGCAACAACTGCGATACATTGGGCTATTACGCATTTCAGACCATTTCCAGTTTGTTTTCTATGAAAAATCCAAGTTCGAAATTAATTAGGATGAGGCTCGACCTTGAAGAATATGATTTTACTGTCGAATACCTTAGGGGAAAGACAATTATATATATTGCTGACGCTTTATCGCGTATAACAGTAGAATATCTTAAAGACATGAATGAAAAGACAAACTGCGTACTAAGCGTCACGACAAGATCGATGACTAACAAAGAAGGTAGTGCAACAGAACATAATACCTTGAATAAGCATCTTAAAAAATATGAGAATGATAAGCCCTGTATATATATACCGTTGAACAACGTTGACGTCAGAAAATTTTATAAATTCAAAATTATTCCTCGATGATGTTATATCAAAAAGGGTAAATTTTCAATAGCGTATATACAGATCAATGATTTGTTTATCAATGGGGGAATCTTGACTTAGGAAAATTTTTCCCAAGGCTCGAAGAAGTGGCCTGTAAACATAATATTGACAGATGACAAGTGACACCTACTGAGAAATTTTTGAATTTATCTCCATTGACGAATTTATAAAAATGGGAAAAAACAAACTGGAAGGAATTAAAGTAGCGCTACTAAATAAGTATACCCAAATTGTGGACAAAAATTCTAAAGATATTCCAGATATTATGAAACGATATCACGATGAAGTCAGTGTCAAAAAGAAAAGTATTCAAGCAAAGTCAAATTTTTATTTTTTATTTATTTATTTAGTCAGCTAAAACAGCTGGAAAAATATAATTTTACATATCTTCAGTTACAAACTAAATACAAATTTAAAATAAATAAGGAATGGTTTCCCGTTATATCCCATGAAGGGATTAGGGAGAGCTTCTCACAAACAAGTGAGCTGTGCGCGTTCCAGTTTTACACTCACTGATTGGGACCTACAATAATTTTACACCGGTTCAGAACGGTAATTTGGGAAACTTTTTCATGGCTAAGTGCTCGATAGTGACGACGTCACTAAGTGCTCAGAGCAGGGATCGAAGCCACGTTCTCACGCACAAGAGCCGCGCACACCACCATTGCACCACCGACAGCCAAATACAAAATTAAAGTATAATAATTAAATTGAAAGAACAGGAACAGTGATAAAACATTAATCAGGAACAAAATTAAACAACAAATAGTAATAACTTCATGCAGGAGGTTCGAAATTGAACATGGACGATATTAAAAGAATTATTATATAAGTACATAGAGACTAATATGAAGATAAGAAAGATACGAATGGAATAGGATTGATAAAACAGGAACAACTGAAGCTGCAACAGCTGCAGTAGGAACAGATAAAGCAGGAGTAGATGAAACAGGAACAGATGCAGCAGGAAGCGAATGAAGCAGGACCAGATGAAGCAGGGCATATGAAGTAGGAACGAATGATTTAGGTGGAGCAGGAACAGACGGAGAAAGAACAGATGAACAGATAAAGCAGGAACAGATGGAGCAGGAACAGATGTAGCAGGACAAATGAAGTGAGAACTGATGAAGCAGGAACAGACGAAGCGAGAACAGATGACACAGAAACAGAATAAGCAGGAACAGATGAATAAGGATAGATGAAGCAGGATCTATTGAAACAGGTGAATCAGGAACATATATAGCAATTACAAGTGCCACAGGAACAGATGAAGCACAATCAGATACATCAGGATGAGAACGAAGCAGGAAAAGATGAAGCAGGAACAGATGAAGCAGGTCATATGAAGCAGGAAATGCAGTTCGGCGAAAAGTAACCAAAATTCATTCACATGATTTCTCGAATGAAATCTTAAATCTAGCAATTCTAAGCATTAATATAAATAATCGCACGTTTGATTATTTCAACCGAATCCATTGGGCGGATAAATGGTGGAACTCATTAAAAGTATTGCAAAGAGTAAAAACTGGATT
This sequence comes from Phaonia tiefii, assembly GCA_963931995.1. Lineage (NCBI taxonomy): Eukaryota > Metazoa > Arthropoda > Insecta > Diptera > Muscidae > Phaonia > Phaonia tiefii. Next base: position 107,707,073 of record OZ008368.1, on the reverse strand, counting down.
AAAGGATTCGTAGTTATGTTTGAATGCGGGTAGGAGCATGGAACATATTGTGTAGAAGCTCTAAAAGGGACATTAACATTCAGTGAAGAGACCAAATATGTTGAATTAATTTCTCTATTGATTAGTTTAACCATAAAACATACAGACAACATTGCCCTACGACGCTCTAAAGTAGGTAAATCAATAAGCTGTAATCTATGAATATAGAGGTAGGTTCGAAGATAAAAACTGATTCGATTCTATTATCATGGCACCTATAATATGGAAGTCAAACTATTGAACAGCAGTCAAGAATCGGCCTTACAATGGTAGCATACAGTCGCTTTGACAAATAAAGATCATCAAATTCCCTGGATCAATGTTTTATAAATCCTAAGAAACAAGACGCACCTAAGTCTCAGAACTGAGACACATTATGCAACACATTACCACCAATCTTGTAAAAAGTTTTCCAACACATTCTTCTATTAAATGTAATTTTTTTAAAATTACAACCACACCATTTAACAAAACTTATCCATTCCTCCTGCTGTAAAAGAAATTCAATTACAGACTTCTTAGACAGACACAATTTGACATCATCTGCGTACATTAGAATCTTTGAATGATTAATAACCAACGGCAGGTAATTTAAAAACAAGTTAAAAAGAAGAGGCCCTACATGACTGCCCTGAGGAACACCAGAAGAAACAAAAATCTGTCGCGATAAACACCCTTTAAATATCACTGACTGAGTTCGGCCAATTAAATAACAAGACAACCAACGCAAAAATTTTGATGAGAAACCCATCATATCAAGCTTCAAGAAAAGCGATTATGATTATGATTACTAAAATCTGAATATATCACTTCCGTCTGAAGTTTCGAAGAAAATGCTGAAAAAAGATGTGAAACTAATTCTAACAAATTAGTAACAGTGGATATACCTTTTATAAACCCATGTTGTCGAGGGGAAATAATACTCTTTAGCAAATGCACAATTTTAGCCGCAACTAATTTTTCAAAAAGCTTAGGAATTGCACTCAACTAGCAATGCCCCTATAATTTTCGACTTTTGACCTAGTACCATTTTTATGCAACGGGGTAATGAAGCTTTGCTTCCAAAGAGACGGAAACACACCATAGGAAAGTGAGCAAATAAACATCCTTGACAAGGGAATATACAATGCGTCAACGCAATGCTTAAGAACAATAGACGGTACTCCATCAGGGCCAGTGCAATAATTGGACTTAAGGGATAGAAGTCCCACCTACACTACATTAAAAGAAATAGAAAACGGAGAATACAGTAAGAATGGTTAGTTGATTCGGAAACACTTTTAACGTAAGTAGATTGAAAAAATCAGCACAAGGGTCTGTAAGTTCACCATGAACCGATTATATGTAAGTGAGTTAAGATATCCTCCTACACTTCTCTTTGAATTAACAAACTCGTAAAAACATTTCAGATCAGAGTATATTTTAGCCTTTATCTTTACAAAATAATTAGCATAGCTTCGACGGTTTACTACATCACATTTATGCTTGGTAATAGAGTTATGCATGAAGTCTACACTATTTTCAGTTCTCTTAAACCTCTTACATAATCTATATCTGCGGTGTCACCTTCAAATTATAGTCATCTAACGCTCAAAAGAGAGTCTTGCAAAATACAAAAATTTGCACGCTTAAAGTTAAAAGATTTTAAAGTTGGTCCAGATGATCGCCTATGATAAAAATCATCACCCAGATCAACATCTATCCGTAATGTTGGATGATATCCGTCCTCTGGGTTCTGTTCTCATTACAGCCAAATCAGAAACATTAGAGTATACTAGGTCAAGAAGTCTATTAGAAATATTAACAGAATTATTCAATTGCCTAAGACCCAGGTCAGATAATGCATCGAAGAAAGTATTATTCTGAACAAAGTTCGCAGGATCCACTTTCCAAATCCACTTTCCAAACAAAAACGCCATGATACATGTGGTCCAGACAAAAAATCTGACTCCTGCAAATAATCAGTCTTTGCGCTAGACTTCGAACTTGAAGACTGGTGCAATAATGGCATCAGTACCAGCATCTTACTATTTCAGAGAGTAGTCAGTAGTCGGGTTAGCAGCATTTAAAGCAGCAACACTAGCAAGAGTAATAGATGACGGCGAGGGTGATAAAAACATGTTATCGATGTTATCAAAGTTAGGTGTGGGTAGAATATCATCTACACGACAGTCCACAATGCGCTCCCCAGAATCCTTTTTCCTTTTCGGAGACGATAAAAAATTCTCCGGCCATTTAAACTTGTTAAATATTTCCTCCATCTGTTTAAATTTCGCCAGTAGGGAGTTAAAATCAACACTCAAATTAGAGAACCCCTTTTCGCCTCTTTAAACAATTTATATAAATCAACATCATAATCCCTACAATTCAAACAAGTCCAACGAAGACCACTTTCCTTAGATGTGATCTTATTGAAGTACCTGCCATTAAAACCGGCACGTTTCACATGTACATGGCCATCACAAATCCAAAATTTTAAGTAAATGCCATCATAAATATTAGTAAAAGCGCAATTTTTCGCAAGACACTCCATTCCCAATGTGCACAAAAACGGATGCGGATCCGTTTCGAACTCGCAACGAGTCCGTAAAATTATAAAAAATCTAACGGTGAGTTCTCGAATTCGTTTCGAACCCATTACGAGTCCATAAAAACATTAAAAAGGGAATCAGTGAAATTCGTTACGAGCCCGTAAAAACATAAAAAAGCGAAACAGTGAAATTGTGATTTGGCGGATCCATCTCAAACTCGTTACGAGTCCGTAAAACATAAAAAAGCGGATCAGTGAAATGGTGAGTTGACGGATACGTCTCGAACCCGATACGAGTCCGTAAAAAGAGAAAAAAGTGGATCAGTGAAACCGATACGAGTCCGTAAAAAGAGAAAAAAGTGGACCAGTGAAATTGCGGTTTCCAAAGGTAATATAAGAACCAACCAATATCAACAGTGGAGGACGTCGCTAAGACGTTTTTCCACTACGCTCATGATCGTATTTCTAAAAGAATCAAATATACCAAATAAATTACATTTAAAATTTAGGTAAAATGCACGTGCAAAACATTAAGAACTTAAATATCCAATAAATAGAATTAAATAGACAAAAATTCCTATTAATGCAAATGGCAACTCAGATCGAATGCGCAAAAATTGATAAAACCGAATCTATCTCGAATTCATTTTATTTCCAAAAAATCGAATCCGAAACGGAGTCGCAAATGAAGTTCGTTACGCTTTCGAGACGGATCCGAGAAAGAACAACAAACGATTCGTATTTTCGAGAGAAAATTCATACGAAAACGAATTCGTTATGAATTCGTAACGAATGTCCGTTTCAAATTCAGTAGCACCTAAAGTTATGCAATGGGAAAGAACCCAAAAATTAAAAAAACAGTTAAATCAAGTTCAAAGCAACTCAGTTATGCAATAGAAAAACAAAAAAAAGAAAAAACCACAACTATAAGAAAATAGCCTCGTTTATAGAAGTCTATACTGGGCGAAAAATACATATAGCCTTTAAGCAAAATTATTTGGCAGCACCTTTGTCGACAGTCAACTCTAGCAGTTGAAAAATATAAATATTGAACATTTACCCGAATGTATTTGTTTCTTTATTTGTCACTTTAACTGTGTCAGAGCTCCTGGCCTAGAGCATACATTTTTGCCTACTAATCGATAGAACGTGAGTTCAAACCTCAGAGAAGGCACAAAATTTAATTTTTTTTAATAATTTCTCGTACTAAGTATCCTATTTTTTAACTTAAGTCATTCACCAGCAATATTAAAAGAATAAAATCATTAAAATATACTTACAAATTAAACAAAAAATTGAAAAGATATGCGACTTAACTAGGATTCGAACCGAAATCTCGTGGTTGTTAGTTGCATGTCCTACCCATCAAGCCACCTTTGAATTTCAAATGGCGAGACAATACTTGAGTACAGTAAAATTTGAGTCTGGCTCAGGGAACGCTGAAAATCTTGAAACTAAAAAATGTTGACAACTTCAACTTTTTTTGAAACCCGACAACTCTACTATACACTGCTCGACTTATAGGGGAAAATTATAGACTCTAACGTATGCACTTTTCATTTGTATGGTGAAACGCATATTGTTGCGGAAATTAAATAATTTGCATTAGAAATGACTTTGAAGTCATTGATTTATTATTAAGTTTCATGTTCTGGTATTGAAATGTATTGAAATCAATCAGACATGTCTGTACAACCGAATGCTATGAAATACTGCGAACATTCATGAAGCCTCATGATGTGAACTCCCCTTAAGAAATTAGCATATAAATATCGATTTTTTTATTGGTTGTTATCGATCTAAAAAGAAAACAGGGATTCGACAAGTGTCATCTCTTTCTTCTATTTACAAATAATTATTTGTGTTTTGATTTAGAAACGGACAGACGTCCCAACATAACATTTGTAAAAAAATAAAGTTTTGAAAATATTAATTAAATTTGTAATAATTTTCATTTCAAACGGCACAAACTCTTGCCGCAACATTTTGGCGCCCAACGTGGGGCAATTCTAAATAATTGAGGACGATTTGGACTTCGTCCGTAGTTTCGCTGGTTGTGGTGCTGTTGGCTGTCGCCGAGTGCAATTTGTGGAGGAAACCAATTGGAGTTGGTGCTGCGGAGTTGCTGTGGATTAACATCGCCGGATAAGAGCGATCGTGCTAGTTGTGGGATAAGTCTGGTGTAACTAAATACAGGTTGTATGAAAATGAAATTTTACTAACAAAAGATAAATTTCATAACCTAAATTGGAGCGCCATAGTAGAGGCAGACTCCATTTGCTTTTGTTATTAACATACACACAAACATATTCCCTCATACAAAATAACTAACATAAGTAATAGTGCCACAAACTAAGAAAAATTGATTACTAACATTCAACAAATTGCATCACACATACACATACACAGATAATAATTTGCCTCACACATAAAATTTATACACAAACCTCTAACTCCATTTTCATTAACACACGAGTAGCTTCACATTCCCTACACTCAACAAATTCCTTCACACGAAAAGTAACATTTCCAAATCCACAAACCTTCAACACTTCACATAGTACAATAACATAATAAATTAATTATTTGGTAATTAACTTTTTGATTTCGAATAGATTCGGTACAGTGGAATCCCGTTTGATTGCACTGCAACCTGGAGGTATTCAGTGTGCAATTAAATATAAAAAAGTTAATAGTTTCAAGTGTTGTGTTTGTTCTTTGAAATAAATAAAATAAAGTGTTTGTGGCTTCAGTGTCAGTGAAAGCTATTGTTTTATTTCTGCTTTTCGGAAGTTTAGAGGTTTTTGCTTTAGAGAAGTTTGGTTTTTTTTTGTACATTGATAGTAATTAAGTTCGAAAATGGCTACTAACGACGATATTACGTCTCAACTTTTGTTCTTGCAAAAGCAAAGTGCATCGGCCAAGGGTAATATCACCCGCATTAAAAAGCTTTTGGAGGATAAAGCAGCCTCACTCAATCCCATTGACTTAGAATGTAGGTTGGAGATTTTAAACTCCTATGTAAAACAGTTGATGGCATATCAAACTGAAATAGAGAGATTGTCGCCTGACGGTAACAAACGAGGTGAGCTTGAGGAATTTGGATAAGTACAAAATCCTTGATTCTGTCGCAACTAGGAAGAAGTCGACGGACTAGTGTACAACATGATTGTACAATGGGAGTACAACTTCCTCCCGCGAATCGCCTTCCTCATTTAAAACTTTCAAAATTCAGTGGAAAGTATTCCGAATATAGAAACTTCATCACCTGTTTTAACAATTTGGTTCATGATGAACCAACATTAACAAAAATTTAAAAATTTAATCATTTATTAGCAAGTCTGCAAGATGATGCTTTACACACAATAAAAGCCTTTCAGGTGAATGAAGAAAATTATGACAATGCATTGAAAAGGCTTGAGGAAAGGTATGACAATAAATGTTTGATCGTTCAAGATCACATTACGTCGCTTTTCAATTTAAAGAAAATGAATAAGCCTAATGCCTCAGAGCTGCGAGAGATAATAGATACGGTTTCAGCTGTTTTGGATTCGCTTTCTCATTTGGGAACAGAGAAAGATATTACGCATGCGATAATAATTTATTTAGTATTATCAAAAGTAGACTCAACGTCTAAAGCTAAGTGGGATGAGCAATTATCTTACACACAATTGCCACAATGGAGTGATTGTGTTTAGGTATTGGTAAGACGTTGTCAATTTTTAGAAGTTAATGAAGATAAGTCTTCTAGGCCAGAGCCACCTTCATATAAAGACAACAAGCCAAAACCAAACAATGATAAAAAATATTCAAAATTTTCGTTTTCTTGTACGCAAGAACAAGTAGAAGAATGCAGTTTTTGTGCTGGCAAGAATCATTTCATTGCGACTTCCCCAATGTTTTCGACTTTAAATATAAGTCAAAGGTTTGAATACACAAAGAGGAAAGGCTTGTGTATAAACTGCTTGCAACTCGGACATTCGGTTAAAAGGTGTCGCGCTTCACGCTGTAGTCAGTGTCAACGGCCACATCACTCATTATTTCACAATGAAGATTTAATAAATCGTAATTTCGCTGCTATTAATGCAAATAGTTCAGCACAATGGGCCCAATCAAACGATCCTACTACAAGTAGTGCAGCACAACGTTACCAAACGACTACTACAGACAATCGTAGTTTAGTCCGAAGTTCAAATGTACAAGTGAGTGGTAATAATGCACATAATGCGACTGCAATGTATGTTCGAGAAAATGAACAGCAAATTGTTTTAGCGACTGCAATAGTGCAAGTGAAAGATAAGCGAGGAAATTACCAATTCGCAAGAGCTCTTCTTGATTCTGAATTTAATTTAATCACAGAAGAAGTAGCTCAAAGACTTTCCTTAAAACGTACTGACACTTGCTTAAATATTATTGGCATTGGCGACAGTAATAGAACTGTACGTCAGAGATTGTCTACAGCAGTAAAATCCTGTAGGAATAATTTTGAATTTGAGGCTGAGTTCTACATACTAAAGACTATCTCGAGTCCTCAGCCAAATGAGCAACTGGAGATAACCAACTTTGGTATCCCAGCGAACATTGTTTTAGCTGACCCTCAATTTAACAAACCGCAAAAAATTGATTTGTTAATTGGGGCAGAATCATTTTTCGATCTCTTGTCAGTGGGTCAAATTAAATTGGGTCCACTGTTGCCTACACTGCAAAAAACTTTATTAGGTTGGGTAGTGTCTGGCAAATATAAAAATCGAGTTGATATGAATTCTCAAAATTGTCACGTCACACTTATTGGTGATAGTGAAAATTTGTCAATGTTGAACGAATTAGTTCAAAAATTTTGGGAAATTGAACAAGTGCCAAATTGTAATAGATTTACTGAAGAGCAGTTAATGTGCGAAAATATGTTTAACGTTGATACAAAACGAACATATGATGGAAGATTTGAAGTGCGACTTCCTTTTAAGACGGATCCAATAAATTTAGGACAGTCTTTTGAAATTGCAAAGCGCAGATTTCTTTCTCTAGAACGACGACGTTCAAGAGATCCGGAATTAAACAAACTATACAATGAATTTATGAAAGAGTATATATCTCTCGGCCACATGTCACTTATGGACAATGCTATTCCAAGTGGGCCTCACTACTTCATCCCGCATCAATGCGTGATCAGAGATCATAGTACTACAACTAAATTAAGAGTTGTTTTTGACGCTTCTAGTAAAACGTCAACTAATTTATCGCTGAACGATATTTTAATGGTAGGCCCGACCATTCAAAATGACTTGTTCTCAACTTTGTTGAGATTTCGAACCCATAAATACGTCATTACGGCTGATATCACTAAAATGTATAGACAAGTCAATGTACACAAAGATGATCGCAAGTTTTAGTTGATTTTATGGCGTGAAAATCCGACTTTGCCTATTCAAGTGTATGAGTTGAATACTGTTACATACGGTACAGCTCCAGCTCCATTTCTTGCGATCCGGTGCCTGGAAGAAATTAGTAAGATTTTCAGGGATGTATATCCTGTTGGGTCAGATATTATCGCTAATGATTTTTATGTCGATGACTTACTAACAGGCGCTGATGATGTTAAAAGTTTGATCAAAATTCATGATGAAGTCATTAAAATTTTAAGTTCATGTAGCTTCGTTTTAGCTAAATGGCATTCAAACTGCAGCGAATACAATAGTGATCAGCTTGTGACGCCCTTGGAGTTTTATGACTCCGAGTCAATTAGAACGCTTGGAATAGAATGGAATCCGCGGAAAGATAATTTATGATTTCAACTAGAGAACAATTTTGAAAATTTGCCATCTACCAAGAGGAATATTTTATCGATTTCGTCACGCCTATTTGATCCCTTGGGATTATTGGCGCCCATAATAATTCGGGCTAAAATTATTCTTCAGGAATTATGGGAAAGTGATATTGATTGGGACGAATCGATTCCTCAGAATTTGGAGACCGCGTGGAAAATGTTTAAAGAAGAATTGTCCAAAGTAAATACAGTTGTTATCCCACGATTTGTTGGTACAACGCTTAACGCGTCTGTGCAAATACATGGCTTCGCCGATGCTTCAATGCGAGTATATGGCTGCTGCCTATATGTTGTTTCTAAAGGCACAAATGGGATAGATACTCGATTGCTAGTGGCAAAGTCAAAAGTAGCGCCAGCAAGGAAAGTTCAAACGTTGCCACGTTTAGAATTGTGCGCTGCACACCTGCTTGCAAAATTATGGTCAACAATAAAGAAAAATCTTTTACCATTCAAGGTAAACAAAATAACTTTTTGGAGCGATTCTGAAATCGTGTTGCACTGGATTAAGACCCATCCATCGGCATTGAATACATTCGTTAGCAATCGAGTGGCACAAATACAAGACATGGCTGATGTCGCAAACTGGCGTTATGTGCCTACAGCTGATAATCCAGCCGATATAGTATCAAGAGGCTGTGATATTTTAGAATTAAATCATTCATTGTGATTCTCAGGGCCAAGATTTTTGACTCTGAGTTCAGAAATGTGGCCAGACAATTCTCATTGTAGTTTGTCACCGGACGCGGTAGCCTTAGAGAAGAAGAAGACTAGAGTCGCACTCATCAATACGGAAGTACGATTTGAGAATATTTTTATAAAATTAATAGAAAAATTTTCTTCGTATAAAAAGGTATTGCGAATAATGGCGTATGTCATGAGGTTCGCACGATGCACTAAAAACAAATGTAAAATCAATAATGTAGCATTGGAAGCAAAAGAGTTAAATTTTGCATTTTTGAAAATTGTTGAAATTATTCAAAATATTGAATTTAAGGAGGATATTGACAATTTGGCCAAGTTATCTATTTCGAAACAGCGTCATATCCAAAAATTAAGTCCATTTATACAGCAATATGGTATGGATGGATTGAATGTATCGCTTTTACGCGTTGGAGGACGTTTGAGCAATGCTCCAATGGATTATGATGAAAAATATCCTCTATTGTTGTCAAAAGATTCTGATTTTATTAAACTATATTTCGCAGACTTGCATAGGTCAAATTGTCATGTAGGAGCCAAAGCATTAATTTCACTGTCTAGGGAAAAAGTCTGGATAGTAAATGCTCGACAATTGGCTAAAAAGATAATTAATAGTTGCACAATATGTTTTCGGTTCAAACCTAAATTGAACTCACAAATAATGGGCGATTTACCTCGTGATAGGTTGACAAGTTGTCGTCCATTTTTAGTGTGTGGTGTAGATTTATGTGGGCCTATAATGACGACTTTGAAAATAAGAGGAAGGCCACCTGTGAAAACTTATGTGGCAGTATTTGTCTGTTTTGCATCTAAAGCAGTACATTTAGAAGCTTTGGCCGACTTGCAAACTGATACTTTTTTGTCTACCCTAAATAGGTTTGTCGGCAGACGGGGTCTTCCTAAGACAATATGGTGCGACAACGGAACAAATTTTGTCGGGACCGCAAAACTGTGGAGGGAGAGCGAAGGTGCAGCAAATGAGCGCAGAACGCGGGATAGAGTTCCGGTTCATCCCTCCACGAGCACCGCACTTCGGAGGTCTCTGGGAAGCAGCGGTGAAGTCAGCCAAGTTCCTGTTGCTGCGAACGATGGGTCGAGTTCTTCTTACGTTCGAAGAGTTGACGACAGTCCTGGTCGACGTCGAAGCCATTCTAAATTCCAGGCCAATCGTCGCCATGACAGAAGACCCCAACGATGGAGTGGCCCTAACGCCAGGGCACTTGTTAATCGGGTGCTCGCTCAAAGCGCTGCCAGGCGTAGGCGAATCAGGCAGCAAGGCGACTTCCTTGAAGCGGTTTCGGCAACTGTCATCGCTCAAGGAACACTTCTGGGATGCGTGGCGGCAGGACTACGTGAGAGGCCTACAAGCACGCGACAAATGGACACGCCCAGGCGACAACATAACAGTGGGAGAGGTCGTAATCGTCCACGAGGACAATCTTCCACCGCAGAAGTGGGTCGTTGGCAGAGTCATCGAGGTCGAGGCCAGCAGCGACGGCAAAATACGCGTCGCCAACGAAAAAACCGCCAACGGCACATATAGGCGGCCTATACATAAATTGGCCGTACTACCGCACGAGGACTTGCAAGAAAAATGAATTAGTCTTGCAACGGGGCCGGTGTTGCGGAAATTAAATAATTTGCATTAGAAATGACTTTGAAGTCATTGATTTATTATTAAGTTTCATGTTCTGGTATTGAAATGTATTGAAATCAATCAGACATGTCTGTACAACCGAATGCTATGAAATACTGCGAACATTCATGAAGCCTCATGATGTGAACTCCCCTTAAGAAATTAGCATATAGATATCGATTTTTTTATTGGTTGTTATCGATCTAAAAAGAAAACAGGGATTCGACAAGTGTCATCTCTTCTATTTACAAATAATTATTCGTGTTTTGATTTAGAGACGGACAGACGTCCCAACATAAAATTTGTAAAAAAATAAAGTTTTGAAAATATTAATTAAATTTTTAATAATTTTCATTTCAAACGGCACAAACTCTTGCCGCAACACATATACTGGACAAAAAGAACGAGGCTACTATAAAGACAGATTTACAGTGCAACAACAGTTGCATGAAAAATAAACAAAACACGAAAACACGACGAAAAAAGAGAAGCAAACACAAATTGTATGTCCAAATGATATAGCACAACACAGGAGAATATAAAAATTTAACTATTATACACAGAATCACTTGAACTTCAATAACACAGTGCAATACGACAAAATATAACGATATACGGACACCACAAAAAAAAGACCAGTCTCCCCCTTGTGCCCAAAGGCATTCACTTTTTTTATGCGCCCCCAAAGATTTGGGGCCTCGACGCCATTTTTGCAAAAAAGTGATAATTTTGTCAGGATCATATCTTGCAAACCGTTTACTCTAATTTACTCTCTGAGGGACAGTTGTAGCAGAAATTGTGAACACATAAAATCAAAAAACTTCATCTTTAAGGTCAAAATCGCAAAAAAAAAACTTTAAAAAATTCGATCTTTTTACCTTTTTTCCCTAGTTCAAGTCCATAGGTAGCAATCCGTTCAAAATTCAAGGAAACAATCAACTGCAAAAATGTACCTAAGATTTCAATAAATAACTTTCTAGAACAGTACTCGTAGCCGCAAAAGTGAAAAACTTCCAGAAAAATTTTTAAATTTAATTTATTTTTCTTTACTTCAACATTGAGATACTATGCTATCTATTACAAAAATAATAAAAAAAATATTCGTATTATGTTTATAATGTTGATGGCACTGGACTTGCAAATCGCACTCTCTTAATCCAAATCGTCGTCCGAATCATACTCTGATTCAGAACTTATGGTGTCCACAGGCACATTGCTTCCAGACTCCTTGCGACTCCACCAACATATCTGAAATGAATTAGAAAAAAAATCAATAAGGGAATGCAAAACAATGCAGCAATAAAATTTATATTGCCTCTGCAAGCAATGCGTCGAGCTTTTTGCCTTTGTACCGTTTTTCCATGGGCATTGTGGTTTGGTGAAACCGTTCTCCTTGCTCATCGAATTCGGTAGAGAGTTTTTTGATAAAATCGTCAAAATGAAGAAAATGCAGCTTTAATGTCATCGATGTGCAAATTTTCTCAAAATAATGCAACATTTCTTTGACCCATTCTCTTGCTTCCGGTTCCGATCCCTCCCAAGACTCTGGTGCATACATGCTGAAGGTAAATCCATGCCATTGAGTGACTATCATCAAGCGATGATTCAAAGTTGCTCTTGCATAGCTTTCTAATGTCAGGGCCAGTAAGCACGCCTGTTAAATGAACACAAAAATAAAAGAGAAAAAAGAAAATAAAATACCTTTTTTTATTTTGTCATCGCTACACTTTGGAAAAAACGCTTTCAAATAGGAGAATGCGTTTGGACAATTTACAACGGCCAGTTCCCATTTTCCCCCTCACTAGCGATGTAGTTCATTTCCATTTTTACCACCAAAGCCTTTATATCGTTGCAGTAACCGAACGAATTGTCATCATTTAGAGTGTAGAGGCTCTGAAATGCAGCTTGCCGTTTGCAGTACTCCGTAGAGTTAACATTAGCATTCTTTTCCTTTTGAAATCTTGTAGAACATATTCCTTGTAGAACATATTCCTGATGAAATTGTCAGTTGCCAATGTTGTGTGCGAATTATGCTGTAGCACTTCCTCTATAACTTTCATCGCTGAGCTCTCGTTGACGGCGGTTGGTGTAATGCTTCAATTGAGCGTCGTGTCACTTTTATACGCTCCCTTGTTGCGTGTGGAGAGCTTACAACTTTGCCTGTGCTGCTGCGGTCGGTGAGATAGCATAGTATCTAAATGTTGAAGTAAACGGTGTTAAGAATCATTCCTAGGAAGTTCATATGTTCTAGAAGGTACATTTATGTAGTTGATTGTTTCCTTGAATTTTTAACGGTTTGCTACCTATGGATCTGAACAGGGAAAAAACGGTAAACGAAAAATCGAATTTTTTAAATTTTTTTGCGATTTTGACCTTGAAGATTAAGTTTTTTTTTGATTTTATGTGTTCTCAGAGAGTAAATCAAAATTCCGAACGGTATGCAAGATATGAGCTTGACAAAATGATCGCATGTTTTGCAAAAATAACACCGAGGCCCCAAATCTTTCGGGGCCCATAAAAAAAAGTGCATGACTTTGGGCAAAACTGGGAGACGCGGGACTTTTTTTTGGTCTTTTATCACAGAGTGGTGTCCGTATATGGTTATATTTCCATGACTTAAAAAAGTGCACACAGTGTAATCAATTACAGAAATTAATTCACAGAACAAGGTAATTCACAAATTAAATAACAAAAATTACTCTGAATAACAAAAAATTATAATTTTAATACCCGATGGGCCAAGTACTGATAAAACATCAAACTTCGCAGAAAGTTGCCAGATTGTGTGAATGAGAAAATACAGAAAGTGGATTTAGACGAGATTATCTTTATACTGATAAAAAGAAAAACATAAAAATCATTAAACATAACCCCGAGCTAAAATTTTTGGCTCAAAGAAGAAGGAAAACGAAAACTATTTCGTAACCGTAATCAAAGGGAATAGGACTTCATATAAAACAACAAAAGAAACCACCAGCCGAAACTATAGCCAAGAAGAAGACAGGAAGAAAACACAATCCAAACAGCAAAGTCGAATTCTAATTTGGAAGGGTGGATACAAAAATAATGTATAAGTAAATACTATTGCATTTTCAAGCAAATAAATGTGATAGAAAATACAGTGGGTGAAAAATAAAGAAGTTTAAATAAATTAAACGAATTAGAAAAACAAAATATTTGAGAAGTTTTTTTCTTGTACAAATGACCTTGAATAGGGTGAAATAATTAACCCTGTTGGAGCCTCAGTCGGGACAATTGCGGAGCAATTGGCTGCACAAGTAATAGGCTTAACACAAGAGTTGGGAAACCTGATGCCAACAAGAGTAGAATCAGATGCACCTAACTATCGTATTAGGGAAAAACAGAGGAACGACTTTAGACCTCATTAAATCCCTTCCGGAATTTAAAGGGGAGACGAAGGCATATCCTGCTTGGAGACACGTCGCAAAATTCGCATTAGGATATTACACGGAAAATTCTGAAAACTATAAGTACTATATTGCGATGGGAATTCTTCGGTATAATATAACCGGAATCACAAACGAAAAATTGTCTTCATTCAACACTGTCGAATTTTAATGCAATCGTGGCTCGACTTTAAGTTTAAAAGATCGCTCCAAGTATTAGAAAACGAAATTAACATTTTTCGTAAGGAAAATAATTCAATCATGAAATTCTACGATAGGGTCGATCAGCATTTAACCATGATTATCAATAGAATAAAATTAACTATCCGAATAATGACGACGTCAATGAACGCGTATGGGACAGTGCATTACGCGTTTTCATCTCAGGACTACATATCAGGAGTGATATTTTGTTTTCAGCCAGACCGACTGACCTACTAACTGCCTTGGCAACAGCTCAAGAGTTGGAATCGGATCAAACGAGGCAATAATTCGTCAGAATTTTTGCAGCAGGCGACAACGCATGAGTGTCTCGATCACACCAGCCAGTGACCACACCGCCACTGATCTCACAGTCCTCATACAAGGCAAAATTTGTCCGAAAACCTAATCCCGACGACAAAAATCATGCGCAAGCCTCTGAGATGGCTTTTATGGGTCAACAACAACAGGACAGTAATCAGGGCGCTTTTGAACGAAATTCAGGGAGAGGGTTCCGGAATGACGGTTCTAGAACAAGTGCCCCTATATAAAATGGATAAAGATTAAGTCACATCGCCGAGGATCGAGAGGAAGCGGAATATGTGAGTTATGAACAGGATAACCACGTCGCACAGTGGCTGAAAATCGTTTTTCAGTGGCCACAATTCTGTAACTTTTGAACCGATCAAAATATTTAAGTAATTTTTTTTTATTGGATAGATATTTAGTTCAGCTTGACTCAGGTTTAATTACATTAAAATTGATTGAGAACTTTTTAAGGAATTCTAGGTCAAAGTTGAACTTTTGATTTTTTCAACTTTTAGAGTGAAATATGGGTTTATTATTTTTTTATTTATTAAACAATTTAATATTTGGATTTTAATAATAATTATAAATATTTTTTCTAATAATGGAATTTTTTTAATGTTACTCTAAAGAAAATTTTTACACTCAAAAAAAAAATAGTAAAATCAACTGGAGATTTTGCTATTACAGAAAAATTCAAAATTTTTTGCTGTCAAATTTGCAAATTTGTTTACACTCAAAGAATATTTACACTTAAAAAAAAAACCTTAATAATATTATCTAAAAATCTTGCTATTACTACAGAAAAATTTATTATTTTTGGCTCTCAAATTTGATAATTTTAAAAAAAATTTTAAAACTAAAAACTGCAATAGATCTTAATAGCATTTGTAACAATGGTAGGTTCTGTTTATTTTTATTTTTTACTAATACTAATACTATAATTATTATTCATTTGACTCAAATATTGATTGAAAATATTCCATATTTTGTTCTGTGCTATTTCTGTTCTTTAGTACTTTTTTGGCTTCTTCATCTAAATCCCGATGTTCCACTTTCCATTGATTTCGAATACTGGAGATGAACGGATCTGACGTTGCCAATAATATATTAAATAGATCTTCATTTGTGGAATTTCGTGAAATTTTTCTAGTATTGTGCTCTCTATAAAATCTGTAATCCTTGTTCCTTTTTTCCTGAGCCTCCTCTGATAGATCTCCAAGTGGCACCAAATGATATTTAATGACATCTTCTCCATGATAAAGGATTTTGTGAACTGTTGCAGACATATTTCTCCATGGGTAGTTGGTTGTATATATTTTTGCAGTTTCTTTAGCATAATCTCCAAAATTTCTAGAGTCAATTTCTTCATTGCACGCAAGTACTTCTAGGATTATTTTAAATCTGAAAATAAGGTTTAAATCCACTCCTGTTATTTCAGATGCTGTTTCTGGATCTGAAAAGAATCTTCTTGCGGTATTGCCATCATTTGCCTTGTATTGCCTGAGCCTTGTTTTGGCTGATCTATAATCAATCCAAATTTGCGGTATTCATCTTGAACATGTTTCTTTTTTGAACTTCTTAACTCTTTGTTGGTTTCGTTGTTTCTTATTGATCCTGAAGACCCGAAATCCAAACCATAACTGATTTTTAGTATGTGTTCCATAAGTCGTATTCTTGCATGTAGTGGTGATAATCCAAATTCATATGCATCGGTATTATCTAATGATTTTGTCGGGACTTGGTTTAATTGGGTTGATGTTGCTTGGCATATAATGCAGCTGGATGCAGCCTTCATGTTAGTCAAAGCCTGACCTACTTTTGCATCTATCATTGTCAGCACTAATTGGTAGCTTACTTCAATTTTCTGCCCATCTAACTGTAATTGTAATGGCTGTAGTGTTGCAATTTGGGCCTTGATATCACTAACTTCTTTGTTAATGGCATCATGAGTTTCTTTTTTGAATTCACATTTGATTGGCCTGCAGTATTTCGTGGAAGATGGTGTCTCATTTTTCAAAATATCCATTGTTTGCGTTGTACTAGTCGAAGGCTCTGAATCTTCCAAAATCTTTTTCAATCGCAATGGTACAAATGATACCATGAACATATCTGAGTCCGAAATATTTTCACATACAACTTGTTTGTATTGTTTTTGTGCCGAAGAACCATCACATCCCCAGTTACAAAAAAGAATTAACTTTGTGTTTCCATATTTCTTTAACTCATTTCCTGTTATTGATTGTAGCAAGCGTTCGGCTGTGTGATCAAGTAGAGATTGTAGTTGTACCTCTGCCGAAATTGGTGTGATTGTAATAGTGTCCTTTGATCGCAAACAGTCCATTTTAGCAGCGGTTATGTGATGATATGCTGGATGCATATTTGAGCCTTTTTCAATCGCACGCAATCTGAGCTGAATATATTGCTGTTTTGTTAATTTCAAATCCAAAAAATAATGCTAATGTCGCCTCATTTGTGAACTGTTTTGCATCGCTCGGAGTTGGTATACTTTTAAGAATCCGTTTTGTTCTCACTGGACTAGCTTTAAGAACTTTTTCAATGATATCCACTTTTGTTAATTGGTTCTGTGATCGTAATTGATGTAGGAAAGATTCTTTTATATTTGTACAACCAATTTCATCGTTAACATCTTTAAGTTTTCGCCTCTTAGATCTATCGCTGCAGTTGTCCAATGATTTGCGTGGTCTTCCAGCCTTATCTTGCTTTGCTGTTTCTGCAGCGACAGTAAGTTGGCCTTCTACCCAGTTTTCACTTTTTATATAAAACTTTTGTTTACTGTAGCTAACTTCTTTGTAGCGTTTTTTTAGTGCTTTGACGAAATTAGATAATTGTTCTTGTATTTCGGTGCTACACGAATTTAAGTTTAATTTTATTTTAACGTAACTAAGAACATCTTCCTGGTTTTTGTTTCTAAAATACTCTTCGGCCAGTTCTTTATAACTGAAGCTCTCCATATTTTTCTGAATATTTTTATTTGCGTCTGTTATTGCTGAAATATATTAGAGCAATTGAGTTTGTATTCAAATGTCGCTTTCTTATAAGCCTTCTCATAAGCCATCAAACTATATTTCTAGGTAAAATATAAAGATAAGAAAATGGCATTAGTGCATTGTTAGGTAAAATAAAAATTAATTACATCCTCTGTGTATTGACATTCTTACTTACAAATATATTACTGGTAATAGAACAAATAATGACTATTATAAGCTATAAAATACCTAAAGCACAAATTTAATACACCATTTTATACGAGTACTTATAGGGCTGTTTAAATTATCGTAATTTGAATTTTTTAGAGTAATTTCATTAAAATGAAAAAAGTGTTCTACCGGCGGGTCGTGGCGGGTGCAAAAGTATATATAGGTTTAAAGAGAACACTTTCTCCGGGTGGTACACGTTTCTTGTTCCCTAGAAGTTCTATTCCATTAAAGTTTAAATTTGAGAAAAATATAGTAGTTTCATAAATATTTCATAACGCCCCTAATATTAAACTCTAGAGCTGTGACCACTCACAACAACTAAAGACTATAATCCTACCAACATTATAAAAAAGACCGCAGGCAATTATCGATGATAGCTTGCGAGTAGTAAGCATTTATTTTTGATAAAAAACAAAAAAAGACACTGTAGAGAAAGAATACTTTTTCAGAAATGAAACAAGCGGATGGTATACGCTTACTTGTATTCACAAGTCAATTCTGTCTTTTATTGATTAAATTTTGGGTTATTTATACTAATATTTTGCTTACTTAACATAATTAAGAATTACAATATAAAATATTAATATACAATGCCATTCAAGGCCTTTATGTATTTAGGTTCATTACTACCTATTTATTTACAATATTTGTTTATGTAGCACTTCTACATAAACATTAATTTACTGAAAACAACAACGACGGGAATCATACATCGCTGTTAATGACTGCAATGTCAAGTATTGCTTGCCGCTTGCGATGCATGTGAAACATGTGTAACTTGATATTCCTTTGAATTTAGTGCAGCAATACTATGCAGGCATAAACGAAATAAAGTAATGCTACACCTCCCTTTTTCAGAAGAATGTTCATATAACTGAAGTTTTATGGACATTCTTTTACATTAGTTAAATACTATTAATTGTTACTACTTTACATTAGTTGAATATTTTCATATATCATTATCATACACTCGAGTGTTATTATCAGATTTCTATTATAGTTATTTATTGTATAATTTAATTCTATTTTTATGGACAATTTCTTTTTATTTGTCTTAATGTCTATTATGTGTACATTATCCCTTAGAAGTAGTTCCTTAATCTTAAATGGACCTTTGTATTTTTGTTCCAATTTATGGCCAGCTTCATGTTTTAATAAAACTAGATCTCCTATGTTAAAATTATGGTCTATTGTATTCCTATCGTATGATATTTTCTGTCTTAACTTATGCTTATCCAATAATTGATGTGCTCTTTTATGAGCTACTTCTAATCTAAACTTTATTTCCTTAACGTAATTATCTATATTATACAATGGAGTAATTTTATCTATCTCCTTAAATTGTGCAAAGGTGTTCGGTAACTTCGCAAAGATTAATTCATACGGACAATAGCCGTGTACCGTTGAGGTTGTCGTATTGAAACAATACGTAAAGTATCGTAGCCACTCATCCCAGTCTGTTCTATCAATGGATATATAAGAACGTACGTATTCATTAAAGGTTCGATGACTTCTTTCGACAGTACCGAGAGTCTGATGATGGTGCGCTGTTGCCGTTAATTTCCCTATTTTTAGTAATTTACAAAGTTCCTCTAGTATTGAGTTTTTATATTCAGTACCCATGCCCGAAATGAACGTCTTCATTGGACCAAAGGTGAGAATAAAATTCTCAAATAAAATTCTCTGATCAAAACCAAATCATTGATAGGTATATACGCAATTATAAATTTTCCCCGTTTGATGTAACATCTCCCGGGAGTAATCTTTAATTTACAATATTTTCTGACGTCAGTGTTTTTTATAGGAACGTATATACTGGGCTTTTCATATTCATTATGCTGCTTATTCAAGTTACTATTTTTGTCCTTTCCTGTTGTCATCGATCGTGTCGTGACTCTGAGTACGCATGATATCGTCTCAGTCATTTCCCTAAGATCATGTATCGTTATCCGCGATAGAGCGTCAGCTACGTAATTATCTTTCCCCCTAAGATATTCAACAGTGAAATCATATTCCTCTAGGTCAAGTCTTATTCTTGTTAGTTTTGAACTCGGGTACGGTCTGAAATGAGTAATAGCCCAATGAATCGCAGTCAATTCCTGCTCGATGGTTGATTTATTGCTTTTGCCTTTCGTAAACGTTGTAGATGCGTATGCGACTGGTAATTGTCTCCCTTCATGTTCCTGACTTAAAACAACACCGCATGCGTATTTGCTAGCGTCTGTAGTTATACAGTATTGTTTCCCAAAGTCTGGGTACTGTAGTAGTGTAGGACTTATCAATGCCTTTTTCAGATATCTGAATGCAATGTCGCAATCTTCAGTCCATTCAAACTGCACACCCTTCTTTAACAATCTCGTAAGATGTCTGGAATACTCGGAGAAGTTTTTGATGAACCTTCGGTAGTAGTTGCAAAAAGCTACAAATCTCCTTGCTCCATCAGCATCTTCAGGTGTAGGATAATTCTCAATTACCGAGTATTTGGTATCATCCGGGAGTATTCCTTTATCTGTACATTTGTGTCCCAGATAAGTTACTTCCGTCATAAAAAATTAACATTTTCCTGGATGTAATTTAAGATTGCGTTCACGACAGAGTGAAAAAACTTCTGTTACATTCGAAAGCATATGTTTCTCGGAACATCCTAATACTACCAAGTCGTCCATATATAGAGAAAAGCTTGATCAGGTTTTAACCCACTGAAAGCAAATGTCATCATTCTCTGGAAGGAATTTGGTGCTATCTTTAAACCATAGGGTAATCTATTAAATCTGTATGTTCCATTGGCGGTTGAAAACGATGTGAGATCTCTTGATTTCCTTTCTAATCCAATTTGATGGAATCCAGACACTAAGTCTAAGCATGAAAAGTACTTAGCTCTACCAAGTTGGTCAAGAATATCATATATTCTGGGTAGTGGGAATTTGTCAGCTACCAGTTTTTTGTTTATCTGTCGGTAGTCTACCACGAGTCTCCATCTCTTCTCGTTAGAACCGGGAAGTGATTTCTTCGGTACTAACAAGATTGGACTGTTATATTCAGATTGCGATGATTCAACTATCCCATCGTCTACCAATTTTTCCACTTGCCTATCGATTTCCTCTTTGTGTGTATGTGGTATGCAGTAATTTTTAATATATACCGGTTGTTTGTCTTTAACCCTTAACTGTTGCTCATAAAAGTTTCTAAAGTTTCTAAACCGAAAATATCACTGAATTCTGAACAAAGATTTGTTAAAGTTTTGTCAAATTTCTTTGGAAAATTTTTCTTTAAAATTTTCAAAATTTCCGATTTTCTACTTTTCTCACCCTTTGTATTGGTGATTACTTCATAGTCATTGATATCTTCAGTAAGAATTTGTGGATTTTCCAGTATTACTGTGTTAGTGTTTGTATTCAATATACGAATATATGCTTTATCAGATTTCACTAAAGTACTTGCTATAAAGACGCCTGGATAGGGTTCTTGATTTGGGACAAGGACTTCTTGTTCTGAAGTTACAAAAGATATTTGGCGTATGACTTCTGATCTCGCAGGCAATGTTAAAGCATTATGGCATGTATTCGTAATTGGTATTTCTATTTGTTGTGGAAAGTTAAATTGTCGTAAGATGAGGTAATCCAAATCGTCATTAAAATCCAATACACAATTATATTTTTTCATAAAATCCATTCCTATTATTCCGTCACACGGTATTTGGAAATCATTGGGTACAACATGATAAGTATGTGGAATTAGGAAGTTCTTGAATTTCATATCAAAGTGTGTAGTTCCGATTGACTTGATGTTACCTGGTCCTATACCACTTATGTTATTATTGTATTTGTATTTATCTGATCATAAGAAAAGTTAGCTATTTTTATTAATGAAACGTCTGCTCCTGTATGCACTAATAGTGTAAGTCAGGTTAAGGTTAAGATTATACACTTTACTGTTTATTGATTTGATCTCAGGGGTCCGTTCGGGTTTTCCGAATTGCTATGCTCCGTGTTTGTCGTCCTAACATTGTTATTACCTCGGTCACTATTGTGTCCGTTGTGGTTATTGTTATAAGAATTTATGTTGCCGTTGTTGTTATTGAAATTTCTATTTCCACCGTATCTGTTTCCACCCCGGGAGTTTCCTCTACACCGGCGGTTGTTGTTGTAGTTGGATTTACCTGTGAAGTGCAAGATCGAGTTTTGCTGCCCTGTAGCTTCAGTACAGCTACTGACAAACTTCCCTATAGCCTCATTCAAACTTCCAAACTGACCTGCTTCCATGATAAGTTTGACCTTATCTATGGTGCAGTTCTTTGTCATTACCTTGACGGCAACCTGAGTGGAGTATTTTGCTGCTCATTTGGCAGTCCGTCGGAGATATATGCGCTCTCCAAGTGTCTGGTTAGTGTCTCAATCTCTTCACAGTAAGTGTTGGCAGACTTATTGTTCTGGCGTATGTTCAGTATTTTGGCCGAAAGAACCTCAACTGATTCACAGACCGTGATAGTTTTGTTATTATACTATCGATCGTCGACTCATTGTCGATAAGATTTCTGGCATTCCCTTTTAGTTTGGTCTTGATCAGATTTATCGCCACTGTTTCGTGAGTACCTTTAAATGTATTTACTAAACTTAGCGCGTCCTGAAATGAGCGTAAGTTTTCATATCTACCATCAAAGTCTGGGATCAGCCTTGATGCTGTATTAAGAAACTCTACCACTGTTTGTGACATTTCCTGTTCTGTCTCATATACACTTAGTGGAATATGTATTTCGCTATGATGTGTTTGTGGTATTTCTACCGTTATTCCCTTTCTCGCCGCTACGCTTAGCAGTTTATTCCTAACATCTGAGTAGAATGCTTCGGCTGCACTTTTATGTCCAACCGTGAATCTATCGTAATTTACATTTATAGTAACCCTGATTCGTTCGAGACAATCAAAAAGGTTCCTAAAGTGTTTATCAGCTGTCTCTTGGCTTGATGGTCTATCTGTATTGAGGCATCTATGTGATTTGTCAAACTGTTCCTTTATCTCTCTTAGCTGTGTAACCAATTTTCCCCAGTCCATTTATAATCTAAATGTTGCCAAGTCGTTTCCACGACTTATGTATTTTTTTCTTCATTGATCTCTTGTGCATCAAGTATAACTTAAGTAATGAGTTTAATGCTTGTAAAATCACGGAGATCAAGATTAAGAGCCATAAGGAGTCTATATGGGGAGTATGATCAACTATCTCCACATTATTTATTACATTGGCTTTCGGATTGCTTAGTTTTGTTGGGTTTCCACCCATTGTAAAAAATTTTGTATCTTTACACGTTTAAGTACATATATTATGTTTTATTATTTATTTATTTTTTATTATTTCCTTATAATTATTTTATTTTCCTAGTTTTATTTGTGTATAAGTATATTGCATATTTTTAGGTAACAGCGAAATCGCTTTCTACCCCCTAAAAGTGCGTATATTATGTGCGCACGTTTTTAATGTTGCTACAAAATTGTATGTGTAGTATTTACAATATATATATATTTTCCATTTTTGTTTTCGTTTTTTCTTATATTTTATTGGCTTTATTTACCAAGTGTTGCTTTATTAAAAACTCCACGCTGTTAATTTTCTCCCATAATCGGCTTGATTGTTCCCAACTAGGAGGTGGATCCTGACGACACAACCGTATCAGTATAGCTCGCTCTCTTCTAAGTTTGTTTATGTATCCTCCTCGCTTCTTTGGCTTTGGAGTAGATGGAATTGGTGGATGTTCTGGCTGCTTCTTAGTTGTATTCGCCTGGCGTTGGCGGTATTCTTCTATTGTGAGTTTTTGAGGTCCCACTTTTAACTTCATTTCAACAAAGAACAACTCAAAGCAAATATCACTTTGAGCCTCCTTGAGGTGCGTTTTTTCCTTTAAGCTGTCTGGATCGATTTTTGATTTAAATCGTTAGTTCCTTTAAGCTGGCAGGATCGCCATGTAGAGAAAGAATACTTTTTCAGAAATGAAACAAGCGGATGGTATACGCTTACAAGTCAATTCTGTCTTTTATTGATTAAATTTTGGGTTATTTATACTAATATTTTGCTTACTTAACATAATTAAGAATTACAATATAAAATATTAATATACAATAACATTCAAGGCCTTTATGTATTTAGGTTCATTACTACCTATTTATTTACAATATTTGTTTATGTAGCACTTCTACAGAAACATTAATTTACTGAAAAGGGGAGTGCGCCAGTGTCTAAAAACAACGACAACGGGAATCATACATCGCTGTTAATGACTGCAATGTCAAGTATTGCTTGCCGCTTGCGATGCATGTGAAACATGTGTAACTTGATATTCCTTTGAATTTAGTGCAGCAATACTATGCAGGCATAAACGAAATAAAGTAATGCTAGAACACCTTTTTCTGAAATTAAAAAAAACAGTTGAGTTTGACAGCATGCCACGCCCATAAGTAGCAATAGTTTACCCTAATTTTTTGGCTACCTTAATCTGGATATAGTAGCTACAAAGAGGCGTAAAAATTTTAACAATCGGTGACAAAAAAAAATTAGACTTTTGGCCAATGAAATCAAAATCTCAGCAACAGTGCGTCGGCTTCATAAACGAAGCCACTCGATTTGAATAGGAACTTTATAACGTCAGTGGCTTGCTTAGTGGGTGTAAACCCACTTTTAAAATGCATTCGAAAAACGGGAAAAATTTGATATCCGAAATGTGCAGCATGGTAGTTTTTGGCTACATCACAACATTTTAAGTGCTTCCAACGTTAAAATATTACGACGGTATTATACACATTAATGCGTTGATCAATACAGGGAACGACACCTTTTCATACAAGAAAAGTCTGAAAAGTTCTCTACCTTGCGACGAGCAGCAATACGTGAATTTCATGGAAATTGGCAAAACATTTGTTCCAGTAGTGGGAAAAAACTTCGATACAACTTTAACAATGAATCAAGAAGCCAAACCGGGCACTGCCATATAACACTTATCTGGAGGCCACTAACTATCTCATCAAATGGTGATGACCTAATTTATTTCAAAATCATACCCATATCCAGTCCAAATGGAACATTTCGTAAATGGCGAAATCGAGTCACTCCTTAAGGATGGGATCATAAGACCTCGTTCTCCCCTTATAATTCACCCGTTCTCGTTGTACGGAAAAGAGGTACTGACGAAAAATGACAATCGAATCAAAGACTCGTAATCGATTTGCGAAAGTTGAATGAGCGTACGATTAATAAAAAAATGCGAAGTATTTCTCAAAGGACCATTGACGACATCTTTAGAGAGGACATTGGCAAGTCTATATGGACGATATAATAATTTCTCGCCGAATGAATATAGGCACATCGACCATATCAACAATAATCTGAATAAAATATCAAATGCTGGAATGAGAATCTCCTTGAGAAAATCAAAATTTTTAGAACCGAAGTGGAATTCCTTGGGTTCATTGTGACTACAAATGGTATTACAACTCACCCAGATAAGGTAAAGACATCGAGCAATGTAAAGTTCCTGAAAGTTTGAAAAGCCTAAGGCATTTCTGAGGTTAGCCGGACTTTACCGACGGCTTATTAGGGACTATGCCTGAATGGCTAAGCCATGGACAAAGTGTTTGGATAGTGAGAATGGCCACGTGTCGGCAAGAACCTCGAGTAATGCGAAAATAGAACTGGATCACGAAGCTCTAGGAGCATTTGACAAACTTCGAAAAATCTTGTGATTCGAAGACATATTGCTTTCCTATCCTGACAATGATATGATATCCTAGTGACAATGGTATCGAGAACATTGTCTAAGACCGAGAGCGACTATGCTATGAATCAGAGAGAAATACTCGCCATTGTGTGTGCATTACATTACTACAACACTAAATGTAGGGTGTGTCCGACATTCACATTTTTACCGACCAACAACCTTTAACACTGGCTATGTCGGATATAAACCCAAATTCGAAATTAAAGAGATGGCGGTCATTCATAGACTTAATGTTATTAAATTGAAACTTTTGGAGCCTTTACTAATTAGACCTCAAACTAGCATACGTCTTTAAGATGTATGGTTATCTTTTATTTATAAAAAATAAGGTTATCTTTCTAGGGTTAAGAAGTGAATAGAAATTATAAATTTACTTTATTTTTCTCCACATAAGTAAAACAAAATAAATATTCAGTTTTGAAATTGTAAATAAAATAAATATTTTTATCTATCTCTTTCATTTAGGATAGAATACATATTTTCTTTCTGAGATTTGAAATAAAACTTATTAAAGAAATTAAATTCAAAAACAAATTTGGGCTAAAAAAATTAATAAGTTTTTGGAATTTTTGGAAAAAATAAAGGATTAAAAAATATTTATTCCAATATTTTCCCCTCTTAACAGAAATTTTGATTTCATCAGCAAAAGTAAAATAGAAAAAGGTTTATTTTTTGTCTTCAAAATAAATAATAAAATCATACTGCATAATAATTTGATAGCCTCACTGCGGTGAAGGTTGATGCGTTGCCAACTACATAAAAACGTTAGAAAATGTTTTAAATCATTGTATACTTTTAGGCGAACAATTTATATCTCCGCACCAACACTCTTTCATTGTTCTCTTGCTCGCTCATTTTTTAACACCACTCCTACACCATTACCCACATAGTTATTTTTTTTTGGCAGACGCAGAAACACTGTTTTTCGCAGTCGCAGAAAAACTGTGTCTGTGTTGTTTCCACATGTTATCTTTGATAGATTTAGTCCCTACACGCCGCTATAGATGTTGACACATCAATACACGCAATATGTTTTATCAAATCAAAGTAGTAATTGACAATTAATAATCATTGCAATGCCGATTACAGTTAAATAGGATCCGTCTGGCCAACATGACTGAAGATGATCGGGCATCTCAGAGAGAAGACATGCTCAGATGGAAATAGATCGAATTGCAAATATGAACGAAGAACATAGAACCAGGAATCGTTAGAGAAATGCGGAAGCATATTTAAGGTCTCAAAATAGAAGGCAACAAAGTGTCCAAAATCAAATTCAAAATATTGCTGAAAAAGCACATGAAAATGAAACTGCCATTTCTCTCCACATTTGCGGTAAGTTAAATATTCATTGCACTTTTTGTTGAGCAAAGCATTTTAAAGCAGAACAGCCGTCTGACAAATTATTTACCCAATGTTTGAAAATTCCAAATGTCGCCAGGACCTAATGAGAGAATTAATCGAATTCATATCAATGAATAATCCATTCGCAGAAGCATGCAAAATGCTATACGAGGTAGATCAGGAGTGCATTACTGACTCTAGCAACAAGGTGCACAGCCATCAACTGTCTCGATGGCGATTGTTCAGGACAGGAATTGTGATCAGCGCCGCTACAATTCTCCAAGAGCAAATGAAGTTGCAATTATTTATCAAAACGGTGATGGAGCACCGCCATTGGAAAGGGATTTGATAATTCACTGCATAGTCAATAATGAGCCAAATATAAGAAAAACGGAGCGCATCAGCGTCTTGGATCCAAACTTTGAACCAATGGTTTACCCATTGATGTTTCCTTAGGGTGATCAAAGTTGGAATATCAACAGCCCACTGGCATACAGACTCTTTTCGAAATGTTAATCGAGCACCAGCACCAAATCCAACAACAAGAGTAACTCAAATGCAGTATTATGGCTACAGACTTTCAATCCGTGATGAATTCAATCCGTTCCTTTCTGCTGGAAAATTAACAAAGCAATATATGATTGATGCTTATGTGAAAACGGAGGCAAATCGACTAAACTTCTGCCGCCAAAATCAGAAATAACTTCGAGTCGAAAGTTACACTGGATTAATGGACCGTTTAAATAATGATGCTGACGCACAAGGTTTAGTCCCTGACAGAGCAGTAATTCTCCCATCATATTTTCAAGGAAGCCAAGAAATATGGCGCAAAATTATCAGGATGCCATGGCAATAGTTCGAAAATATGGAAAGCCCGATTATTTCATCACAATGTGGCCTGAAATATCCGAAAATCTGTAGAGAGGACAATCCACAGAATTCAGACCTGATTTAGTATTACGGGTATTTAAAATTAAACTCCAAAATTACTTAATGGCATATGCAAAAAAATCCAATGAGTGTTCGAACTCACGGGCGATGTGTTAACACCTTTTTGCTGCACGGTACCTGTTCGATTTCTATGAACACATTCGTAAATGTTACATTAGAAAATAAAAAACAGCGTTCAATTATATGATGACGTTACAGTCAAATAATATTAATACTTAAAATTATTTAAAGACCCAGTGCAAGCACATGTGTCATTATTTTCGTGCTCAATACTTTTTGTTTTATTCCCACAAAAGTCAAAGAATGCAAAGCAACAGACACTTGTATATACATACATACATTGTTATGTTCGTACATACGCTACACAAGTTCACAAAATTGTCGTTGCTCTCTTGCTATCTCATTTTTATATACGTATAATACGTCATTACTCTCTTTGCTCTGAGAGTGCTCCGCACCCACATTTTATTGGACTTACCTTTCACTATAATAAAAAAAACAATAACAACAACAACTACTACTACTACTGATATGCTGGTGATTTATTTGTGCTTGCTTGGCGTGGAGTGTTTGTGTGGGTGTAGGGGGGGGTACCTAAAATAAAAACTGTTAAGGGAATGCAAAGAGTGGAGAGTGTTAGTGTAAATTGTCATGGAGGAGGGTATATAAGCTTCGGCCCGGCCGAACTTAACACCGTTTCTACTTGTTTTTGTATACTGAACATCAAATGACTCGCTTTGTGTGGGCATAGCAACAACAACGAAACAACCAAACACACAACACCACACATACTTTGTCCGAAGTAGCTGACGTATACGTGTGTCACATAACCACATGGTTTGTACGAAGTAGCTGTCGTATTAGTATGTCACCATAAAGTCGACCGCGCAATCCCATGCGCCTGCAAATGAATGGTTTTAGCAGCAGCATAAAATCTGGTTTTAGCCGATTTTGACTTTGATAGATTTAGGCCCTATACGCCGCTATAGATGTTAACACATCAAAAATTTCGGCACAACAACAGCAAACGTTCACGTCATAGAGTTTCAGAAACGAGGCCTTCCCCACGCTTATATTTTGCTTATTCTTACAGTCCAAGATAAGCCAAAAGACGCTGATGCAGAGATACCTGATATACAAATATCTCCACGGTCACATGCAATTGTTACCAAGCACATGATTCACGGACCATGTGGCCAGCATTATTTAAATTCGCCGTGCATGGTCAACGGGGTTTGTTCGACGAAGTTCCCCAAAGATTTCCAAGAGCAAACGAATTCCAATTTTAACAGTTACCCGAAATACCGTCGTAGAAACAATGGAGTTACGGCAACTGTTAATGGCACGACCATTGATAATTCCTGGGTGGTGCCATATTCTCCGTATCTGAGCCTAAATTTCGACTGTCATATAAACTTCGAAAGCTGTGCATCAATCAAAAGCGTCAAATACCTTTTTAATTATGTCTACAAAGGTCGTGACTGCGCTAATATTGCAATCGCGGAAGAAAATGTTCTTAATCATGACGAGATCAAAACATTCATGGACTCTCGATATATCAGCGCACCAGAGGCTGCTTGGAGGTTGTTTAGCTTTCATATGCCTGAGCAGTCACACACAATTATTCGACTACAAGTTCACCTACCAGTTAAGCAAACTGTATATTTTACGGAGGCTAATTTGGCTACAACCGCGGCAAATGCGTTAACCGCTTGGTTTAGGTTAAATGAAGAAGATGATGCAGCAAAAGAAATTCTGTACGGTGATCTGCCTCAACATTATGTTTTCGATTGTAGTGTGCTTACTCACGGTACATAGGGTACAAAGGGAAAACAACAATTTGTATTTCAACCTTAAGTTGGATTAGTCAGAACTAATAAAAATAAAGAAAACAAATAAAACAATTATGAGTACCCATAAGTAAGAACGCACTAAAGGGTTTCACGTTGCAATATTTGTAGTACTGATCATTGTCAAGTAATGTGTCTGTTGATACTAGACCTCACACTGTTCAAATGCAACGAATGCATATGACACTTTGAAACACTGTGACTGCAGTAATCTGGTGCGCAGATGTTTCAAGTGGGTCAATGTTAATTTTGTTTTGACGTTTCCCCTTTGTTACTTTACAAACAAATTTAGTATATAAGTCGATGTAAAATTTAGAAGTAGAGTTAATATTAAACATAGAGTTAAACATCAACGAAAAAAGACAGAAACGCTGTTCAATAAGTAAAGAAGATTAAAACAAAAATAACCAAGACGAGTTTTAATACATGGCGATCCTGCGACATCCTGGACACAACACACCTTAATCCTGCCATTGCCGAAGACCTGCCTTACCATTGATGAATTCCAGCACCCTAATCCTGCCGTTGCCAAAGATCTGCCTTACCATTGATGAACTCCAGCAATTACCATGTTGATATAATTCTGTCGTAAATAAGTATAAAAGAATTTTTTTTTACATTACCGTAACTTTATATTGCGTGCCACGTACAAATATAACTTTGCGGAAATGTTTTTGTATATAAAAAACAAAAAAAAAAAACACACAAAGAAATAAGAATATAAACTTATAATTATGAGCAGTGTCGCTTTTAAACAAATATGAAAACAATTAAAAGCAGCAAACGAACTGTGGAAATCAGGGAAAGTGACTGAAAAACCTGACATATTACTATTAGGTCCTAAACCATTGGTAAAGAGACCTAAGTACCCCATTTTTCCGGTACAAGAAACTATACTAAAGGCAAGAAATTACATTGAACAGAGAAAATTAGCATTAACTTTACTGGAAGATAGAATTTGTGCAATAAATAGAACACTATTAGTAGAGGAATCAGACGTGGAACGGAAACATCTGACAGAAGTATTAGCAGAAGTAGGTAGATTCAATATTTAATAAGACGATCTTGGAAATTAGAGAGTATAAGAAACTACAAAGAAAGAAGAAAATAAAGAAACAAAATATAAGTTAAGAAAAAGAAATCATTTTATTGGAACATGTTGAGAGCTACAGCGGTAGTATTAATAATAATAACAATTATAGCAATAAGCATATCATTTTTAGTAGTACAAATAAAGAATTATTTTACAAATACAACATTAGAGCAAATAGAAAAAACGAAAGAATACATTCTAGAAAAAGTAGATGAATTACAAATAGGAGATAAGGTCGACTCTATAGTAGAAAAATTAGACAACTCGGAAGTAATGGAAAGATTCACCTCCATCAAAGATTATTTTAATAAGCTGAGAAATGAATAGGTTTTGATTGAAAATAATGAATAAAAATTTTATTATGATACTGTAGGATTTTTGAATGAAAATTTTGCTAATGGATAAAATATATAAACAAATAGAGACACTAATAGCTAATGCAAAGAAATCAACTGGCAGACTTTATTCACTGGAAACGTTACAAACAAAAAGAGATGAGATGAGAAATTGCAAGTAGATGCAAGTACGACATTGAACAGTTTGAAACTAACAGAAGAAGAAAAGAATGAACATTTAGAAAAATTTACTATATTGAAAAAAGAAGCTTTGAATATTCTTCAGTTTCACGAAGACAAATCGAAACAGACAGATAGTAGTGATATAGAAGAGGAATCCGATAATATAGAAGAAGAACCTAGCGAAACCGACACGATGACCAATAACATTTTGAACACGACTGAACTAGCATCTATCTCGAAACTATTAAATCTTTCAGTGGTGCAAGAGATGATCTAGAACCGTTCATAGCTAATTTAGAGATAGTAAAGGAGACTATTTCTCAGGAAAAACACAACTCATTTTTCAACTTTGTTTTTAGGACAAAGCTAACAACAAAAGTTCAAAACAGAGTACGGCAAGTATCAGTACCAACTAACATTGAGACTCTTCTGAGTTCACTCAAGAAGGCGTATGGTATAAAGAAGTCACCGAGTGTGATCTTAAACAAATTGGCGAGTTTGGTATAGTCGGAATCGATTAGAAAATTCGCAGACCGTATAGAAACTCTAACGATGGAGTTAAACGAACTTCAAGTAGGTACAATTGGGGAAACTAGCAGGGATATCATTAGCAGTACGAATGCTATTATAGCATTCAATGCGTTTAAAAACGGTCTGAAGAATAGGGAAATTGTAAGGACAATTGAAGCAAGTAGGACGAAGACACTCCATGAGGCTATTGAAATAGCTTTAGAGGCTTCATCCGATATAAGGCAAAGCCAAATTATATTTCACAATGCACAGGCAGTAAATTCGTCAAGAGACAATAATAACGGAAACAACTACAACAATAACGCATGCACAAGATGTGGCGGTAGATATGGCAATAGATGCCATGCGGAAGACAAAATTTGCAGTAAGTGTGGCAAAATGAACCACTTTGCAAAAATGTGTACATCTGGCAGTGGTAGTACTAACAGTAATAACAACCGTAATAACAGTAATAACTATGATAATCGTGGTAATCACCGCGGCAGAAGTAATAACCGAGGTAGGGGAAGTTATAATAACAACAGGAATCACAACAATAGCAATTACCGTAATAACAACGGGAACAATTACCGTAACAACAACAGGAACAACAACGACAATAAAAACCGAAACGTACACCATATCCAAGAACAGGGAAACTCACAGGGTCCGGAGATTTTAGAGTACTAGGAATCTTCGAAACAGAACCAGTAAACACCAAACGAATATTTAGTATCTCATCTGATCTAAAAAACTATGTAAAATTAAATGTGCAAGTAATAGTTAAACTTTCTTAATTGACACGGGAGCTGATGTCTCTTTGTGCAAGGAAGATTTGTTGGAAAATCATAGAGAAGATCCAGATGATCACTGTTATCTAACAGGCATTTCAAAAGAGGAAATAAAGTCTTTAGGTTCCACGAATATGGCAATACGATTTGGAGAAACAAAAATTGAACATAAGGTACAACTGGTCAAGTATAATTTTCCTATTTATACCGATGGTATACTGGGAAGAGATTTCCGTTGTAAATATAATTGCAACATAGATTATGACAAATTCATATTAACGGTAAATACCGGAGATGATAATATAGCACTACCGATACACGATAATAAATTCAGTGTAAATTTCGTGAAAATTCCACCAAGAAGTGAGGTGATTGTACCATTTGATTTGAACATAGAAGAAGATGGTGTGATATGCAGTCGTGAGATTGCGAAGGGCGTGTTCTTAGCAAACGCCATAGTACCAAAGAAAGGGAATAAACATGTCAGACTATTAAATGTATTGGACAAAACCACAATGATAAGGAATTTATGCATAGAAACAGTACCGCTACGGAAATATGAGATTTATAGGACTAATAACACGACAACTCATACGGAATATAATGATGAGCGATTCAGTAGACTATTCAATGAGCTTAATTTAGACGTCGATGACGATATGGCAAAAAATTAATTAATTGAAATTCTGAGGAAATACCAATCTATTTTTCATTTGGAAAATGAGCATTTGACAACAAATAATTTTTATAATCAAACTATACAATTAAACGACACTAGTCCAGTGTACATAAAGAATTATCGCTTACCACAAACGCATAAGGAAGAGGTAAATAGACAGGTGAAGGGATTATTGGAAAAGCAAATCATAGAAGCATCAATAAGTTCTTATAATGCCCCGCTCTTGTTAGTTCCTAAAAAGGGACTGAGTGATTTGAGCAAATGGAGGTTAGTAGTAGATTTCAGAAAACTTAACGACAAGATAGTTAATGATAAATTTCCATTAACAAGAATTGACGACATTTTGGATAAGTTAGGAAGGGCAAAATATTTTTCTACAGTGGATATGACAAGTTCATTCCATCAGATACAACTTGATAAGAACTCAAGACCTTTTACAGCCTTTTCAACTCCTAATGGTCATTATCAATACACCAGATTACCATTTGGTTTAAAAATATCTTCGAACACTTTCCAAAGAATGCTAACAATAGCACTGTCTGGATTAGAATCTGAAGCATTTTTATATGTTGACGACATAATTGTTTTTGGATGTAGTTTGAAACATCATAATGAGAATTTAATGGACGTTTTTACTAGATTATCCAAGTAGGCTGTTTTTTAGTCTTTAGTTCAAGTTGCGTCTACGAACGAAAAGCACGTGTCTATTAAAAAAAAAGTATGGATAACGAAGGTGACAGTGAGTATTTTAATTATAATAAAAAATAATAAAAGAAAAACGTGTTGGTGAAAAAAATTTTAGTGTTTTTTTTGGTATAAATGTTAAATATTTATTTGGGGCTTTTCGAAATTCATGAAACCTTTTAAAAAATTGTCTACATTTGTCAAGCATAAAAATAAAAACCAAAATTAGAGAAGACTGTTTTGAACATTTATGTGCAAGTATCAAAGTGCAGTTTTTTGCAGTTTTTAAGAAAAAATATTTTCTAATTGAGCTTTAGATCAATGTTCATGAAAAAATATTTTCTTTCAGACTACTTCTGTTTGGAAAATTCTGAACTTTTTAATATTTGGCTGGCAAAGGAGAAGAGAGGAGGTGAAGAGGACGCTCTGATAAAATATGTCATAGAAAAAAATGGAGATGAGGACATCCAAGCAGACGTATACCATCACTTGTCAGAAAAATGTCGGGTTTTTCGCATTCATTTAGCAGCAAAGTGGACAAAATGTCACAGAAATTTGAACTGGTTCCAACGAAAATATTCGGATTGGCTAAATTCAAAAACAATTTTTCAAAAAAACGTTAATACGACAATGCCTACTTCAGAAGTAGAGTGTTCAATTGACTCTAATTTACATGGAACTGGGCGTCCAGAACTGCCGTATTGTCAGAAATCTGAACGTAGCCAAAGAAGGCACGCAGCAGACTTGTCAACATCTCGGGGCAACGAAACAGATCTGTTAGTTCGGGCAGCAGCAATTTCGGCTCGGAAACAAGGTCAGGTGGATTTAGCTGTCGTTTTAAAAAAAACAATCGAAAGTCCATCAAGATCTTCAAAAATTAGAAAACTATGCATACAAGAGGTAAAAACACCCACGGAAATGACGAAGCGTTAGCATTTTTACTTGAAAACAATTTTTCTAAACGGCAATACTGCAGTATTCGCAGTGAATGCGTGTAACGCTTTCCTCCTTACAACCATATTTTAGAAGTCAAAAGTAAATGCAGACCAAGTGGAATAATTCTCAGCGAAAAATGTGCAAGAGTACCATTAAAGACGTTGTTAACTCATACTGCTTCAAGAATTGTTGTGATGCAAAATGAAGTAATACATGCAGTCATGACTTCAACTCAGAGCAACAGTTTGTCAACAAAATTAATTTTGAGTTAGGGATTCGACAGTAGCTCCGGTCGAGCTCAGTACAAGCAACGCTTTTCTGATCCAACCACATCACGCAATGCAGATGCGACAACAGTGACTCCATTACGACTTATGACGAGCTCAGGAAAACCACTGTGGAATAATCGGTTTCCGCAGTCAACAAGATTTTGTCGGCCACTAAAACTGGAATTCACAAATGAAACGAAGGAAGTAATAAGAAGAGAAGCTGACGACTTAAAGAAAGAAATTGAAAGTATAGAAAACTTACAAATAGAAATTGGCGAGGGTAAGAAAATCGAAATATCATTTAGTTTATTTTTAACTGTAATCGACGGCAAAGTTTTGAATGTATTAACCGAAACTACATCAACTCAATAGTGTCCTATATGTCATGCAACTCCGAGGGATTTTCTCGCGGTAAATGATTTTACTTCTGAAAAGTTTCATCCGATTGAACAAAATCTTAAATATGGCATAAGTCCATTGCACTGCTGGATTCGTTTGTTTGAATTTGTATTGCATTTG
The DNA here is from genome assembly GCA_963931995.1 of Phaonia tiefii. Lineage (NCBI taxonomy): Eukaryota > Metazoa > Arthropoda > Insecta > Diptera > Muscidae > Phaonia > Phaonia tiefii. The sequence continues at coordinate 107,671,306 of OZ008368.1, read as the reverse complement.
GGCTACAAAATAGATATAAAAAAATGGCAAATAAGATCTGATGAAAATAAGAAATCAGTTTTAGAAAAAAAGGCTAAAATTCAAAATGAGTTTTGGAAAGAGCTTGGTCTTCGTGTTGATATTCCGACGGCGGGAGGATCCGGTAGCACGAACGATGGCAACACCTCTCGTCGGGCTTTTGCGGAACACACAATATTTTCGGCAATTACACAAGTTGACCAAGAATTAATATTCCGCCTAAAAATAATTTTAATATCCCTTTCATGTCAATTTGCCCTGGACTTACAAAAATTTGAAGAATATTGTTTTGAAACAGCAGAATATTACCTCAGCAAATACCCTTGGTTACCCATGACACCCACATTACATAAGGTCCTTATCCACTCCAAACAAATAATGGAGAATACGGCACTTCCTGCTGGCTATTTTGGAGAAGACGCGGCTGAGGCGCGGAACAAAATATATAAAAGTGACAGATTACATCATGCACGCCGAACTAGTCGCATTGATAATATTTGCGATGTATTTAGTAGAGCTCTTGATACTTCTGACCCACTAGTTTCATCATTACGTTTAAGTACCCGTGCACACCAACGCAAACGTTTAGTTCTTCCACCAGAAGTTACAGAATTATTATGCTGTGAAGACATTGCTGAAACTTTGGAGGATGAAGAAACTGTAGAAAATAATGAAACTTCGGATGATGATTATGACGAAAATCAAGAAACAGGATATGAAGCTGAAAAAGTAGTTTTAGAAAACGAATTGAATATAACCAGCAGTGAAATTTAAATAAATATGGAGCATGTGTGTTACACATTGAATTAAAACAAAAATATTGAAAACCTATGTAAACAAAATAGAATATGGAATTTAAAAAACAATAAAATTATAATTTTTTCGCTTGAAATTTAAACAAAGAATTTCACTAAGTATTTTATTTCCCACTAGCTTGAGTTTACAGCTCTGCCTGTACTGAGTATAAATTGTACTCAGTACTTTACAGCTCTGCTATAAATTATATTATAAAATTAACCCTTAATGGGGGCTCATGAATTTGATTGTTTTTGTTAATTTTTGGTTTTTTTTTTGTGTTCTGACACATGTAGTATAATTTTATGGCCAACATTTTTGTAGAACATTTCATCCCCGCCCCTCCCCTTTTTAGGGGTGTTTTTTGCAATTTGTTATAATATATTCAAAAACTTACCGTAAATAACGATTTTTTTTCAAAAAGGGGCGTGGCAGCGCCCACTTTCCACAAACAAAATATTTTGCTTGTGCGACCAACATATGTACCAATTCTCATCTTTGTACCTCTAATGGTTCATGAGATATGACCATTTCAAATTTCAAGAAGTGCCACGCCCTTTTTACACCCTTACAGTCGGAATTTCCCAAAATCCCTTCTGATCGCCCGTCTACGTCATAAAAGGAACCTACATGCCAAATTTCAAGGTTCTAGCTTTATCCGTTTGGGCAATAAATGTGTTTTTTGTATTCAAATACTTTTGGCCAAGAAAAGTGGTCCGCTGGACCATAGTGCGACGTCAGAAGATTTGTAGCTTTTTGTAACTACTATCGCAGATTCATAAAAAATTTTGCTGAAACTGCAAACTGTCTAAATGACCTATTGAAGAAGAATACGAAATTTGAGTGGACTGAAAAATGGCAGTTGGCATTTGAGGCTTTAAAGAACAATTTAGTAAGCCCTCCAGTTTTGCAATATCCGGATTTTGATAGACCGTTTGTAGTAACAACGGACGCATCGGATTTTGCGCTGGGTGCAGTTTTGTCTCAAGGTCCAATAGGTGAAGATTTACCCATATCTTATGCGAGCAGATCCCTTAACAAGCACGAGAAAAATAAACCCGTGATTGAGAAGGAGTTGCTAGGTATTTATTGGGGAATACAGTTTTTTAGACCATATTTGTATGGTAGAAGATTCACGGTTGTAACGGACCACTGGCCAATAATATCACTATTTTCTCATAAGAATCCAAGCTCGAAATTAACACGAATACGTTTGGAACTTTCTGATTATGACTTTGATATCGTATATAAGAAAGGATCCAACAATACTAATGCAGATGCATTATCGCGAATACGGATAGATTACACGATATTAAGGAATATGATACCACTGGAAAATGATGAAAATATAAAGAAGACGCTAGTAGTAACGAGAGGTATGAAAAAGAAATCATCAGTAAATGAAAATATCAATAGCAAGTCTCATAGCAAGTCTGATCAACTCCATATGTGGGATTGCACTTCCATCAATGATATAAAGCATGCATGCAAACTGAAATTTATATTAGAAAAGAGGCCGACAGAGGATATATATAGATATATAACGGAGAATGATAAATGTAAAAATGAAGAGCGCATTAGATGTAGTGATAATCCAAAGTGCTTAGGTACTCTATTGGAGAAGCTTTCATCTTATTTGAAGAAAAGTAAAAATAGAAAATTTGCCATCGCCAGAGATGATGCAATATTTAGAATAATTCCTGCAGAAGAATTTAAGGCCAGATATAATGAATCGAATAAATCGAATAAAGATGACGTAACAATAATGTTATATAGTAAACCTCAGAATATACTAAGCGAAAGTAAAATGTTAGAACTTATAAAATTATTTCACAACACCCCACAGGGAGGTCATTTTGGAGTTCGAAAGACGCTACTAAAATTGAAACAACGGTACATATGGAAAGACATGTACAGAATGATAAAGAATTATATTTCCAAGTGTGATCTCTGCCAGAGAAACAAGCAGGTAAGACACACCAGAGAACCACTTTGTGTTACGGACACACCTACACAGATTTTTGAAACGGTTGTAATTGATACACTTGGACCGTTACGTCCTTCGATGAACTATCGATATATATTGACTATGCAATGCGAGTTAACAAAATATGTTATAGCATGCCCCATAGAAACGAAAGAAGCGAAGCCCATAGCTAAGGTATTAACTGAAAACCTTATATTGAAATATGGAATATTTAAGATTTTGAAATCTGACAACGGGACAGAATTTCTAAAGGAATTAATGAGGGAGATATGCAAATTGTTAAAAATTGAACAACGATTTTCAACTCCGTACCATCATGAAACTTTAGGCACTGTGGAAAGAAACCATAGAGTTCTAAATGAATATTTTTTATCTTTTGTAGAAGGTGATAATTGGGAACAATGGATTCCTTATTATGCATTTGCGTACAATGTAACTCCTCATGTGGATACCGAGTACTCTCCATTCGAATTGCTATTTGGAAGATTACCAAGTTTACCAGGTGATGAAGTCATGAATCATCCAAAGGTTTACAATCTAGAAAATTATGCTAACGAACTGAAAGCCAGACTAAAACATTCACCAGCCTATGCAAGAAAACTGACTGTAAAAGTAAAGGAAAATAGACAAGTAGAATCAAGCGATAAGACTAATAGTATAAATTTAGAAGTAGGAGATTTAGTATTAGTTAAAATAGAAAGTAGAAAGAAAAGTGAAGCACCCTATAGAGGTCCTTACACTATAGAGGCAATTAAAGATTTAAACGTATCAGTTAGAGTAGGGAATAATATTAAGACGTATCATAAGAACTTATTACAAAAATATAAATCGTAATCAGGAAAAAAAAATTTTGTAAATAATTGGGAATGTATAATAAATAACAAAACAAACGAAAAAAGAAATTATTATATTGTATAAAGCGAAACAATAAATAAATTAAATTTCTTTTTATTTTTCTCATTAAACTGTTTATGATATTGTATTACTTGAATAATTAAATATAAGAATGTAATATTATGGGTATGCACTGCTGGAAATACACATAATTTAAATCCTCAAATTTCTGTTGATTTTCTTTTTACAGAAATTTGAAGATTTATCTGAAGGGTGAGGGTGTAGTGTGCATACTCACGGTACATAGGGTACAAAGGGAAAACAACGATTTGTATTTCAACCTTAAGTTGGATTAGTCAGAACTAATAAAAATAAAGAAAACAAATAAAACAATTATGAGTACCCATGAGTAAGAACGCACTAAAGGGTTTCACGTTGCACTATTTGTGGTACTGACCATTGTCAAGTAATGTGTCTGTTGATACTAGACCTCACACTGTTCAAATGCAACGAATGCATATGACACTTTGAAACACTGTGACTGCAGTAATCTGGTGCGCCGATGTTTCAAGTGGGTCCATGTTAATTTTGTTTTGACGTTTCCCCTTTGTTACTTTACAAACAAATTGAGTATATAAGTCGATGTAAAATTAGAAGTAGAGTTAGTATTAAACATTGGGTTAAACATGAACGAAAAAAGACAGCAACGCTGTTCAATAAATAAAGAAGATTAAAACAAAAATAACCAAGACGAGTTTTAATACACGATACAAAACTCAGAAAATGGAGCAGAGAAAACAATAGGCCGAATGTATTCCGTAAACTTGGCCTCTGATCCAGAAAGATTCTGCTTACGCCTTTTATTGCTTCACGTCACCGGAGCCACTTCGTTTACTGACTTGAGAAGCAGCGGATCAAAAAATGCCTCGCCAATTAAGGGAATTATTTGCATATCTGTATTTTCGCATTTCCATCGAATGCGGCGGAACTTTTTGAGAAATATAAGGAACAGTTGTGAGAAGACATAGACATTCACCAAGGTCATGACAAATTTTGTGTACATTGTGACAATTTTGTTCTACAAGATATTCAGAGCATTCTAAATTCACATGGTAAAAGATGTCACGACTTTCGACTTCGTACGCCTTCAAGTGATATGCTGCAGATGTCTGCTCCTTATTACGATGTGGTTGTCGAACGAAATAAAGGCACTGCTATGACGAATGCACGCAACACTGAGCAAGTATCTGTCTTCGATTCCATAATGACTGCTGTTGGAAATGACAGTCTTCCGCAAAGAACGTTTTTCTTAGATGGCCCAGGTGGAGGTGGTAAGACATATTTATGCACAACTTTGTTGAGTCACATACGTGGAGATTGTAACAATGCGCTACCCGTTGCGTCAGCTGGCATTGCGGCCAATTTATTAGATGGTTGAAGGATATACCATTCCCAGTTCAAGTTGCCCATTCCAGCATCAAGTTCATTGTCCTTTGGGAGAATTTTCAAGTTCTTCGCCTAAAAAACAACGATCGTTCCGTTGACACAAACTTTAGCGACTGGCGAATATGCCTTGGCAATGGAGAACTGACAAATAACCACGGACTTTCTGATGACACCATTCCCATCCCAGATGATCTCATTTGCAAGGACGACATAACTAAAGAAATATTTGATAACCACCTTACCATTGAAAATGTTGCCCAATATTCAAAAATGGTCATTTTATGCCCTAAGAACACTGATGCTGAAGAAATTAACAATAAGGTATTGGGTTTATTTAATGGCAATTCCGTTACATACCTCAGTTCCGATTCTATAGACGACTCAGGTGATGAGGACAACCAACATTTATTTATTTATTTCATCAGCTAAAAACAGCCGGGATATAAAATAAAGTTTAAAATCTTTTAAACAATTACTTAACAATTAACTTAAAAAAATACATTTTTGACTTTAAAAAACAATTCTAACAAATATAAAAAATAAAGAAAAACCAATACCAAGAAAATTGGAAAAATGCATAAAACACAAGGCAAAAATATTTAAATTAGTGGAAATGATAATAAATTACATAATTATTAAGTCAAAGATTTCTTAATAATACTAACAAATAGAAGAAAAAACCCCATAACAAGAAAATTGGAGGGAAAAAAACAGGATAGGCACCAGGAACATCAGGAACAACAGGAATGCAGGAACATCAGCAGCAGGAATTATATAAACACGAAAATTTCAAAAGAAGCAAGAACAGATGACACAGGAACATATTAAGCAGGAACAGGTGAAGCAGGAACAGATGAAGCAGGAACAGATGAGGAAGGACAGAAAAAGCAGGAATTGGTGAAGCAGGAACAGATGAAGTAGGAACAGATGGAGTAGGAATAGATATAGCAGGAACAAATAAAGCAGGAACTGTTGAAGCAGGAACTGTTGAAGCAGGAACTGTTGAAGAAGACTGGAACAGATGAAACAAGTGCAGGGAGCGAGCAGGAACTTTGATGACAGGAGAAAGAAAATAGGAACTTTTAAGAAGTGGAAGAACAGGCACAATGAAGACAGGAACAGAGAAAACATATGTAATTGATGAACAACATCTTTAATGACGGGATAACAAAACAGAAACCATTGTTAATTTGAAGAAGGCGAAAAAACGGGAACGATGAAGATAGCAACAGATGAAACATGTGGAGGAATTAAGCAGGAACTTTAATGTCAGGATGGAAAACAGGAACCATTGAGAAATTGAAGAAGACGGATGAACACGAACAATAAAAACAGGAACGGATAAAACATATGCAGAGGATGAGCAGGAACTTTGATGACTTGATGGGAAAAAAGAAACATTGAGAAGTTGAAGAAATCGAATCGGATCGAGGAAAACAGGAACAGGTTAATATATTAAATATGTGCAGGGGAGAGCAGGAAAGTAGCGATGATGACTGGAACATGTGTCGCCGAGAAACATCAACTCTGATGAAATTAGCGTGAACAGGACCAAATATCCTTTGGACTAAATATCCTTTGGTTTCGAAACCACGATCTGGCAATTCTGAGTTTAGTGTTCATTATTACTAAGTATTTTACGTTTTATTACTTCAACAGAGTCAGAAATTGAAAACAAATGGTAAAATTCATTAAAATGTTTACAAAGACTATAAAGAGGACTAAAAGCCTCATAATTATGTTTAACTGCAGGTAAATTTAACAGAACAAAATTTCTTGAAGCACGAATAGGAACATTAAAGTATATATTAGATATCAGATATGATGAATTAATTTCTCCGTTTATTAATTTTGTCATAAAGCATATCCCTAACATGATTCTCCTATGTTCGAGAGTAGGCAAATCAATCAAAGCAAGTCGATTAATATAAGGAGGTAAAACAGTATCAGATTGCCAGCCAAGATTTCTCAAGGCGAAGAGCAAAAACTGTTTCTGTACTGATTCAATTCTGTCAATGTGGCACCTATAATTAGGTGACCATACTAACGACCCATATTCAAGTATTGGCCTAACAAGGCTAGTATATAATCGTTTAGCTAAATAGGGATCATCAAATTCCCTTGACCATTGTTTTATAAAACCTAATAAACTTGACGCCCTACTCACACAGGAATCAATATGCAAATTAAAGGTAAGTTTAGGATCAAAAATAATTCCTAAATCACCAAACGAAGAAACATTATCCAATATATAATCTTCAATCAAGTATGAAGTAGTTAAAACCTTTTTCCTATTAAAAGACATTTGTCTACATTTCTTAAGGTTCAACAACATATTATTGCACCGACACCAATCAGCTAGCCTCAACAAATCGTCCTGTAGTAAGTGACTATCACCCACTGTCCCTAAAGATCTGAATAGCTTTACATCATCCGCATACATTAGAAGTTTCGAATTCCTAATAACTAATGGAAGGTCATTTAAAAACAAATTAAAAAGGACAGGACCCAAATGACTACCCTGGGGAACACCAGAAGTGACAAGTATCCGACGCGACACACAGTCCTTAAACAACACTGCCTGAGTTCTATTCAACAAATAAGAAGACAGCCAGTGCAAAAGACCACATGGAAACCCTATCAAGTCAAGCTTTTTGAGTAAAAGTCTATGATCAACTCTGTCAAAGGCCTTACTAAAATCCGTGTAAATGACATCAGTCTGTAACTTAGACTGAAAGGATGAAAAAATAAATGAGATAAATTCCAATAGATTTGTAACCGTCGATTTTCCCTTTAAGAACCCATGTTGATGGGGAGAAATAATACCCTGTAGTGAGCGGATAAGCTTACAAGTTATCAGTTTCTCAAAAAGCTTGGGAATAGCACTCAACTTAGCTATTCCCCTATAGTTTTCCATATTCGACCTAGAACCACTCTTATGAAGTGGGATAATAAAACTTTCCCTCCATAGTGGGGGGAACACACCTTTGGACAAAGAAAGTTGAACATTTTCGTCAGCGGGATATATAAAGCATCAGCACATTCTCGTAAAACAATTGATGGTACCCCATCAGGACCTGGGGAATAGGTAGGGTTAAGCGATAGGAAACCCATATAAACATCGTTATAGGACAGTGAAACATCAAACATCACATCAAATTCTTGAATACTGTAAGGATATTCAGACGATGAATTAGCACATTTTAAATAGGTGGATTGAAAGAATTTAGCAAAAATTTAGCAAATTTAAAACACCTTCATACTCCAGAGAACTGGGGTAACCCCTTACCTTCCTTTTAGAATTGACAAATTGATAAAAACACTTAGGATCCAAATTTAACGTGGCCTTAATCTTCCTAAGATAATCAGCATAACATTTACGATTCAAAGTGTCACACTTATGCATAGCAATAGAATAACTCATAAAATCAACGCAGGACCCACTTTCCTTGAACTTTTTATAAAATCTATTTCTACGATTCTTTAAGCCTCTAAGTTCCCTTGTAAACCAAGGAGGACTCAACGAATTACACTTGTCACTAGCAACTGGCACCGATGAACAAAAATTGCAACGTAGCATATCATAAAATTGATCAAAATCAACACAAAAGTCTCCCTTAAAGGAAGGCCAAATAACATCCAAAAGAGAATTCCGAAGATCTGTAAAATTAGCACGTTTAAAGTTATAGGAATGATTGACTTGCCCTATAGATCCATTTAAAGAATCATTGAAAGCAAGATCAATATTTACGCGTAAAGTCGGATGATATTTATCCTCAGGTAAAACAAACGGTAATGTCCTATGTGAAGTCAGATCTGAAACATTAGAGTACACTAACTCAAGAAGCCTATTAGATACATTAAAAACATTATTCAACTGCATGAGTCCAAATCCAGATAAAATATCAAAAAAAATTATGCCATGATGCATCAGGAATATTAAAGTCACCAAAAATAAAAATGATATCTCCCAACGACATCAATTCCAACACCTCACCAATAATTCTAGCATGCTCCAAATATACATCAATATCCGAATTTGGAGGAAAATAAGAACAAATAATAAACATATTGACACCACAAAAGGTCAACCTAACACACAGACATTCCGTAATAAACACACCAGAAATTGATACTAACGAAGAAGGAATGGAAGAATGAACTGCAACAAGAGCACCGCCACCTTTACGTAACAAACGATCTTTCCTATAAACATTATAATTACTGCAAAACACTTCTAAGTCACATGTTGTCGGTTTCAACCATGACTCAGTAAAAACAACGACATTAAAATTACAAGAAAAACTATTCAAATAAAGATCAGACAGTTTTGTATTTAACCTATAGAATTCTTGAACGAGTGTACGCCACAAAATGTCACTACAAATTGGGGCGATAATTATGTTAATTCGGAACCTGAACACAAAACGAGGACTATGCAACTGGACTAGGCTGATAATTACCGATGTGAAGCCAAATCTAATAATTGCATCAGTTTTGGCAGGCAGTGCAAAAAATCAGGTCGTCTTCATCCCACGACTGGATTTATACACCGCATACAATCATAAAATATAATAGTATATGTTGCCATTGCTGCTTGACACTTTTGGAAAATGGTAGATGTGGACCTCCTTCTTTTATCGACATTCAAATATAATAATTCAGTACATTTTCTGATCGAGTCAAAACCAATAGGCGTTCTGAATACCCTACCACGGGAAGTTTTACAGAACATTAAAAGTAAATTGGAAACAGCGGACAACCAGTGATCTGTGCGCTTTCTAGATTTTATACTCACTGACTGGGACCTACAGTTTTTACACCGGTTCCGAACGGTATTTTGAGACGCTTTTTCATCGCTAAATACTCGATAGTGTCGCCGTCCGTCACTATGCTAGGTGACCGCCGCAGAAAAAATGTAAAGTGGCCAGTGCAGGGATCGAACCCACGATCTCATGTACAAGAGGCGAGAAAGTTATGCTTTTATTTTAAATAAAAGAAAAGCTGTTTTGTTGTTTACAGAGAACACGTTTTACTTTATTGAGCGTTATTAACTTAATAGTTAATAATTGATAGTTTTAAAAGAATGTTGATTAAAATTACAAGTTATCAAAAATAAATATAAGCACAATAATGAAATTGCAATTTGCTTGTTATAATATTTGGAAATTACAATTTGCTGGTTATAATATTTGGTTATTCTTGAAGGAAGTAGTCCAGACACCCTTGTGGAAGAATAATTGAAAGTTAAGAATATATGTACATATATTTGCTTATATAAAGGGGTTTCCAACAAGAGGTGTTATTTTGAATCACAATGTATTTCGGTAGCTGTCACTTTTGAAGCTTTTATTCTTTGATATTTGACAAGTAAAAACTACGCCATTACTAAAAATGGAACGATACACGCTTCAACAACGCACTGGAATTATTAAAATTGGGTCCTTGAAATGCATGAAAATGATCCGGAATTCCATCGAAAAATCATCTTGACTGATGAGTCAACAAGCAAAATTGTCGCATCTGGGGCTCGGAAAACCCAATAGATATTGTTGAGAAGCTTCTCCATCCTCAAAGTGTGACTGTTTGGTGCGGTTTATGGTCCGGCGGGGTCATTGGACCTTACTTTTTCGAAACTGAGGTTGGATCAACAGTTACGGTGAATGGATTGCGCTATCGAGAGGTGATTAATTATTTGTTATGATCGGAGTTGGATGGTATTGATCTGGACAAAGTTTACTTTCAACAAGACGGCGCTCCGTACCATACAAGCAACGAAACCATTGCTCTTTTACGGGAAAAGTTGGTGATCACAATTGACCACCGAGATCTTTTGATTTAACACCTAGCGACTTCTTCCTTTGGGGCCACGTGAAGGATAAGGTCTACGCCAACAGCCCAGCTTCGATTCAAGACCTTAAAGATAGAAGTCGTGAGGCTATCGAGGACATACGGCAGCCATTTTGTGATTTGGTTATGGAAAATTTCATGAAAAGGATATGGTCCTGTAAGCATGGTCGTGGTGGCCATTTGGCTGATGTTGGTTTTCATTATTAACGGCATACCTTCCTCTTTATTATGAAATAAACCTTCTCAAAACATTTAGTTTTTCTTTGCATACCAAAATAACACCTCTTATTGGAAAACCCTTTATGTTTGGTTGTTATGAGAACATAAGTATGTAATTGAAAATAAAGAAGTATATATGTATGTTTGGTTAGTAAACGATGTACGTCTGTACATATGTTTTTGTAACTCCTCCTCCACTAGACTGTGGTGATGACCAGAGTGACGCAGTGGCATGAACTTCAGGAATAGGTTTGCTAATCTCTTTCATTTGTACTATGACTTTTTCTTTTTGCAAACATCTTATAATGCCAAGTACAATAATCCTAACCAGAATAAATGATATTGTTTAGATTCTAGTAATACTCGTGGTAGCAGTGTTGCCAGAAGTTGTCAGAAAAAGTGCACTTTGCAACAAAAAAAAGTGCTATAACTTAAATTATCAAAAATTGTAGTACTGCGGGCACTGTACGCCCTATATTCAGTAAAAAAACAAACATTTTCGTAGACCTTTCCACCTTTACCAATTGGTTTTGATATGGTATGGGTTTGGTTATGATATGGAAAAAAGTTAAATTATAGAAGGAGATATACTAAAAAAAAAGAAGGAGAAGGAGATATACTCACAATCACTGAGCTGTGCGCTTTCCAGTTTTCACTCACTGATTGGGACCTACAGTTTTACACCGATTCCGAACGGTATTTTGAGAAGCTTTTTCATGGCTATATACTCGATAGTGTCGCCGTCACTATGCGAGGTGACCGCCGCCGAAAGAAATTTGAAGGTGGTCAGTGCAGGGTTCGAACCCAGGATCTCATGTCCAAGAGCCACGCACACTAACCATTGCACCACCGACGGCCACAGAAGGAGACATACTAGACCCAATTTATCTCTGCCGCAACAACCCTTCTTGGTATTGAAAACCGCTCCGCAACAAACCATGGTACGATGGAGAGTGTCACTTTCCAAATGATGGAAAGAAATATAGCAATTAGGGATGTTAAACGGGATTAATTTTAAGAAATCCCGGGATTCGGGACTTTCGAAATCCCGGGTTTTACGGGATCCCGGGACTTTTCGGGATTCTATTTTTAATTTTTTTTGGCCACAGGTCTATTGTACGGCTTACACTCCAAAAAACAACTACAAGGGGGGTAGAAGACGTTATTCTAAGCAAAAAAGTAGTTTTCCGATATATGATATAATTTCGGATATATGATATCATTTTTATTGTATAAAAGAATTCAAAACAAACTCATAAAATAATGTAGCAATTTTTGATAAGTCGATTAGTTACCGAGTTATCGGATGTTGACATTTAGAAAAAGTAACAAAACAATCTTTGTTATGATTTTTTGAAATTTTTTTTTTCAAACAAAAACAAAAATTATTATAAAAAAAATTTTACATTTTTGTTTAAGAAACGCAAACATCAGGTAACTCGATAACTAAGTAACTTATCGAAAAATGCTACATTATTTTTTGAGTTTGTTATGACTTGTTTTATTGAAAAAAGTGACATCAATGGCTTTACACGGTGTGTTAGTGGAAAAAGTATCCGAAATGTCGGTATCCATAACTCCGAAACTATGCCCCGATTTTGTTATTTTACTTTCTTTCAAAATTAACTTACGTTAAGATGAGCCGCCATTGGTTTTAAACCCTTTTTGCACAATTTGCATTTTGCTTGAGGTGCACCTTTATACTCTTCCAAAAACTAATACCACACCTGAACTTTTGTTATTGTTTTTCGTTTTATGTTTTTCAATATTAATTAATATTAATATTAATAATATTAATATTATTAATATTATATTAATTAATTATATTAATATGATATTAATTACTTATTGGAGAGATAAAGCAAAAGATCGAACTGGTTGGCGAAATATTTTATCTACGTTTTGTAAGGTCCCTGACCTCCCAGAGTTGTTCGAGACCGGATAAGTAAGTAATTAACTGAAGATTTGTCGGCTGCGAAAACAAAAATTTAAACCTTCTTTAATGGAGCTTGGACCCAAAGTATGGATAACTAAAGGGGGGGTATGTTTAAGTCGGTTCACCCGACTGGAATATCTCATACAACCTGTCTTGCTTTCGAGTTAGGTTGTTTTAAATTTCGTGTTTGGAATTTGCTTATAAAAAAAAAAATATGTATTAAAATTGTACACTTGTACCCAAATTGTATCCTCATTTCACAATGTTAGTTGTATAAAATAATTTATTTTATTAAATTTTTAAAAATACGACTTTCAAATTCATATGTAAAACTAATAATTTAGAATAATTTGCACATTTTTTAATAAGTATAAGTAACATGGATCAATAAGCCCATGACTTTTCGAACTTCTCTCGTAGTTATATGAAATGTAACACTACTCCCATCAAGTAGCACCTGTTAATGGACTACTGTTCAAAAATGGAAAAAGTGAATTTCGAGTGCCCATTAAAAACTATTATTTGTGAAAAACCGTCATTCAAACCAAGGAAAAGCTTGATAAATACTATGGCGACTCTGTACCATCGACTTCAATGGTTAAAAATGTGATTTACTGGCTTTCGTTGTGGTCGCACAAGTGCAAATGACGCTGAATGTTCTGGACGGCCAATTGAGGTCAATACACCCGAAAATGTTGAAAAAATCCACGATATGGTGTTGGCCGATCGTAGTGTAAAAGTTTGTGAGATTGTCGATGCCATAGGCATTTGATATGGCACTGTGGTTTCGATTTTAAATGATCAGTTGGATTTAAGAAAGCTCTCTGCAAAATGGGTGCCGCGTTTGCTCTCAATTGACCATAAACTTAATCGTGTGACAACTTCAAAGGCTTGCTTGGAGTTGTTTAACCGCAATTCGAATGAGGTTTTGCGACGTTTTGTAACTGTGGATGCAACATGGATCCACTACAATACTCCGGAGTCCAAGCAGCAGTCTAACCAATGGGTTTCTCCGGGTCAACCGGCTCCGAAGAAGGCCAAGGTAAGTTTGTCGGCCACTAAGGTGATGGCAACAGTTTTTTGGGATGCACGCGGGACAATCCACATCGATAACCTTCAAAAGGGAAAAACAATAAAAGGCGAATATAATGCCAACTTATTGGACCGATTTAACGAGAAGTTAGAAAAAAGGACACCATAGGGCCAAGAAAAAAGTTATTTTTCATGAAGATAATGCACAGGTGTACACGTCAATGGGAAAATTCCAATTCCATTCCAATGGGAAATTATAGTATAGTGCCAAGTACAATAATCGTAACCAGAATAAATGAAATTACTTAGATTCTAGTAATACTCGTGGTAGCAGTGTTGCCAGAAGCTGTCAAAGAAAGTGCAATTTGCAACAAAAAAGTGCTAAAACTTGAATTATCAAAGTTGTAGTACTGCGGGCACTTTACGCCTTATATTCATTAAAAATACACATATTTTCGTAGACCATAGATATTCGAACATCCTTACCAATAGGTTTTGATACGGAAAAAGTTAAAGTATAGAAGGAGACATACGAAACCTAATGTATCTGTGTACCAAGTTCGTTATGGCACTTTTTAAGACTTGAGCCATGCCCGTCTGTGTGTCTGGCTGGTTGGCTAGTCAAATATGGTGTCTGTTAAATTTTGTCATTGGTTATTATTTACCAAACTTAGTTTGGGATTGAAAATGGGTGTTATGACCCCACGCCTTCTGGTACATCCCATACAAATGCTAAGCGGACAATTGGTTGGTAGTCACGATAAATAGCCCAAAAACACAACACATCTTACTTAAATTGCTAATAAGATAAAATTTTGAACATGCCACTCTGTTATTGAATATGGGAAAATTTGCGACGGGTAAATGTGCAAACCCCGACAGAAGGGAAAGATGATGATGCCAAAGACATATTCTATGCGCGTCTAGAGGAAACGTATGGCAAAAAACGTGGTCATTAGTGGTACAAGATTCCAACATAAACACATCCACAAGGCTACTTGGGTATCCCCTGATCAAGGAACGAAGAACCAAACTGATCACGTAGTAATTGATGGAAGGCACTCATCCAGTATAATGGACGTACGAGTGATCAGAGGAGCTAACATAGATTCTGATCACTACCTGGTAGCAGTAAAGGTTCGCACAAGATTAAGTAGAGCGAAAATCGTACAAAATCAGACGCAGAGAAAGCTAGA
Source organism: Phaonia tiefii (assembly GCA_963931995.1). Classification (NCBI taxonomy): domain Eukaryota; kingdom Metazoa; phylum Arthropoda; class Insecta; order Diptera; family Muscidae; genus Phaonia; species Phaonia tiefii. The sequence goes on along the minus strand of OZ008368.1, from coordinate 107,655,993 downwards.
CCAGAGCTTACCAGAGGTAGCCACGGCCTACTCAAGGAAGCTCTCGCAACTTTTGGCACAGAAACCTACCCCTCCCTGATGCGTAGTGGAACCCCATTTCCGACTCTATAAAAATTCCCGCAATAACCGTACTTGGTTTTGAAAAACCGCTTAGCAATAAACCATGGTACGATGAAGAGTGTCGCATTGCAAATGATGAAAAGAACGCTGCACTTATGGCAATGCTCCAGCCAATTGCAACGCGAGCTGCAACTGAGAGAGCGAGAAAATTGATAAATAGAGATATACAGAAGGAAGAACGAATCCCGAAAATCCTACTAAAAGGTCAAAAACGGAACTCATGGTCATGGTTCAGGCTCCACCTTCTGTAAATACAAGGACGGAAATCTTGTCGCAGATGTCCAGTGCATGTTGGGAATATGGAGAGATCATTTGTCCGCGCTACTGGTACCTGAGATATCCAAAGATGTTGGTACAATCGATCACAATTTGGACGAAGCCGTCGATTGCCCCGCCCCCCCCCCCCTAACCAAGACGAGTTCAGAACAGCTATTGTCCGGCTTAAGAACAAAAAAGCAGAAGGACCCGCTGGATTACCGGCGGAGCTGCTTAAGGCTGGCGGCGATGATCTAATAAGGTGCATGCATCAGGTCCATTTGGTTAAATGAATGCATGCCCGGCGATTGCAGTCTCAGTGTACTATGTCCAATATTTAAAAAAGGTGACCTGAGTCTTTGTGCCAACTACCGTGGAATAAGCTTTTTATTCATAGCATATAAGGTTCTATCAAGTATAATGTGGGAAAGACTAAAACCAATTACTGCAGAGCTGATTGGACCATACCAGTGTGGCTTTAGTCCTGGAAAATCGACAACTGACCAGATTTCACGCTACGCCAAAACCTGGAGAGGACCCACGAAAAACAAATCGACATCTATCATCCATTTGTCGATTATAAGGCGGCCTTCGATAGTCCGATACGGGAGAATCTCTATGAAGCAATGTCTGAGCTTGGTATTCCTGCAAAGCTCATACGCCTTTGGAGGATGATCTTGACGAACACCAAATCCGCAGTGAAAGTTGGTAAGGATCTTACCTAACCTTTCGAAACCAAGCGAGGCCTAGGGCAAGGCGACACCCTATCGTGCGATCTCTCTAACATCTTTATGGAGGTCATTATGAGAAAAGCCGCAGTCTATATGAATAAAACCATCAGCAGCAGGAGTCACATGCTGCTCCCGTATGCTGATAATATCGGTATCATTGGGCGCACAATTAGAGAAGTTACTGCGGTGTTTTCGAGAATTGAGAAGGAATCAGCGTAAGTGGGTGTGAAAATAAATGAGGACAAGACAAAATTGTAGGTTTCAGCGAGCAGGGCCTCCACGCGATTAGACCAAAGCGTGTACGTTGATAACCGTTATAATTTCAAGGTGATGAACGAATTTATATACCTCGCAGCTGCCGTAAACAAAAACAACAACGTCAGCCTTGAGATCAAGCGGAGAATTGTGCTTGCGAATAGATGTTATTTTGAGCTAGGCAAGCACTTTAGAGATAAAGCCCTCTCTCGAATAACAAAAATCCAGCTATACCAGACTCTCATACAACCTGTCTTGCTTTATAGAGCAGAATCCTGGGTCTTATCGCAAGCAGATAGAACATCTGTTGTAGTCTTCGAGAGAAAAATGCTCCGAAAAATGTATGGCCGTATAGTATGAGCTTTATCCCGACATTGACATAGTTAAGCGGATCAAAATAAGGCGATTGCGCTGGCTAGGCCATGTCAGCAGAATATGTGAAGTCGAACCAGCACGAAGGGTTTTCGAAACCGCACTCGAAGGAAGACGAAAAATATGAAGACCAAGACTCCGCTGGAGGAATCAAGTTGACGAATCCCTGCGTACACTTGCTATTGCTAACTGGAGAGATAAAAACATGTTATGTTCGTTTTGGAAGGTAGTAAGTAAGTATCTGAAGATTTGTCGGCTGCGAAAACAAAAATATAAACCTTCTTTAATGGAGCTTGGCTCCAAAGTATAACTAAAGGGGGGGTATGTTTAAGTCGGTTGACCCGACTGAAGTATCTGTACTTGTTTGGAGTTAGGTTGTTTTAAATTTCGTGTTTGGAATTGACTTATAAATATATATTATGTGTATTAAAATATTATATATTATGTGTATTAAAATTTTGAACTCGTACTTAAATTGTATCCTCACTTCAAAATTTTATTTGTATAAAATAAATTATTTTATTAAAATTTTAAAAATACGACTTTCAAATTCAAATGTAAAACTAATAATTTTGAATAATTTGCACATTTTTGAACAAAGTTTCATATACGATAACATAGTAAAATGTATAAGTAACATGGATCCACCACAATACTCCAGAGACCAAGCAGCAGTCTAAACAATGGGTTTCTCTGGGTGGGCCGGCTCCGAAGAAGGCCAAGGTAAGTTTATCGGCCATTAAGGTGATGGCAATAGTTTTTTGGGATGCACGCGGGACAATCCCTTCAGAAAGGGAAAAACAATAAACGGAGAATATTATGCCAAGTTATTGGACCGATTTAACGAGAATTTAAGAAAACGACACCATATGGCCAAGAAAAAAGTTATTTTTCACGAAGATAATGCACGGGTGCACACGTGTGTATTCTCAATGGGAAAATTCCATAAATTGGGCTTCGAATTGGTACCTCATCCGCCATATTCCCCGGATTTAGCCCCCAGTCGATGGAAAGAGATTTAACTCTTCCAATTCTTCGATGGATAGAAGTTTTATATTTTGTATTTCCAACGGGGTTGGTTTATATTTTGCTGGATTTGCTTGCAAATATGTTGTTCCATAGTTTGAAAATTTGGAATCTTATATAGAGATAGTCTCGTTATCAAATTTAACTAAGAAAGTACCATTTAACCTTTTCTTTTCCCCCATAACAGTTATATCATCGTAAAATTAATTTAGGATCACTAGTCCAGGAGTAATCATTTCAACTTTTGTAATATGGTAGGCAGATATGAACTCACAAGAAGAGTTTAAACTGTAAAGAATTTTCGGAATACATGTACAGTTGCTTAAACCTATCAAAGAGTTTTCATCCTAAACATTTATATAATTATATGTTTTACTTTCAGTTTCAACACCATAGGTTACATTTTGAGATCGTGAGATCTCATTAAAAGGTAGTTTTACAATCTTATTCAATCTTTTTACAGGCTTCAATATTTTATCTTCGTATGTAGTATTGGTTGTATTTGGTATTTTAATGAGGTAAAGCAAATTTAAATCGTTGTATAGTATTGCAACTTCAGACAAACTTAAAACTTCTTCTATCGACTAAAATGGTGTATTGTCATTTTTAAAATCATCGAGTGCAAGTGTATTTTTTGTTTGTTTAACAATATTGAGTTTAGTATCTTTAATTAAAATATTGCAATGCGTACTTAATATTAATTATTTCTTTTTTATTAATCTTAATTTAGTTTGCGAATTTAGGAGAACTTCTCTTTCAATATTTTTGTTTTCCTTGATCCGGTTCGAAAGTGTATTAGTTAAAGTAATTTACTTGTTTACCTGCGTGTGAGGTTTATAATTGCTTGTTTGTTATTATTCTTGTTAAGTGAGGTCATGTTTTAGGTTGCAGTGTCAAAATCTTTACGATCAGGTGTACCTACCAGAGTGTCTATTGATCTTGTATGGCTTTAGTTAGAAATAATTGGTTTAATTGATTCAATGAGTTCTGATGTTTGTGAAAATTCTTGTTCTAAAAGAGGTATTGCCTGATGGAACTATTTTGACTAATCTGACCATACAATTCACTCTGAAAAGGTAATCGTGTGGTTGGGTTTGAATCGGTTGCTCTATTAGAAATGTTTGTGACTGGAAAGACTCATTTGTCATTTCAACTACATTATACCTATTACTAGCATTGTATATTCTCTCAGATATACAAAAATGGTTGTACGTATGTTTTCCTTACGAAATAGGCGCCATTTTTTGTATAAACGGGGATTTTAACAATAAATTTCCCGGCTGGAGGAGCTTCGTATTTACCAGAAGTGAGATTGGGTTTTAAAACTGGTTATATTATCGAATTATTAGAAATAAGGGAATTAGTAGAAAGGTCTACCTTCACATTTAATTTTGAGAGAATGTCAATTCCCAGAAGTCCTTCGAAATAGTTGTGGAATTTGAAAATGTAGAAATCTATATTTCCTTGTTCCCTCAATTCCATGAACATGGGGACCGAAATTTTCGTATTCAAAGTATGTTTATTCAAAGCTGTTGTAATAGTGATAGGTTCAGAATCCTGACACAATTTTGGATCAATGCACATAGGGTCAATAAATGACGTCGAAGAACCTGTATCTATTAAGAATTTTAGATGTCTTCCATCAGCTGATGAAATATTAATGTATGGCAAAATATTACCATGAATATTTACGTCTATGTACTCTGTGGGTTTAGATAGGCTGGTGACTGACAAATTTTTCCTGGTCCTCAATACAATTAACTGTCTCATTTTCATACTCGTAAAATAGATCTAATTGTTCATAATTTCCCCGAAATGTTCTGGGTAACCTTGATTATTATCCGGATAGCCTCGTTGATTAGTCTCTGAATAGCCTTGATTTGCCTCTTAGGAAAGATTATCGTAGTATTGTCCAGGCACGTCTAAAGTGTTTATGTTATGGAATTGTTGGGTTCTATGAAATGCGTATTCCTCGATTTAACACTCTGGTTGGTCTGTCTACGAGAGAGTCTTGAACTGGTGTCTATGCGATCTGGGGGTAGAATGTTATTTCTTGGTACGGAGTTGGGATTAATATGGACTATATTTTGATGTTGATGTCATCCTTGAATTGTGTTCGGATATTGATGTCTTGCTTGAATTACGTTTGCTCGTTTGAAATAATTGGGGTCGGCATTGTGGATTAGCTCGAAGTGGTGGCATGTTCTGGCAAAGTATTGGAGTATAATTTCGGTAGGTAAATAAAGGCTGAGGAACATTTACCTTCCTATAAAACATATTTTTTTCCGGGATAGGTAAATGATTCTGCCATCGTTTTCGGCCTTGTAGCCCTAATATTGGAACCCAATAATCCCTTTACGCCAGACAAAAATGTATTAAGACACATTTCTTTGAATAACACTGTTTTTACAGAAATCACGTTACCAGCAGTGTCGTGCATATCGATGGCTTAATAAAGGGTTTTTCAACAGAGACGCTAATCGATAGGTATTGCAACTTCAGACAAACTTAAAACTTCTTCTATCGACTAAAATGGTGTATTGTAATTTTTAAAATCATCGAGTGCAAGTGTATTTTTTGTTTGTTTAACAATATTGAGTTTAGTATCTTTAATTAAAATATTGCAATGCGTACTTAATATTAATTATTTCTTTTTTATTAATCTTAATTTAGTTTGCGAATTTAGGAGAACTTCTCTTTCAATATTTTTGTTTTCCTTGATCCGGTTCGAAAGTGTATTAGTTAAAGTAATTTACTTGTTTACCTGCGTGTGAGGTTTATAATTGCTTGTTTGTTATTATTCTTGTTAAGTGAGGTCATGTTTTAGGTTGCAGTGTCAAAATCTTTACGATCAGGTGTACCTACCAGAGTGTCTATTGATCTTGTATGGCTTTAGTTAGAAATAATTGGTTTAATTGATTCAATGAGTTCTGATGTTTGTGAAAATTCTTGTTCTAAAAGAGGTATTGCCCGATGGAACTATTTTGACTAATCTGACCATACAATTCACTCTGAAAAGGTAATCGTGTGGTTGGGTTTGAATCGGTTGCTCTATTAGAAATGTTTGTGACTGGAAAGACTCATTTGTCATTTCAACTACATTATACCTATTACTAGCATTGTATATTCTCTCAGATATACAAAAATGGTTGTACGTATGTTTTCCTTACGAAATAGGCGCCATTTTTTGTATAAACGGGGATTTTAACAATAAATTTCCCGGCTGGAGGAGCTTCGTATTTACCAGAAGTGAGATTGGGTTTTAAAACTGGTTATATTATCGAATTATTAGAAATAAGGGAATTAGTAGAAAGGTCTACCTTCACATTTAATTTTGAGAGAATGTCAATTCCCAGAAGTCCTTCGAAATAGTTGTGGAATTTGAAAATGTAGAAATCTATATTTCCTTGTTCCCTCAATTCCATGAACATGGGGACCGAAATTTTCGTATTCAAAGTATGTTTATTCAAAGCTGTTGTAATAGTGATAGGTTCAGAATCCTGACACAATTTTGGATCAATGCACATAGGGTCAATAAATGACGTCGAAGAACCTGTATCTATTAAGAATTTTAGATGTCTTCCATCAGCTGATGAAATATTAATGTATGGCAAAATATTACCATGAATATTTACGTCTATGTACTCTGTGGGTTTAGATAGGCTGGTGACTGACAAATTTTTCCTGGTCTTCAATACAATTAACTGTCTCATTTTCATACTCGTAAAATAGATCTAATTGTTCATAATTTCCCCGAAATGTTCTGGGTAACCTTGATTATTATCCGGATAGCCTCGTTGATTAGTCTCTGAATAGCCTTGATTTGCCTCTTAGGAAAGATTATCGTAGTATTGTCCAGGCACGTCTAAAGTGTTTATGTTATGGAATTGTTGGGTTCTATGAAATGCGTATTCCTCGATTTAACACTCTGGTTGGTCTGTCTACGAGAGAGTCTTGAACTGGTGTCTATGCGATCTGGGGGTAGAATGTTATTACTTGGTACGGAGTTGGGATTAATATGGACTATATTTTGATGTTGATGTCATCCTTGAATTGTGTTCGGATATTGATGTCTTGCTTGAATTACGTTTGCTCGTTAGAAATAATTGGGGTCGGCATTGTGGATTAGCTCGAAGTGGTGGCATGTTCTGGCAAAGTATTGGAGTATAATTTCGGTAGGTAAATAAAGGCTGAGGAACATTTACCTTCCTATAAAACATATTTTTTTCCGGGATAGGTAAATGATTCTGCCATCGTTTTCGGCCTTGTAGCCCTAATATTGGAACCCAATAATCCCTTTACGCCAGACAAAAATGTATTAAGACACATTTCTTTGAATAACACTGTTTTTACAGAAATCACGTTACCAGCAGTGTCGTGCATATCGATGGCTTAATAAAGGGTTTTTCAACAGAGACGCTAATCGATAGGGACAGCAAACGACGCCACATTTTTTCCCGCTCTTTTGACATTTCTCTTCAGTAAGGTTTGCCATTTCATCATGGAAAGATATACGAGCAAACAACGGGTCGAAATTATTAAAATTTACTACCGAAGTTTGGAGTCAGTGGCCTCAACTTTAAGAGCGCTACGTTCGGATTTTCATCGGAAAATCATCTTCTGCGCTGAGGCTCATTTCTGGCTGAATGGCTTCGTCAATAAGCAAACTATGCGTTATTGATCAGACAGCAATCCACACGTAATCCATGAGTCTTCATTGCATCCCGAAAAAATTACGGTGGCGGCATCATTGGGCCGAACTTCTTCGCTACCGTTCAATGATAACCGAATATTTTTGGCCCCAATTGGATAATATGGACTTGGAGGACATGTGGTTCCAACAGGACGGCGCCACAATCCACACAGCGAATGCCACAATCAATTTATTGGAAACCAAGTTTGGTGAACATGTTATCTCACGAAATGGCCCAGTCGATTGGCCGCCTCGGTCGTGCGATTTGACGCCCTTAGACTATTTCCTGTGGGGCTACGTCAAGTCTATGGTCTATGCCAACTAGCCAGCGACGAGTGATGAACTTCGTCCGAATATCGAACGTGAAATTGCAGCAGTATCGGCCGATTTATGCTTGAAACCCGTCCCAAATTGGGTTCAGCGTCTGGACTTGGCCCGTGGTGGCCATGCAAAAGAAATCGAGGTCCATACATAATGGCATCGAACGTACTTTCTCAGGAATAAAGAATTTCAGTGGTATCTAAATAAAACGTGTTTTGTTTTATTTAAAAAAAACTTTTGTAGCGCTGTTATTGAAAACCCCTATATATAAACGCCCTAACTCGTTACTTGACTTTAGAAACTTGACTTTAGAAAAAAGTTTTAATGCAATTTTCAAAAATGTGTTGCCTCTTTTTATTAAAAATTGCATTAAAACTTTTTTGAAAAACAATAAATTATAACATGCATCAACATTCAAAGTCTTTCGGAAAGGACTCGCAAGGTGGGCGAATTTCATTTGCTATACTATTTTTCATTACTGTAGCATCGGCAGGAAAGAAGTCCTTGGCATTGGTAGAAGGAAAGGTGTATCTGATTTGATTACGAGTATTTAGCTGCTTCTCTACATGCGGATATTTGGAAATCTAGGAATTTCTTTTTTTTCGAACGAAGTTCCTTATCGCAGGGGGCTAAATGAAAAAATGTTAAACAACTTTTTTTTTAACCGTATTATGCTATAACCCTGTATACTGGATACCCAGTATTATTCTGCATACTTTTAGGATTTCGTGATTTAGTGTTTGAGAGTCATACTAATTCGTTTTATTATTTTATTTTATTGCATACCTTTAGATATAATTGGTAATTATTACTAGATATGTACAGTCAGGGACGTATTTGAGGGTTGTTTTCTTTCATGTTGGCTTTGTGATAGTCATGCCCATGTGAAGTATGTTGGCTTCAATGGAAGGCATTATGACATAACTACGGCTAAGGAAAGCGGGCTTCGGTGAAAATGTTGGAAGTGTCGGGAATTCGATGTTGACGTTTTTAAGCTATTTAAGGAAGCCAAAAAAATATTTCAAAATTTAAATTCTGATCTTGTCTCTATTAGTTCGAAACTTAAATCGTTGGACGATATGTTTGATACTTTTAAATGGCCTGAGGACATCTCGTCCTCCCCAAGATGGAATGAAAACTTCTAGTGATCGTAATTTAATTGTACCAGTAGCTCCTAATTTAGATAATTTGGGCAGTCTTTTCTTATCTCCGAAACAGTCGTCGTCAGGTGTTCCTTCATCCACAGAAGTCAGGGACCATAATCATTAAGAGTTTTATAATATAAATGATACACTAACGATTATATCATTAGTTTTAAGGATTCTTCAATGGTAACGGTTAAGTTTGAGCCATATTAAAAAAATCACCCCATAATCATTATTTTTTAGCAAAAAAAGTCATAAATAATTGTTTTTGATTCGGAACGTTTAATGATTTCCAGTATTTATAAAAAATTTAGTACCATAATGAACAATGTCAATTTAATAATTTATATTTTTGTATATGCATTGTCCCCAGATCGGGCTCCGGAATATATTTAATAAACACCTATGTTGCATTTGTACAGCTTTATAAATTCAATTTGTTGAAATCAATATATCACTCATATATGATAACAATGTACTGAATAATTTTTAATAAAAAACTTTCATAAATATCGTATTGTTTATGTACTAAAATCTATGGTCTAATTAAATCTAAATTTTTTTTAATAAAACATTAATTTTAAGTTAGCCACCTCAATTTTTTTGGGTTTTGACGTTAGTGTAATATCTTTATGCGATATGTTAGTATTGTGTCTAAAATCACCGACATTGTACGTTGTACTTTTTACTGCCTTAATATTTGCCCGTCTGTATGTATGATATATGACGGGAATCCCATTTGTATCCTCGATATATTTTTGTTTGTCCAGGTATATAAACGCCTCGGGTGGGACAAACCTTTTCGTAATGCATCATTTAAATAATTTGCATTTCTATAGTAGGGAGCCATTATTAAATTGTGTTCATAGTTTGTTATACAATGTAGTATATGGTGTTTTATTAAATTTATGATGTAATTGTCAGTTCGAATTACATTTGCCTTATTATAGTTATTCAATTTCTTGTTTGATATATACTTTGTGTACTGACTTTGTGCTGTTTTGCACAGAGAAGTAGAGGCCCTTAAAAATTTCCTCTCGAATATCCTTAATTTTTCCATGAACGCCGGCGATACGTTGAACCAGACAGGACAACCATGTTATGATACGCCCAATTAACGTTTGATACACAATAGTTTTGACACGGGAATTTATATGTTCAGAATGAAACAGACGCCTGTATACTTTATAAAAATCTTTCCTTGTGTTTGAGACTATCTCCTTTATATGTTTAAAAATATAAGTATTTCTCCAGGTACACCCCTAGATATTTAATTTTGTGTTTGTTTCCCAAAGGTTTAATTTAATTCCGAAATGTTTCCAATTCCGTTTTACGTCGTTATTACATTTTCCTACTGGTGGCTGAAATACAGTAGTCTCACACGCCAACAAAGGGCATACTCCTCGACCATGTTGATTTAGTTTTGAAATTGTGTAAGTATTGTTTCTAGTCTATTATATCTTTTTATCATCGTTAATATTTTACTTTTTTCTGAGTGTAATTTTTTAATTTGTTTGCAAGTCTGCTCGTATTGAATTTATATTGTCGGCAAGATAGTACGCACACATAATGACTAACAAGTTGTTGCAATGAACAGGTATCTTTATGGCGCATGTCTAAAGCATCAAGCGATCACATACTTTTGTTTTCGTAACTGTGGTATTGTATGTTATTCTTGATTAATATGGGGGAACCCCTTGTTGCATCAATTCGATATTACCTTATGATTTTATAATTCTTAAATATTACATTGTCTATTTTAACTTTGTCTCCTTTAATAGGACAATATCTACTACCTACCTACTCTTAAAAATGTAAATTTTCTTGAAAAAAAGGACTAATTCTAAAAAAAAATCTCACTTCTTAAAAAAATCATATTCTTAAAAAAATACCTTTTCTTACAAAGAATTTCTTTTCTTACGAAATTCCTTTCTAAAAAAATATCTTTTCTTAAAAATAAACTGTTACCTTTTTTTGAAATAAGTAGGCTTTCTGAAAATAAGTAAATTTTCTTAAAAAATTCCCTTTTTCTAAAAAGAGTACCACTTCTTTAAAAGGTACCTGTTCTTACAAAAGTACTTCTTTGTAAAAACATAAGTCATACTTATATGGCTTTTTCTAACTGAAAGTACTTCTTAAAAGAAGTACCTTTTCTTAAAAAAACATTATCTATAAATAAAAGAAGTACGTCTCTTTAAAAAGGACCTTTTCGGGAAAATATAATACGTATTCCTACAAAAAGTTCCCAAAAATATACTTTTGTTTTAAATACATTGTAGAAAACATACATTGTACAAAAAAAATGTTTTTAAAAAAAGTTTTTTATTTTACAAAATGTACATTTTCTTAAAGGTCCATTTAAATTATCGTATTTTTCAACGGCTGCCTTAGACGTGTTGGCACTACTAGTACGTAATATATAGCGAAAAGAACTTCGTTCCATCCGGGTATCCCATGACAGCTCATGTGATTTTTGCCCCCTAAAGTTAAGAGTGTGTGCCAGCACTTCTGTTCGCCTAGACAGAGCAGGATATGTAAAAAAATTGCTTGGTTTAAAAATTAATATCTTATAAATAAAAAAACATATTCTATAAATAAACATATTCTTAAACAAAAAAGTATTTCTGCTACCTCGAGCTACAATCGGGATGCAGAGTGCCATTTTTGGAATGTAATAATGTTTGAAAGAGACAGCGAAATATAATGCAACAAATGTATAGAAAAGAAGGCCGAAGATGTAGAGAAAGAACTGATAATATTGAATTACAATTCCACTGTGTTTCCAACATTTTCGTCATTGCTGTAACATGGTTAAGTGGTTTGATTAATGGTTACCAGGTATTCATTTTGGTTTAAGTCGGTTCACCCGACTGGAATATCTCATACAACCTGTCTTGCTTTCGAGTTAGGTTGTTTTAAATTTCGTGTTTGGAATTTGCTTATAAAAAAAAATAATATGTATTAAAATTTTACACTTGTACCCAAATTGTATCCTCATTTCACAATGTTAGTTGTATAAAATAATTTATTTTATTAAATTTTTAAAAATACGACTTTCAAATTCATATGTAAAACTAATAATTTAGAATAATTTGCACATTTTTTAATAAGTATAAGTAACATGGATCAATAAGCCCATGACTTTTCGAACTTCTCTCGTAGTTATATGAAATGTAACACTACTCCCATCAAGTAGCACCTGTTAATGGACTACTGTTCAAAAATGGAAAAAGTGAATTTCGAGTGCCCATTAAAAACTATTATTTGTGAAAAACCGTCATTCAAACCAAGGAAAAGCTTGATAAATACTATGGCGACTCTGTACCATCGATTTCAATGGTTAAAAATGTGATTTACTGGCTTTCGTTGTGGTCGCACAAGTGCAAATGACGCTGAATGTTCTGGACGGCCAATTGAGGTCAATACACCCGAAAATGTTGAAAAAAATTCACGATATGGTGTTGGCCGATCGTAGTGTAAAAGTTTGTGAGATTGTCGATGCCATAGGCATTTGATATGGCACTGTGGTTTCGATTTTAAATGATCAGTTGGATTTAAGAAAGCTCTCTGCAAAATGGGTGCCGCGTTTGCTCTCAATTGACCATAAACTTAATCGTGTGACTACTTCAAAGGCTTGCTTGGAGTTGTTTAACCGCAATTCGAATGAGGTTTTGCGACGTTTTGTAACTGTGGATGCAACATGGATCCACTACAATACTCCGGAGTCCAAGCAGCAGTCTAACCAATTTGTTTCTCCGGGTGAACCGGCTCCGAAGAAGGCCAAGGTAAGTTTGTCGGCCACTAAGGTGATGGCAACAGTTTTTTGGGATGCACGCGGGACAATCCACATCGATAACCTTCAAAAGGGAAAAACAATAAAAGGCGAATATAATGCCAACTTATTGGACCGATTTAACGAGAAGTTAGAAAAAAGGACACCATAGGGCCAAGAAAAAAGTTATTTTTCATGAAGATAATGCACAGGTGTACACGTCAATGGGAAAATTCCAATTCCATTCCAATGGGAAATTATAGTATAGTGCCAAGTACAATAATCGTAACCAGAATAAATGAAATTACTTAGATTCTAGTAATACTCGTGGTAGCAGTGTTGCCAGAAGCTGTCAAAGAAAGTGCAATTTGCAACAAAAAAGTGCTAAAACTTGAATTATCAAAGTTGTAGTACTGCGGGCACTTTACGCCTTATATTCATTAAAAATACACATATTTTCGTAGACCATAGATATTCGAACATCCTTACCAATAGGTTTTGATACGGAAAAAGTTAAAGTATAGAAGGAGACATACGAAACCTAATGTATCTGTGTACCAAGTTCGTTATGGCACTTTTTAAGACTTGAGCCATGCCCGTCTGTGTGTCTGGCTGGTTGGCTAGTCAAATATGGTGTCTGTTAAATTTTGTCATTGGTTATTATTTACCAAACTTAGTTTGGGATTGAAAATGGGTGTTATGACCCCACGCCTTCTGGTACATCCCATACAAATGCTAAGCGGACAATTGGTTGGTAGTCACGATAAATAGCCCAAAAACACAACACATCTTACTTAAATTGCTAATAAGATAACATTTTGAACATGCCACTCTGTTATTGAATATGGGAAAATTTGCGACGGGTAAATGTGCAAACCCCGACAGAAGGGAAAGATGATGATGCCAAAGACATATTCTATGCGCGTCTAGAGGAAACGTATGGCAAAAAACGTGGTCATTAGTGGTACAAGATTCCAACATAAACACATCCACAAGGCTACTTGGGTATCCCCTGATCAAAGAACGAAGAACCAAACTGATCACGTAGTAATTGATGGAAGGCACTCATCCAGTATAATGGACGTACGAGTGATCAGAGGAGCTAACATAGATTCTGATCACTACCTGGTAGCAGTAAAGGTTCGCACAAGATTAAGTAGAGCGAAAGTCGTACAAAATCAGACGCAGAGAAAGCTAGACCAGAGCTTACCAGAGGTAGCCACGGCCTACTCAAGGAAGCTCTCGCAACTTTTGGCACAGAAACCTACCCCTCCCTGATGCGTAGTGGAACCCCATTTCCGACTCTATAAAAATTCCCGCAATAACCGTACTTGGTTTTGAAAAACCGCTTAGCAATAAACCATGGTACGATGAAGAGTGTCGCATTGCAAATGATGAAAAGAACGCTGCACTTATGGCAATGCTTCAGCCAATTGCAACGCGAGCTGCAACTGAGAGAGCGAGAAAATTGATAAATAGAGATATACAGAAGGAAGAACGAATCCCGAAAATCCTACTAAAAGGTCAAAAACGGAACTCATGGTCATGGTTCAGGCTCCACCTTCTGTAAATACAAGGACGGAAATCTTGTCGCAGATGTCCAGTGCATGTTGGGAATATGGAGAGATCATTTGTCTGCGCTACTGGTACCTGAGATATCCAAAGATGTTGGTACAATCGATCACAATTTGGAATTTGGTCGATTGCCCCCCCCCCCCTAACCAAGACGAGTTCAGAACAGCTATTGTCCGGCTTAAGAACAAAAAAGCAGAAGGACCCGCTGGATTACCGGCGGAGCTGCTTAAGGCTGGCGGCGATGATCTAATAAGGTGCATGCATCAGCTCAATTTGGTTAAATGAATGCATGCCCGGCGATTGGAGTCTCAGTGTACTATGTCCAATATTTAAAAAAGGTGACCTGAGTTTTTGTGCCAACTACCGTGGAATAAGCTTTTTATTCATAGCATATAAGGTTCTATCAAGTATAATGTGGGAAAGACTAAAACCAATTATTGCAGAGCTGAATGGACCATACCAGTGTGGCTTTAGTCCTGGAAAATCGACAACTGACCAGATTTCACGCTACGCCAAAACCTGGAGAAGACCCACGAAAAACAAATCGACATCTATCATCCATTTGTCGATTATAAGGCGGCCTTCGATAGTCCGATACGGGAGAATCTCTATGAAGCAATGTCTGAGCTTGGTATTCCTGCAAAGCTCATACGCCTTTGGAGGATGATCTTGACGAACACCAAATCCGCAGTGAAAGTTGGTAAGGATCTTAACTAACCTTTCGAAACCAAGCGAGGCCTAGGGCAAGGCGACACCCTATCGTGCGATCTCTCTAACATCTTTATGGAGGTCATTATGAGAAAAGCCGCAGTCTATATGAATAAAACCATCAGCAGCAGGAGTCACATGCTGCTCCCGTATGCTGATAATATCGGTATCATTGGGCGCACAATTAGAGAAGTTACTGCGGTGTTTTCGAGAATTGGGTGTGAAAATAAATGAGGACAAGACAAAATTGTAGGTTTCAGCGAGCAGGGCCTCCACGCGATTAGACCAAAGCGTGTACGTTGATAACCGTTATAATTTCAAGGTGATGAACGAATTTATATACCTCGCAGCTGCCGTAAACAAAAACAACAACGTCAGCCTTGAGATCAAGCGGAGAATTGTGCTTGCGAATATATGTTATTTTGAGCTAGGCAAGCACTTTAGAGATAAAGCCCTCTCTCGAATAACAAAAATCCAGCTATACCAGACTCTCATACAACCTGTCTTGCTTTATAGAGCAGAAATCCAGATAAAACATCTGTTGTAGTCTTCGAGAGAAAAATACTCCGAAAAATGTATGGCCGTATAGTATGAGCTTTATCCCGACATTGACATAGTTAAGCGGATCAAAATAAGGCGATTGCGCTGGCTAGGCCATGTCAGCAGAATATGTGAAGTCGAACCAGCACGAAGGGTTTTCGAAACCTCACTCGAAGGAAGACGAAAAATATGAAGACCAAGACTCCGCTGGAGGGATCAAGTTGACGAATCCCTGCGTACACTTGCTATTGCTAACTGGAGAGATAAAAACATGTTATGTTCGTTTTGGAAGGTAGTAAGTAAGTATCTGAAGATTTGTCGGCTGCGAAAACAAAAATATAAACCTTCTTTAATGGAGCTTGGCTCCAAAGTATAACTAAAGGGGGGGTATGTTTAAGTCGGTTGACCCGACTGAAGTATTTGTACTTGTTTGGAGTTAGGTTGTTTTAAATTTCGTGTTTGGAATTGGCTTATAAATATATATTATGTGTATTAAAATATTATATATTATGTGTATTAAAATTTTGAACTCGTACTTAAATTGTATCCTCACTTCAAAATTTTATTTGTATAAAATAAATTATTTTATTAAAATTTTAAAAATACGACTTTCAAATTCAAATGTAAAACTAATAATTTTGAATAATTTTCACATTTTTGAATAAAGTTTCATATACGATAACATAGTAAAATGTATAAGTAACATGGATCCACCACAATACTCCAGAGACCAAGCAGCAGTCTAAACAATGGGTTTCTCTGGGTGGGCCGGCTCCGAAGAAGGCCAAGGTAAGTTTATCGGCCATTAAGGTGATGGCAATAGTTTTTTGGGATGCACGCGGGACAATCCCTTCAAAAAGGGAAAAACAATAAACGGAGAATATTATGCCAAGTTATTGGACCGATTTAACGAGAAGTTAAGAAAACGACACCATATGGCCAAGAAAAAAGTTATTTTTCACGAAGATAATGCACGGGTGCACACGTGTGTATTCTCAATGGGAAAATTCCATAAATTGGGCTTCGAATTGGTACCTCATCCGCCATATTCCCCGGATTTAGCCCCCAGTCGATGGAAAGAGATTTAGCTCTTCCAATTCTTCGATGGATAGAAGTTTTATATTTTGTATTTCCAACGGGGTTGGTTTATATTTTGCTGGGTTTGCTTGCAAATGTGTTGTTCCATAGTTTGAAAATTTGGAATCTTTTATAGAGATAGTCTCGTTATCAAATTTAACTAAGAAAGTACCATTTAACCTTTTCTTTTCCCCCTTAACGGTTATATCATCGTAAAATTCATTTAGGATCACTAGTCCAGGAGTAATCATTTCAACTTTTGTAATATGGTAGGCAGATATGAACTCACAAGAAGAGTTTAAACTGTAAAGAATTTTCGGAATACATGTACAGTTACTTAAACCTATCAAAGAGTTTTCATCCTAAACATTTATATAATTATATGTTTTACTTTCAGTTTCAACACCATAGGTTACATTTTGAGATCGTGAGATCTCATTAAAAGGTAGTTTTACAATCTTATTCAATCTTTTTACAGGCTTCAATATTTTATCTTCGTATGTAGTATTGGTTGTATTTGGTATTTTAATGAGGTAAAGCAAATTTAAATCGTTGTATAGTATTGCAACTTCAGACAAACTTAAAACTTCTTCTATCGACTAAAATGGTGTATTGTCATTTTTAAAATCATCGAGTGCAAGTGTATTTTTTGTTTGTTTAACAATATTGAGTTTAGTATCTTTAATTAAAATATTGCAATGCGTACTTAATATTAATTATTTCTTTTTTATTAATCTTAATTTAGTTTGCGAATTTAGGAGAACTTCTCTTTCAATATTTTTGTTTTCCTTGATCCGGTTCGAAAGTGTATTAGTTAAAGTAATTAACTTGTTTACCTGCGTGTGAGGTTTATAATTGCTTGTTTGTTATTATTCTTGTTAAGTGAGGTCATGTTTTAGGTTGCAGTGTCAAAATCTTTACGATCAGGTGTACCTACCAGAGTGTCTATTGATCTTGTATGTCTTTAGTTAGAAATAATTGGTTTAATTGATTCAATGAGTTCTGATGTTTGTGAAAATTCTTGTTCTAAAAGAGGTATTGCCCGATGGAACTATTTTGACTAATCTGACCATACAATTCACTCTGAAAAGGTAATCGTGTGGTTGGGTTTGAATCGGTTGCTCTATTAGAAATGTTTGTGACTGGAAAGACTCATTTGTCATTTCAACTACATTATACCAATTACTAGCATTGTATATTCTCTCAGATATACAAAAATGGTTGTACGTATGTTTTCCTTACGAAATAGGCGCCATTTTTTGTATAAACGGGGATTTTAACAATAAATTTCCCGGCTGGAGGAACTTCGTATTTACCAGAAGTGAGATTGGGCTTTAAAACTGGTTATATTATCGAATTATTAGTAATAAGGGAATTAGTAGAAAGGTCTACCTTCACATTTAATTTTGAGAGAATGTCAATTCCCAGAAGTCCTTCGAAATAGTTGTGGAATTTGAAAATGTAGAAATCTATATTTCCTTGTTCCCTCAATTCCATGAACATGGGGACCGAAATTTTCCTATTCAAAGTATGTTTATTCAAAGCTGTTGTAATAGTGATAGGTTCAGAATCCTGACACAATTTTGGATCAATGCACATAGGGTCAACAAATGACGTCGAAGAACCTGTATCTATTAAGAATTTTAGATGTCTTCCATCAGCTGATGAAATATTAATGTATGGTAAAATATTACCATGAATATTTACGTCTATGTCCTCTGTGGGTTTAGATAGGCTGGTGACTGACAAATTTTTCCTGGTCTTCAATACAATTAACTGTCTCATTTTCATACTCGTAAAATAGATCTAATTGTTCATAATTTCCCCGAAATGTTCTGGGTAACCTTAATTATTCTCCGGATAGCCTCGTTGATTAGTCTCTGAATAGCCTTGATTTGCCTCTTAGGAAAGATTATCGTAGTATTGTCCAGGCACGTCTAAAGTGTTTATGTTATGGAATTGTTGGGTTCTATGAAATGCGTATTCCTCGATTTAACACTCTGGTTGGTCTGTCTACGAGAGAGTCCTGAACTGGTGTCTATGCGATCTGGGGGTAGAATGTTATTTCTTGGTACGGAGTTGGGATTAATATGGACTATATTTTGATGTTGATGTCATCCTTGAATTGTGTTCGGATATTGATGTCTTCCTTGAATTACGTTTGCTCGTTTGAAATAATTGGGGTCGGCATTGTGGATTAGCTCGAAGTGGTGGCATGTTCTGGCAAAGTATTGGAGTATAATTTCGGTAGGTAAATAAAGGCTGAGGAACATTTACCTTCCTATAAAACATATTTTTTTCCGGGATAGGTAAATGATTCTGCCATCGTTTTCGGCCTTGTAGCCCTAATATTGGAACCCAATAATCCCTTTACGCCAGACAAAAATGTATTAAGACACAGTTCTTTGAATAACACTGTTTTTACAGAAATCACGTTACCAGCAGTGTCGTGCATATCGATGGCTTAATAAAGGGTTTTTCAACAGAGACGCTAATCGATAGGGACAGCAAACGACGCCACATTTTTTCCCGCTCTTTTGACATTTCTCTTCAGTAAGGTTTGCCATTTCATCATGGAAAGATATACGAGCCAACAACGAGTCGAAATTATTAAAATTTACTACCAAAATTTGGAGTCAGTGGCCTCAACTTTAAGAGCGCTACGTTCGGATTTTCATCGGAAAATCATCTTCTGCGCTGAGGCTCATTTCTGGCTGAATGGCTTCGTCAATAAGCAAACTATGCGTTATTGATCAGACAGCAATCCACACGTAATCCACGAGTCTTCATTGCATCCCGAAAAAATTACGGTGGCGGCATTATTGGGCCGAACTTCTTCGCTACCGTTCAATGATAACCGAATATTTTTGGCCCCAATTGGATAATATGGACTTGGAGGACATGTGGTTCCAACAGGACGGCGCCACAATCCACACAGCGAATGCCACAATCAATTTATTGGAAACCAAGTTTGGTGAACATGTTATCTCACGAAATGGCCCATTCGATTGGCCGCCTCGGTCGTGCGATTTGACGCCCTTAGACTATTTCCTGTGGGGCTACGTCAAGTCTATGGTCTATGCCAACTAGCCAGCGACGAGTGATGAACTTCGTCCGAATATCGAACGTGAAATTGCAGCAGTATCGGCCGATTTATGCTTGAAACCCGTCCCAAATTGGGTTCAGCGTCTGGACTTGGCCCGTGGTGGCCATGCAAAAGAAATCGAGGTCCATACATAATGGCATCGAACGTACTTTTTCAGGAATAAAGAATTTCAGTGGTATCTAAATAAAACGTGTTTTGTTTTATTTAAAAAAACTTTTGTAGCGCTGTTATTGAAAACCCCTATATATAAACGCCCTAACTCGTTACTAGACTTTAGAAACTTGACTTTAGAAAAAAGTTTTAATGCAATTTTCAAAAATGTGTTGCCTCTTTTTATTAAAAATTGCATTAAAACTTTTTTGAAAAACAATAAATTATAACATGCATCAACATTCAAGGTCTTTCGGAAAGGACTCGCAAGGTGGGCGAATTTCATTTGCTATACTATTTTTCATTACTGTAGCATCGGCAGGAAAGAAGTAGCATTGGTAGAAGGAAAGGTGTATCTGATTTGATTACGAGTATTTAGCTGCTTCTCTACATGCGGATATTTGGAAATCTAGGAATTTCTTTTTTTTCGAACGAAGTTCCTTATCGCAGGGGTCTAAATGAAAAAATGTTAAACAACTTTTTTTTTAACCGTATTATGCTATAACCCTGTATACTGGATACCCAGTATTATTCTGCATACTTTTAGGATTTCGTGATTTAGTGTTTGAGAGTCATACTAATTCGTTTTATTATTTTATTTTATTGCATACCTTTAGATATAATTGGTAATTATTACTAGATATGTACAGTCAGGGACGTATTTGAGGGTTGTTTTCTTTCATGTTGGCTTTGTGATAGTCATGCCCATGTGAAGTATGTTGGCTTCAATGGAAGGCATTATGACATAACTACGGCTAAGGAAAGCGGGCTTCGCTGAAAATGTTGGAAGTGTAGGGAATTCGATGTTGACGTTTTTAAGCTATTTAAGGAAGCCAAAAAAATATTTCAAAATTTAAATTCTGGTCTTGTCTCTATTAGTTCGAAACTTAAATCGTTGGACGATATGTTTGATACTTTTAAATGGCCTGAGGACATCTCGTCCTCCCCAAGATGGAATGAAAACTTCTAGTGATCGTAATTTAATTGTACCAGTAGCTCCTAATTTAGATAATTTGGGCAGTCTTTTCTTATCTCCGAAACAGTCGTCGTCAGGTGTTCCTTCATCCACAGAAGTCAGGGACCATAATCATTAAGAGTTTTATAATATAAATGATACACTAACGATTATATCATTAGTTTTAAGGATTCTTCAATGGTAATGGTTAAGTTTGAGCCATATTAAAAAAATCACCCCATAATCATTATTTTTTTAGCAAAAAAAGTCATAAATAATTGTTTTTGATTCGGAACGTTTATTGATTTCCAGTATTTATAAAAAATTTAGTACCATAATGAACAATGTCAATTTAATAATTTATATTTTTATATATGCATTGTCCCCAGATCGGGCTCCGGAATATATTTAATAAACATCTATGTTGCATTTGTACAGCTTTATAAATTCAATTTGTTGAAATCAATATATCAATCATATATGATAACAATGTACTGAATAATTTTTAAAAAAAACTTTCATAAATATCGTATTGTTTATGTACTAAAATCTATGGTCTAATTAAATCTAAATTTTTTTTAATAAAACATTAATTTTAAGTTAGCCACTTCAATTTTTTTGGGTTTTGACGTTAGTGTAATATCTTTATGCGATATGTTAGTATTGTGTCTAAAATCACCGACATTGTACGTTGTACTTTTTACTGCCTTAATATTTACCCGTCTGTATGTATGATATATGACGGGAATCCCATTTGTATCCTCGATATATTTACATTTGCCTTATTATAGTTATTCAATTTCTTGTTTGATATATACTTTGTGTACTGACTTTGTGCTGTTTTGCACAGAGAAGTAGAGGCCCTTAAAAATTTCCTCTCGAATATCCTTAATTTTTCCATGAACGCCGGCGATACGTTGAACCAGACAGGACAACCATGTTATGATACGCCCAATTAACGTTTGATACACAATTGTTTTGACACGGGAATTTATATGTTCAGAATGAAACAGACGCCTGTATACTTTATAAAAATCTTTCCTTGTGTTTGAGACTATCTCCTTTATATGTTTAAAAATATAAGTATTTCTCCAGGTACACCCCTAGATATTTAATTTTGTGTTTGTTTCCCAAAGGTTTAATTTAATTCCGAAATGTTTCCAATTCCGTTTTACGTCGTTATTACATTTTCCTACTGGTGGCTGAAATACAGTAGTCTCACACGCCAACAAAGGGCATACTCCTCGACCATGTTGATTTAGTTTTGAAGTCCTTCATTAATCTTACATATTGTCTTATTAGCCTGATAAATAACAATATCATCGGTGAATGCCGACTAGTTTGATTATTATTGTTTTCATCGAAATCCATATATGAATGTATTGATTTCCGAAAAGCTCCTATTGCATCATGCATTTCCTCTTGGTCACGTATTACTAGGTTGTCCGTATTATCCTTTTCTAGACCTTGCCTTCTTATTCCAGCTTTTCTTAGTATATTCCCTTCACAACTATTTCATTAAATTGAATGGTTTAGGTTTTTAAATATTTGTGTACCTTGGAACATTCTGTCTGGATCTCTATGGTCTAATCTCTCCAGGTTTGCCTGAATTTCTTTATTAACTATTAATATACAATTTTCGTTCAATAGTTTTTTAATCAGTTTGAAATTTGAAATTGTGTAAGTATTGTTTCTAGTCTATTATATCTTTTTATCATCGTTAATATTTTACTTTTTTCTGAGTGTAATTTTTTAATTTGTTTGCAAGTCTGCTCGTATTGAATTTATATTGTCGGCAAGATAGTACGCACACATAATGACTAACAAGTTGTTGCAATGAACAGGTATCTTTATGGCGCATGTCTAAAGCATCAAGCGATCACATACTTTTGTTTTCGTAACTGTGGTATTGTATGTTATTCTTGATTAATATGGGGGAACCCCTTGTTGCATCAATTCGATATTACCTTATGATTTTATAATTCTTAAATATTACATTGTCTATTTTAGCTTTGTCTCATTTAATAGGACAATATCTACTACCTACCTACTCTTAAAAATGTACATTTTCTTGAAAAAAAAGGACTAATTCTAAAAAAAAATCTCACTTCTTAAAAAAATCATATTCTTAAAAAAAATACCTTTTCTTACAAAGAATTTCTTTTCTTACGAAATTCCTTTCTAAAAAAAATGTCTTTTCTTAAAAATAAACTGTTACCTTTTTTTGAAATAAGTAGGCTTTCTGAAAATAAGTAAATTTTCTTAAAAAATTCCCTTTTTCTAAAAAGAGTACCACTTCTTTAAAAGGTACCTGTTCTTACAAAAGTACTTCTTTGTAAAAACATAAGTCATACTTATATGGCTTTTTCTAACTGAAAGTACTTCTTAAAAGAAGTACCTTTTCTTAAACAAAACATTATCTATAAATAAAAGAAGTACGTCTCTTTAAAAAGGACCTTTTCGGGAAAATATAATACGTATTCCTACAAAAAGTTCCCAAAAATATACTTTTGTTTTAAATACATTGTAGAAAACATACATTGTACAAAAAAAATGTTTTAAAAAAAGGTTTTTATTTTACAAAATGTACATTTTCTTAAAGGTCCATTTAAATTATCGTATTTTTCAACGGCTGCCTTAGACGTGTTGGCACTAACTAGTACGTAATATATAGCGAAAAGAACTTCGTTCCATCCGGGTATCCCATGACAGCTCATGTGATTTTTGCCCCCTAAAGTTAAGAGTGTGTGCCAGCACTTCGCCTAGACAGAGCAGGAAATGTAAAAAAATTGCTTGGTTTAAAAATTAATATCCTATAAATAAAAAAACATATTCTATAAATAAACATATTCTTAAACAAAAAAGTATTTCTGCTACCTCGAGCTACAATCGGGATGCAGAGTGCCATTTTTGGAATGTAATAATGTTTGAAAGAGACAGCGAAATATAATGCAACAAATGTATAGAAAAGAAGGCCGAAGATGTAGAGAAAGAACTGATAATATTGAATTACAATTCCACTGTGTTTCCAACATTTTCGTCATTGCTGTAATATGGTTAAGTGGTTTGATTAATGGTTACCAGGTATTCATTTTGGTTTTAGTAATTTTGTCAAATTTGTTCCTAATACTAATACCTTCAGCTGGAAAAACAGTGTTTTAAGCTGCAACAAACCATTCCATATCTTAAATTTTGTTATTTTAAAAAATTTCCTAATTTTCTCACACTTTTAACAGTCTATTTCTAAAGATATCAAGCAGAGTAAATTGAGGAGGAATTATGTGACTGGGCCTGTGAATATGCCTTCCGACGTAATCAGTTGACATTCTTCAACCAGACTACTCCTTCTTTTAGGTTCTTGAAAAATTTTAAAAATTCGGTAAAGAAGGCCTGGAAATAGGACTTCTTTAAGCATTTTAAAATATTCGATAAATGCAAACTTCACATATGTACGCTCACAAACTCTTCAATACATTTCAAAAACTAATTGTTTGCACATAACCTTAAATTCGGTTGCTACCACAGAATTATGGTTGCCACAACCGAATTGAGGTTGGCATGACTGAATTTAGTCCCCACAACTGAAATGCAGTTGAAGCAACCTCATTTCATAATTGATTCGGTTGTAACAACTCAATTATATTCGTTTTATAAACTAAATTTTCTACATTTTAGGTGGCAACAAATAAATTTTACATTTTTTCTGAATTCAGCAACCGAATTGGGCATCGGCTCAGGTATAATAACCGAATTTGGCATCAAATTCCGCTACATGATGCCGCTACATCAATCCCACCATACTAATTTTCAGGCAGAGACTATTGTTGTACAACAACCATATATGTGATGCTAACGCTGTATGTTGCTTGCATGTGCTCACCGCCTAAAATTGATACAGATCAACAATACATTGGGAAATGCAAATCAGACTTCGGAAGAAGCAAAGGGAGTTTGACATGCGCATTTTGTTCTGGTAAATGGCATACCAAATGTGAATCTGTCAATATTTCAGATTTTTCTCAAGTAATGCTTGATCAGATAAAAAAAGTAAAGGTGTATTAGTTTGTCGATGCAAAAGTTTTGTTAACATTTCTCCTGACCAACGATCAAGTTCTGATGGTGTTTCCAATATACCTACTGAGATAAACGGCGTTTTCCACAAATTGAACTCGCTTCAATCAATAATTTAACTAATCTCGTTTCCAATAACGTTGTATCTGATTTGAATGCAATAAAGACTGAGTTGGCTAATTTCATTGCAACTTTGAAGAAACATGGGGAGTTTGCTGTGATAGAAATAAAGAGATTAGAAATCGAAACCAATGTTATCCGAAAACAACTTATTCGGGTTGATGTGTTGATAGACGGTCTTCCTTCAACAATGTCTTTGGAAAACATCTACGATATGATACCAAAGATTGGAAAAGTTTTTGATCTGGATATTCAGCCATACGATATCGGATTTTGTTCCTGGATTCGCAATCAAAAAATGGTGCTTGTAAAGTTCAATTCAATACGGAGGAGAGATGAATTAATAAAACTTTACTTCAATACCCGCAATCTCGAGTTGGGCCAAATAATGGATACGGACATTCAAAAACGAATATACCTAAATGAGAATATGACTCCGTTGGTGGCTAATTTAAATTATCTTAATTATTATTAAAAGTTAAAAGAATCACCAAATTCAGAGTATATAACACCAATGTTCCTGAGGCGAAAGTGACTTTACAGGATGGGTCAGTCAAGACTTTAAATTCTTTTGGAGTCAATGAGCTATTAAGTAACATTTCACATGATCAGCCTTCCTCCTAAGATTGCTAATTAAACTGAGATTTGTAGTAACACAATTTCAATATTGAACCTAGATAAATTTGTACTGAAGGCTTGTAATATTATCGTGTACATAATTTTCTTTGTTATGAATTACATCTAAGAGTATTATTGTTTTTCTTCTACAAAGCTTTTTGTCTACACTGAACGGAAAAGCATCGTCACAGGGATGAAAATGTTCATCACCCCAACAACTTTCGTTATCGAAAGTGAGCTAACGTATAGTTTCAATCCCGCTACGAAAATGTGTTCATCAACAGCAAATTGTTCGTCACTGCGAAGAACGTATTATTATATTATTATTGCAACGTATTTGTTTCGTTGCTGCAATGAATTTGTTTAATTTTTGCAGTGAATAAGTATCGTTCTAGCAATGAAATTATTTCATTGCTGCAATAAATTGGTTTCATTACAGCAATGAAAGTGCTTCATTGCTGCAATGAATTTGTTTCATTGCAGCTATGAATTTGTTTCGTTGATGCTATGAACTTATTTCATTGCTGCAATGTTTTTGTTTCAATGCTGTAATAAATGTGTTAAAGTGTGTTTGAAATTATTTATTGTTTATTGTACATAAATACACTGTTAGTGTTAAATTGCAGGTGCTTTGATAAAAAAAATGTTGAATTTTTGTTTCGAAAATGGTTTGAATTTTCTAAAAATATTATATCCATTCCACTTGTCTGGAGAAAGTTGTACTCAGGTCCTGAAATTAAAAACACATATGAGGAATTTATTATTAAGATTTTTTATTTAAGATATGCACATACCTACTTACCATGATCATAAGCTCTACTCCCGTGTGGATTTCATCACCGCAATTTATCTTTGTTCAAAATTTTCCTTAGCATAGAACCACATCATTTTTTCTGTTGTTGTGTTGAGGGTTCTGTAATTAAGCCACTGATCGCTCTGTACGCGTTTTCTTCAACTGCTCTTTCCTGTTATTGGAATTGTTGTTGGAATTATAGGCTTTTCAGTGATGTTGATACTTAGGGACCTTCGATCGATACTAATTCGCGCAAGTGAATTGCAGAATTGAGTTTGTATATATACGATTGATGATCAACCGATGGTATCAATTCAAGCACAGTAGTTAGGCATCTGATGATGAACTTGTCACGGAGTTCGAAACTAGTCATGCCAGTGAGTGTGTGTTGAACTGAATTGTCTATTATTTCCACCAAAAACCAAGCATTTTTCAATTAGAAAAATGTTCATGACTTGTAAGCTTGTAGTATGAATTTCTCATACATTAACCAAAACTCTTTTATTTATTTTTACCAAATTTTTTAAAAGTTCGATTGAATTTATCTCATTGTACGTTAAATTGTTACTTTTTATGATCGTCTTACTTGAAACACTTTGTTCATTTCACTTCTTCGTTTTCATTGACTTCGAACCCAAATAACAATACAATGAAACAGGCGCGTCGGAATTATGGTTAAAACACGAACATTTTGTTACGATTTATGCCATCACGCTCAACACACACAAATGTTCAGTTACATATTTCGGGGTAGTTTTTCTTCTATCGATGCGTTATTTTATTTGCTGTCGTGTTGCTCCTTGCATTCTGCTTGTTTATCAAACACATAAATTCACACAATTCATTTTTCTGAAGAAAATATTATTACTTTACTAAGTTGAACTAATTAGTCTGTTTTAAAAAATTTATTTAAAATATTCCGCCGGAGAAATATGTCTACCACTTTCGGTTGTTGCAAATGAGCTGATTTAAGATGTGTACGTGACCCATCACTCACGCTCACCATTTCCACTTGCTGGCCTCTTTTTTACGCTCACTCATTTTTTTGACTGCTTTTCTCTCTTTATGTTCATAAAACTTAGTTTCATTGCAATAACGAAATTGTTTCCTCAACTGTAAATGTTGCCAAAACTCCAAGATAAATAAATAATAAATATAATCAATAAAAAGTAAGAGATACACCAAATATCAATACTTTAAATCTTGTTGCAGAAACGAAAATAAGTTCTTGCAGCAACGATTTGAAAAATTGTCAAAGAAATCATGTATGCAATTTTTCGTTGGAGCGACTACCAAATTGTCTGATATACGAGACTTTTCATTGTAGCAACGTAAAAACATTAACGAAAATGTAACGAAATGACGAAGCATTATTCTTTCAGTGTACAACTTTTGAAAAGAAAAATCTAGTAAATATAACGCACATACTGCATATGAATTTGAATAATGAATAGTACTTGTAATATAATTATTTTTGTTTTCTTGAATAGCTACATTATATAAGTCTATTTATATTTTTGAATATAAGGAAAGCTCTTTAGGTTAATTTGTTTTTAGTAATAGTCTTACTTTAAATAAATAGTTGTTGTAGTTTTAGTCTTAAGCATTTAACAATTGCAAGAAATTGGGAACCTTTAAACTATGATGAATTTAAATGACAACCTCGGACCTCTAATTAGCAGAGAATTGATAGCTGATGTTCGATTTAAACTGTATTCATATCAATTTTAACTGTATCCATATCAATGCGCAAAGTATTATGCCAAACGTAGATTCCTCTAAAATTTATGAAATAAGTTATATTTTTGAGGGAGGTGGTTTTGCTGTAGTTGGTATATCGGAGACCTGGCTAAGAAGTTACGTTCTAGATAGTGCTGTTGCAAGTGGCGGATATAAAGTTTACAGAACTGATAGAAGTTTTAATAGCGGAGGTGGAGTGTGTTTTTATGTCGGTCACAGACTTAAATTTAAGGTTGTGATGCATATTGTGAATGAAGTTGAAGTTGGAATCTCATTTATTTGAAAAGCTTTTAGTTGGCGTTATCTACCTGCCACATGGACGTATTTCTAGTGTTGAAGAAACTCTGGCGGAGCTGTCATCTCGTTACCCCAAGTGTATTATAATGGGTTATTTCAATGTTGATTTGTACACTCACAGTGATTGTGTTAGAAGCATGTGTTATAGGGCAGGGCTTAAACTCGTGCTTCAATTTATGCTCACCCAGACTTTCCCCAATTGAATATTTTATGGTGTCTGATATTGATCTGGTGGCTAAGAAGGGATAGTCCCAGTTTCCGTCACTTAATTTGAATCACTCGGCTATTTTCGTTTCATACTCAGCGGGAAAGAAAGAACAACGAAAATATATAGGGGTAAGAGACTACAAACATATTAGTTATGATCTATGTTTCTTTGATTTTTCTTCCGCTGACTTTAATGCGATATATTGCACTACGGATGTTGAGCTGCAGGTATCCACTTTTAAAGAAATTTTCGTTGATTTATACGACAAACACGTCCCCGAGAAATGTATACATACACTGCTTCATCTGAATGGATGAAATCTGCAATTATAGAGCATCAGGAATGTAAACGACTGAAATAGGGATGATTTATGCTAAGTACAGCAACAGGTTAAAATATATAATACGGAGGCAACGAACCCCATATTTCCATAAGTTTTTTTCTGACAGCTCGTTTTGTAATGTACCGATATCGTTTATTGGTTGGTGATAATTTTGGAGATGTTTTTGAGATATTAATACGGATGACTGCAATGCTTTTTTTTATAGGATTCTGGATCATAATTGATGTGTTAATGACATGCTTAATTGCTTTTTTGACACTAATTGCTTTTTTGTGACATGTTTGACACTAATTGCTTTGTTAGTGACATGCTTAATTGCATTTTTGACATTAATTGGTTTTTAATTGTTTTTTTAAATAGGTCAAGTGGATCGTGTTCATGTAAAGTTTGATTTTATTACGTGTCATTGACATGGGTGCCCGAGTTTTATGTTTTTTTTTTTCAAGTGGTTGAAGTGTGAAGTTGACATGGGTTGAGAGTACAGCTACTAAGAGTTCTGATCGCCCAGGCTTTGAGTACGTCTTAGTGAATATATTTGTATTTTCTATTACATTTATTTTTCTTGAGTGTATATTTTGTCAAGTGGTTGAAGTGTGAAGTTGACATGGGTTGAGAGTACAGCTACGAAGAGTTTCAGATCGCCCAGGCTTTGAGTACGTCTTAGTGAATATATTTGGGTTTTCTATTACATTTATGTTTCTTGTGTGTAATATTTTTCAAGTGGTTGAAGTGTGAAGTTGACGTGGGTTGAGAGAACAGCTACTAAGAATTTCTGATCGCCCAGGCTTTGAGTACGTCTTAGTGAATATATTTGCTTTGATCGGGGTTTTTTCTATTACATTTCTTTTTTCTTGTGTGTAATGTTTTTCAAGTGGTTGAAGTGTGAAGTTGACATGGGTTGAGAGAACAGCTACGAAGAGATTCTGATCACCCAGGCTTTGAGTACGTCTTAGTGAATATATTTGGGTTTTCTATTACATTTATTTTTCTTGTGTGTAATATTTTTCAAGTGGTTGAAGTGTGAAGTTGACATGGGTTGAGAGAACAGCTACTAAGAGATTCTGATCACCCAGGCTTTGAGTACGTCTTAGTGAATATATTTGTTTTGATTGGGGTTTTCTATTACATCTATTTTTTCTTGTGTGTAATGATTTTTTCAAGTGGTTGAGGTGTGAAGTTGACATGGGTAGACAGTTCAGCTACTAAGAGTTTCTGTTCGCCTAGGCTTTGAGTACGCCTTAGTGAATATGTTTGGTTGGGTGTTTCTATCCGTCTCTCTGCCAATGTATTATTTCTATGAACCCTTATTAATGTCAAGTGTTCGATGCGTTTTCTTTAGACCGCACTACACATTTTCTCCCTTTGCTTTATACAACACAACACAATACGCGTTGTTCCCCAATAAATACCATGTGGCTCGTTCGTTGAACACTTTACATACAAAGTATCCTAGTGTGGTTAGAAATATGATCATAGAAACATGAACACTAATTTCCCAATAAAATACGAAACGTTCCTCATCCGTTTGCCTAATGGTAGTGTAATAAACATTGTCAAGTGGGTTATATCGATCGGGCTGCTTCAGATCGACAAACTATGGCACGTTCCTTATAGCCATTACAAAATTGACTTGTGTATAAATGTCTTCTAATTTCAACGAGAGTTTTTACCATTTAATGTATCGACAAATATAAATGCAATGTGAAGTGGGTTATGTCCGTCGTCCGGGTTCTAATCGGTGAAATACGGCATGTTCTTTAAAGCCGTGGTTCGTTACGCATATGTATTGAAATATACTTCTTGGGTGGTATTAGATGTTTGTAGGAGTGTATTTATCCCTATGTATTTCTATTTGAACGACTGCTTACACATGTGATATTTCTTAATTTTATATTATCCCCGTCCACCAATGAGAAATGAGAGAATGTAAGGAATTATTTGCAATAATCTTTGGTCGCTACTTTGGGGTTTGAAATCAGTGTTCGTTTATTCATCGTAAACACAACAGCGTGGTCTTGAACTCCTCTTTTTTTTAAATTTTGTTAAAGTTTAATAGTGATCGTTTTTCACTATTACGTTTATACCGTGCTTCCGATTAAAAAAGTTTCTTCCATCATATAAAACTTGTAAGCGCAAAGCTTAAATTAAGATTATCTTCTTGCGAAATATAAAGCTTTATTAACTGAACCCCAGACATTACAAATTTCCGTGTGGTTAGTGTATAAAATATAAAAATGAGTTCTATTGTACGCAATTGCAATATGTGCACCAAAATTTTCGAAGATGAAGAGTGTTTTAAACAGCATTTGAAAGTACATGCAGCGTGCGTTATGTGTGGGTTTGTTGCGAAAAGCCATTCACAATTAAATAGACATAACGCTCTTCATCTACATAATGAATTACTTAATTCACATTCCAATGGAGTACAACAACAACTACCGTATGAACAACGCCAATCCCAATTTTTCGGTCAGCAGCAACAACATCAAATCCCACGTCAACAACATCAGTCCCACTATTTTGGTCAGCAGCAACAACAACAACAAGTAGCAGAGCATCCACAACAATATCAGCAAACTAACTATTTCGGACACCAACAATTGCTAGAGAAACATCAAACTAATTATTACGGTCACCAACAGCAAGCTAATTCTTTCCTACACCCAAACCAACAACAACAGTGGTTCCAACCTGAACTCTCGCTACCAACAACATCGAAATCTGTTAAACACGTAACTACTTCAAGTACTCCATTATCATCAGCATCGAGATATCAGCAACGACGTATGCGTCCATATACATTACCTAATGTTGAAGAGAGGGTTTCCAAACCTGATATCCCAAAAGTATTTTGTGAAGACTGCAAAGTTAATATAGAATCTAGGACTTGGTTCAGACATTGTCAGACAAACTCACACAAAAATAACACCGCAAAATCGATTAACGAAAACATCGAAGTACTTACAAGTGGTTTTAATAATCGTATTACACAGTATAGATACTCAGCACGGAGTAACTTTACAAACCTTGATGAATTCCTCTCAAATGCCTCCAATTCCATTAAAAAACTGATAAATGATGCTCTGGCAGTGCATAAAGTTTTAAAGTTTAATATGGAACTTGCGGTAGAATACATAAAATTCTCCCAAAATGATCTAATATTAACAATTATATACCACACTACTAAAATGGTGCAACTTACAATGTCTGATGACATTGATGCTGTGATAAAGGATCAAACAGATCTTATAAAAATGAAGATGTCAGAATTCCAGGAGAGAGACTCAGGATGGACACTTCTTAAAATTGAGTGGTTGGACATAAATATAAATAAGTGTGCGTTGATTAGAGGTTCACAATATATACCGACCCCAAAACCACTTCTTGATAGGAATGCGTGTCTCAACATCAAAAATAATGATATTTATTGTTTGAAGTGGTGTTTGATTGCTGCGTTTAACCAAAGAACAATGAGTCATGCGTGCAAACCACATTCCTCATTATGTAAATAATATATCGTTAGAAAAAATTATATTGGAATGTGGTACAACATTAAACTTTGCCAAAATGAAATTTCCTCTCGATGTTAGAGAGGTTAAAACATTCGAGGTATATAATGCAGGCATAAGCATAAATGTCTTTGGTTATGACAATGAAAGTCGGAAAGTTATTGGACCGTATTACATCACTAAAGAAGAAAAGGGAACACACATAAACCTGTTGTTGTTGGAAGATGGTGGTAGATCACACTATATTTTAGTAAAGGATATATCAAGGTAATTATATAATATTTGAAAAATATGGAGTTACATTTAGTTTCATAAATGTTTTATTTTCTTTAGGCTGTTACGTAGACAGACATCAGCCCATAAAAGCAAAATGTACTTTTGTAATGTGTGCCTCCACCATACTCATTCGGAAGACCTCATGAGGATCCATAAGAATGAGTGCAGCAGAATTGTGTCCTATATGCCAACCGAAAAGGACTCAATTCTAAAATTTGAATGCTACTGGCGGCAGATGGATGTTCCGTTTGCTGTGTACGCCGATTTTGAATGCGTACTAGAAGATGTTGTCGTAGATGTAAGTAGTATTTGTAATAGAAAATTCGTGAAGAAACATGTGCCTTCCGGATATAGTTTTAATATTAAGTGTAGTTTTAATGATAGTTTAGATAAGTTTAAAATCTTTAGAACATGTGACCAGAACGTAAATGTTGGAAAACATTTCGTTACTTCATTAGTTGCAGAATGTAGGGAAATTTATAAGAAATATTTAGAAAATACAATGGATATGAGTGTTTTAACCCCCTTAGAGGAAGAACAGTTTTCTATTGCGACTTCTTGTCATATTTGCGGTAAAGGTTTAGGTAACGAGACACCTGTTCGAGATCACTGTCGTGTGTCAGGAAGGTATAGAGGACCGGCACACAATTCTTGTAATTCAAATTACCAAGTACCGAAGTTTATTCCAATTTACTTCCACAACTTTTCTTCATACGATTGCCATTTGTTTGTAAAAGATTTGCTAGCTATTGAAGGTGATTCTAAAGTAATTCCTTTAAATAAGGAATTATATATATCGCTGTCACATACAGTAAATGTATATGAAAATAATAAGGATCATAAGGTCGAATTAAGATACACTACGCTTTATGGCAGCGAGTTTAGACTCCTTAGCTAGCTATTTAACGGAAGATAATTTAGTTTCTGTTCGCAAACACTTCCTCAATTCAAATGAGTTTAGTCTTGTGAAAAGGAAAGAAGTTTTCCCCTATGAATATATCAATAGCTTTCAAAAATTAGAAGAAACCCAGATTCCTCCAATAGAAGCATTTGAAAGTAAGCTATATAATAAGGTATGTTGTCAAGAGGATTATCTTCATGCTCAAGAAGTGTGGAATACATTTAATTGTAAAACTTTACAAGATTATATGGAAATATATTTAAAAACGGATGTGTTATTACTCACGGATGTTTTTGAAAATTTCAGAATGATTTGTAAAGAAATTTACAACTTAGATGCCAGCCATTACCACACAGCTCCTGGACTATCGTGGGATGCAATGCTGAAAATGACCAAAATTGAGTTAAGTCTCTTAACTGATATTCATATGTACAACTTTTTGAAAAAGGGTATCGAGGAGGTTTAACTCAATGTAGTAAAAGGTACACAAAGGCAAACAACAAATATATGAGTGATTTTGATTCTTCTAAACCTTCAGAATACCTCATCTATTTGGATGCCAATAACCTTTATGGTTGGGGAATGTCAGAAAGTCTTCCATACGATGGTTTTAAATGGGTTGAAAACATTAGTTTCCTACCTAAAGTCAATACTATTCCTTATGATTCAACCATTGGATACATATATGAGGTTGACTTGGAGTATGCCAACTATATACATAACGCACATAATGATTTACCATTTTGTGCTGAAAATAAAATAGTTGGGAACACAAAACATAAAAAACTTATTGCCGATCTTTCCAGTAAAAGTAATTATGTAATACACTATAGAGTATTACAGCAGTGTATTTAAAGCTTCATCAATTTTCGAGGAGGGTCTAGTTGCAATCGAATTAAATAAGACTGAAATCTTTTTTAATAAACCAATATATGTTGGTATGTGCATCCTCGACTTGGCTAAAACAACCCTATACGATTTTCATTATGGCTATATGGCTCCTCAGTTTAAGGATGATTGTACAGTCTGCTACACTGATACTGATTCACTTATATATGAGGTATGTTTCTCTGACTTGTATGAAAGTATTAGGCAAGATGCCCCCAAATACTTTGATACAAGCAATTATTCAATCATAAACCCATACAACATTCCCAATACTTTCAATAAAAAGGTATTGGGAATGATGAAGGATTAAAATAGTGGAAGCAATATGACTGAAGTTGTGGGCCTAAGATCTAAAATGTGTAGAGGGACAAGACGCCATGAAAAAATCCAAGGGGGTTAAAATAGGCGTGATAAAAAATAAAATATGCTTTAATGATTATGTTGTCTGCCTTAACAGCGGTGAAAACATGAAAGTCGATCAAAATTTGATCCAATCATGTAAACATATTGTTAATAGCGTCACCCAAACAAAAATTGCTTTGAATCCTCATGACGATAAACGATTTTTGCTTTGTACTAATTATAAAACGCTTCCATGGGGTCATATAGCATTATGGATTACTCTACTAATTAGCATTAGTATTGTAATCATAATTTTTTATTAAAATTATTAGATTTAATATTTTAGTTTGATAATATATTCGATATAAAAAATAATGCTTGTTCAATCAATGTTATACTCTAAGATTTAAAATATTGTTAAATAAAATAAATGTCCATATAAGAAAAGACGGAATTGTTTGTGTTTTTACTCTAGACAACTCTATAAAATTCATCCTCCATATTTGATTTCAACACAAATTCCACAACCAAGTTCAAGGCTAACCAAATTCTTGTGTATGGTAGGAAATTGTAGAGTACCCTAAATTTCATATTTGTATTATCGCATTATGTTTACGTGTTTAAGCTAAGTACATCAAGCGTATGCTATTATATACGTCACACATTTTCTCTATGTTCGACTTATCAGCATTTTAGTTTTTGGAAAAATTATTTATTTCTAAAATACATATATATAAATTGTGTGTGTGCTAACAAGCCCTTTAAATACGGTAAATAAGAAATTGATATTTTTTTTTATTTTTATTTTTTTTTATTTTATTCAAGTTATATATAAAATGTATAAAAAAATATAAAATACATAAAAATTATACATTTCTAAATCCGGGTATATCACCATTCTCTTCAATATAATGAAAATTACATTCATCATCCATCTCATAGTTTTTAGAGTTAATCTGAGTAATATGTTGTTTTGCTCCTTGATCCAGTGGTGGTAGATTTTTAAAATAGACTTTCATATATTGCATGTTCAATACAATCACATCCTTTTCTTTCTCAAATGCAATCATTTTTCGAATAATCGATAATCTTATTGTTGTAGTCCTTTGTAATGCTTTTATCATTTAGTATGGTATTATGCTCTATGACACCAATCATGTGCTTATTATTTCGTTTAAATTCTATTATTATTAACGCTGGCTTATCATCACCATTCTTTAGCACCTTCTTAGTATATTGTATAAACGTGTCTGCATGCCGCTTTTCTAATAAAAATTTTTGAGCCTCTATACCAAAATTATGTTTCTGGAATAATGCTAGATACATCCCATCCATCATGGGGTTGAACTGTAACGTGAATGTGGGATTATCAGGAACATTTTTTATATTATCTGTAGACAGCCGTATATTTGAAATTTTTTGTTGCTCTGACTGCTGCAGTTGGGTGATCTTAGTTAGATCTACAGATATGCGATCATTATTGCTGATCCTCGTACAACTATTCACTGCATGACGCCTCATGTTACGTGCACATACAAATGATTTTTCGAATTTTTTGCAATTAAAATTCTTCATAATGTGGAGCTCAATTTATGTCTGTTGCCTGGATAAATGTTGTGTGTTGACTGGATGACTATTGATGATCAACTAAATACATATATACTCACAGAGCAGATGATATATTATCTATGCAATATCATGTTGTGAACTATAATATAAGGAAAATTAAAATTTGGTGCTTTTGATTTTAAGTGGATTAGGCCTAATGGGCATACCACTATAAAAAACACGCATATATCCCCACCTCATGGGTGGTGTGGAAAAGGGTAAATCCAAAATAAAAATTTGTATAGAGCCATCTAGCTATTTATAATTTTATCGTTTTCTGTACCTACGACGTAGACTTTATTAGAAATATTTTCGTTTCTGCCCCACTGCACCTTCGTCGTAGGCTTTATTTACTTGTGGGTGCATAAGCAATGTCATAATGACGTCATCGATGTTTTGCAGTTAAAGTTTAGGAAAAAAACATTGCGGTTAAGCTAAGTACATCAAGCGTATGCTATTATATTTATATATTATCTGCTAGGCTTATCACCATTTTTACGGAGTAACATTTTTTTATTCTGCTTTCCCTGCTTAATCGTAATGAGAGAGTAGTTGGGTTTTTAAACAATGAGGCAGTGAATCTATTCTTATCATATCTGCTATGTGAGCGTAAGTGATGCGCTTTCGTAAACAACGGGAAAATTATTTATTCCGCTTTCCACTCTCATTAGTAAACAATGCGTGAGAGTGAGAGAGATATATATAGAGAGAGAGAGAGCAAGAGAGAGGGGAAATTCTAAACCTTACGTGGTCCAAATATTAAATTTGTATTTATTAAATTTGAATTTATTAAATTTGACGGTCTTTTTAGGATCTCTACCTTGAGATATTTAAGTCTAGACACGAACTAATAAATCTTTTACAATCTGGCAACACTGAAAATGCAGTCTAGACACGAACCCCTACTGTTTGAAGGTTGGTAACCTTGGTTTTTCATAGACTTGGCAGCACTGAATTGTTACACTTTTTGTGTATTTCAACCTCCATAAGGAAATACATGGGATTTTGAGTTTCCACTCTCATTCGTAAACAATGCGTGAGAGAGAGAGAGAGATAGATAGAGAGAGAGAAAGAGAGAGAGAGAGAGAGAGAGAGGGGAAATTCCAAACTTTACGTGGTCCAAATATTAAATTTGTATTTATTAAATTTGAATTTATTAAATTCAACGGTCTTTTTAGGATCTCTACCTTGAGATATTTAAGTCTAGACACGAACTAATAAATCTTTTTACAATCTGGCAACACTGAAAATTGCAGTCTAGACACGAACCCCTACAGTTTGAAGGTAGGTAACCTTCATAGACTTGGCAGCACTGAAATGTACCTCTTTTTTGTGAATTTCAACCTCCATAAGGAAATACCTGGGATTTTGAGCCAGAAACCTCCTAGGTATACTACTCACACACATCCGCAAGCTTTTCAGCACCTGTAGGGAAAATGTCAGTAGTGCGAAAATCGTATAACTTTCAAAATATTAACATACCCTATCGTTAAACGCATATTTCCTCTAGATTTCAGTGACCAAAGTGGTAGCGAACATTACACCACATTCACTCAATGGGCAACATCATTTGTCTATTCGATAGAGACAAATAATGGCAATCTGTAAATGTAATTCCAATTGGATATGTGTCACATATTCATACACTCAATATCCCATTTGACAGGCATCCGTATTTAGGGGCAGTAATGGTATACAAAATTGGACCAAAATCGTAAATTTTGGGTTTTGAAATCGTCAAAACCTGATTTTAAAATCGTCAAAAAATCTTTACACAAAAATTTACTCATTTATCCTGTATGTAGAAACTAATGCAAAAAAGACAATAAAATACGTTTTTTAAACGTTTTATTTAAAATACATTAAAAATTAATTTAAATAAAATAATTCATTGAATAAAATAACTTAAAAACAAACAAAAACTGATAAAAACATAACAATAATAAAAAAAGTGAGAGGTTACATATTAAAACATTTTTATATAATTTGTATTACATTGTGCTTCTAGAAAGCTATTACCTTTCTAGCTTTCTCAAAAGTTATTAATAAAAATAATTTTACATTTTAAGCACATGTACCGTTATTTAAATACATGTCACTATTAAATTTTTAAGTACTTCTGTCTTTACCTTTAAATCATAACAATTTGCTTTATGTAATTTAAGAAAGTCTTTTGTGAAGAGAATACCTTCCATTTAATCTCTTTTCTAATCGGTTTCCATATTTATTTTTATTTAAATTAACTTGACTAAATACTCTTTTTACATTGCCGACGAATGTGGTAGTATTAGAATTTTTTTTAATAAATTTTGTTAAAACTGGAAAAAGTAGTTTAGAGTCCACACGTCTTAGCTCACAGACTGCTTTCCAAAATTTCAACAACTCTTCGTTGTTACTATTAAATATATTTCTAAAATCTAACTGGGATACTTCGCGGAATTCGGAGTCTAAACTTTGCAGTTCATCGTATTCAATAAAATGTTGATACTCTTTTACAATAATAGAGAAAGACTGTTCTGGACCATTTATTAATACAATCGGATTAATTAAGTTTAATGATTTGAATTTATTTTCAAATTCAAATCGTTTCAGAATTTGATCACAAAGTTCGATGTAAAAATTAATGCAGTTCATTTTAATTTCATCTATTTCATGTTGTGGTAATTTTGTTTCAAGCTAAATTTCACTTGCATATAAACCTAAATAAATTTTATTGTAATTTAGCATATAAGAGGTTTTCTTATAGTCTGTTAAAACAATATTATTTCTGTCAATAAAATTATTACTTATGAAATTACTTATAATTATTTTAAGCAGTCTTTCCATTTCTCTATACAAAATATGTATTTCTGTAGTTTCACTTTGAAAAAATTTTATTTGTGGTATTAATAATAGAAAGTGGGTACTTTAAAAATGCCAAATAAATTAGATTTGTTTCATTTAAATTTTCGAAAATATATTTTGATGTATCAAAATGATCAGCATATACGGCAAACGCAAAATAAATTTTTAAAGGTTCGTACAATTCAAACACACGTACGACAACAGCTTCTAATGACAACCATCGTGTTTGTGAAGGATGTAACAACTTTTTTGGTTTAATTTCGAGAAGCATTTGTATGTCGTTAAATTCCTTTGATCTTTTGGGGCTATTACATAAATAGTTATAAACATTTCTTACTAGCGTTTCAACAGCTGATGGCAATTTGAGACAGGCGTACGATGAGCACAAGGCCAATGAGTGACAAACACATTTAATAATAAAGAGATTGGGAACATCCCGTTTTAAAAGCTCAGCCACCGAGTGTTTTTTCCCAGTCATCACGGGAGCCCCATCAGCAGCATATCCAATAAGGTTCTTTTTATAATCAATTTTCTTTTCGTTAAAATGGTTGACAATAAGGTTGTATAAACTATCTGCATCACACTTGTTTACTGTGAGTAGCCCAAAAAACAAATCCATAACTTCGAAATCGATGGAGACTCTTACCACTAAGCACATAGATTTTACGTTTGATATATCTGTGGACTCGTCAGGACTCGTCAGCACACAGTGAGAAATAGTTATTCCTCAAGAATTCAGACACATTTGAAAATTGAAGACTTCCCACTACATTTTGTACGATTGCATTTGCTTTTTTTCTCCCCAACGTAACATTTGCACTTACTTACTTGAGTCTGGGAAAACATTTCGACACATCTTTGCCATATGACCACCTACTGCAAAAGCTAAATTGTGTTCCACTATAAATACAGCAAGCTTTACCTCAGCCTTTTTTGTTAAAATTTTGTTGTCGCGAAACACTTGGTCTATTTTTGGTTGTTTAAACAAAATTGCTTTTGATGACTCCAAATGTTTACTTGTTTTCGAATGTGAAATTAAGTCCGATTTTCCAGACGTAGCCTTGAGGCTTACTTTGCACACTCTGTAGTACACTTCTGTTTCCCTTTTTTCAGCTCATGGTTTTATCTGATCATCCTCCATCCAATGTGGCCGTCGGTGCTGCAATGGTTAGTGTGCGCGGCTCTTGTACATGAGATCCTGGGTTCGAACCCGGCGCTGACCACCTTAAAATTTCTTTCGTCGGCGGTCACCTCGCATAGTGACGGCGACACTATCGGGTATCTGGCCATGAAAAAGTTTCTCACATTACCTTTCGGAATCGGTGTAAAACTGTAGGTCCCAATCACTGAGTGCAAACTGGAAAGCGCACAGCTCAGTGATTGTGAGAAGTTCTCCCCAGTCCCTTCATGGGATGTGATGGGAAACCATTTATTTTTTTTTATCCTCCATCCAATCAACTTTTATTTTGCGCTTTTTTCTTTCTGCCTAAATACATAAAGAAATACAAATAGAAATTTTGTTAATTTTTTTCGAGTTATTTTATTTGCGTTTACCATCGAGCTTTCGGCTTCATCTCCTTTATGTTTAAGCGTTTCACCACCTGCTGAAATAAATGTGTAGTTTATTAAGTATTCAATAAATGGTAAACAGTTTATAAAACTTACTTTTCTCCTTCAAGTATTTAAGCATTTTTAAATCTGTTGATTTTAAACAATGGCATTGGCATGAAATATCAAAAAAGCAATAGACAAAAGCAATAGACAAAATCCGTTGTCTTCAAACAGTGAGATTCAAATGAAATGTTAAAAAAGCAAAAGGCAAAATCGTATATAGTTGTCTCTCTTTACAATGCACACTACAAGTGTGTCAAAAAGTATTGTTGCCATGTATTGTAATGAATTCACCATTTTTTGGCATCACTTTCATTGTGTGCTGATTAAGTTAGGGTTACCAAACGCAAACTTGGAAAGGAAAGTTATAATTTGTAAAAATCGTCATTTAAGGGGTAAAAATCGTCAAATCGTCATTTCTGTTTTTTTCGACAAATAATCGTCAAAATGACGATAAATCGTCAAATATACCATCACTGTTTAGGGGTATTATAAATTTAACGCGAACACGGCAATAGTGAATGTATGAAGAATTACTATTCATTGAACACTATAATAATGAAGTTTATCTATATGGGAAATTAGCTTTATTCGATTTCGTTGTACCAAACACACACCAGTCTACATACATACGAAGATGAATGTGCTGATGTCAATACTCTATGAACTATGACAATACTCAGATTCCGAAAGAACGAAACTTGCAAATCTGAAAATGTTAAAGGCCGGAGGGGAAAATTTGATTTGAAATTGTGTCAAAACCGTCCATGATATTAAGTACAGACATATCTGTACAACGGGTGAAAAACACGACACAAATTCTATCAACCAATGGCTAAATCTTTGCCACTGTGATATGTTTATATATTTATCCTCCCGCGGTCAAATATTCATTGCCAAGTGGCGGCAAACAATGTGAATGTACCTTCTGTCTGGTTTTTGCAGATGAATCCCTATTGTATTACTGTAATGCTGCCCACACACGCTACAACTGGTTGTACAACCTTTTGACAGATCTACATGAGTTAAAGTTGGGTCACAGGTTGTATGAAAATCAAAATATTTTGATTTTTGCTCTAGGCTGTACCAACTGGTTGTAACGTGTATCGCCAGCCTAAGGGACAATGCTTCTGGCAACACACAGACGACGTTGACGCTCGTTGTTTCTGTCGGCTACCGGCTACCTACTGGTTGTACACACAGTGAACGAATAACTTGCATCCACACAATTTCCTTGGTTGTAGTGGAATGTTGGCTCCATACGAAGCTATTTCTTTTTTTACTGTGGAGCCCACACACAGTTAAACCGACAAGGAACAGCCACATTATGGGATGAATGTGGAGAGAAAGGAAATAGCATCTACCTGCATAAATATTGGAGAGGACATAAGACCATATATGGATGTACAACTAAGTGGTGTAGACATCAAAGGTGTTATGGATAGCGGTGCATCCGTAAGTTGCCTAGGCAAAAACTGTATGCATAATACAGACTTTAAATCAAGCATTAAAAACCGCGGATGGCAGAAGACACCTTATTATAGGTAAAGCAAATTTAACTGTCCAATGCGGAAGCAAAAGCAGGGAAATGATGTTTTATT
Source organism: Phaonia tiefii (assembly GCA_963931995.1). NCBI lineage: Eukaryota > Metazoa > Arthropoda > Insecta > Diptera > Muscidae > Phaonia > Phaonia tiefii. The sequence goes on along the minus strand of OZ008368.1, from coordinate 107,613,422 downwards.
TAGTTCCAAACCAGGAACTAATTCTGGGCTATGATTTTTGGCAACTACTTGGAATCCGTATACACATGAATAATGTCGCACTCAATGAAATATCATTGTTAAATACCGATGATCTAACCCAACAAGTTTTAACACCAGAGAAAACGATAGAACTAGAAGAAATAAAATTAGAATTCCCCAGTCCGTATTCTGCTATACAGAATACGGACCGGGGAAACACATTTGGAACAACATTTCATCGATACAGGAGACGCCGAACCAAAGAAGAGGACGTATTACCCCGTAAGCCCTGCTGTCCAGAGACCAATAGATGCCGAAATTGACCGAATGATGTCACTCGAAGTAATTGAGGCAGCCAAAGACGCAGCTTTGAATAACCCTGTAACACTTGTAATCAAACCAAATAAAAATCGATTGTGTTTAGATGCATGCCAGGGAGCTAAACAAGGTCACCAAAAAGGATGCTTATCCTCTCCCCAACATTGACGGATTACTGGAACGACTCGGAGAAACCCATTTTATATCAGCGATTGATTTGAAGGACGCATTTTGTCAAATCTCTCTGGAGGAATCTAGCCGCGCGAAACCAACGTTCACAGTCCCAGGTAGGCCACACTACCAATTCAAAGTGATGCCATACGGACTGTGTAACGCTGCACAACGTCTCTGTCGCCTTATGGATAAAGTCATTCCTCCAGAGTTAAAGGACAGAATTTTCATATATCTAGATGACCTTTTAGTGGTGTCATCGAACCTCGATACACACATAAAGATGTTAAAGATAGTCGCCGAAAAACTGCCAGATGCAGGATTGAAAATAAATATACAAAAATCTGAATTTTGTTATAAGGAGTTTAAGTACCTGGGGTACATTGTAGGCGGAGGAAAATTGCAGCCAGATAACAGCAAAGTGGAGGCTATTATGAACATTACACCACCGAAGAACCAGAAAGACGTTCGAAGATTCTTAGGTACTGTCGGGTGGTATCATAGATTTCTACACGATTTTTCGACATTAACAGCACCCTTGACTGATACTTTGAACAAAACCCTGAAGTTTATTTTCACATCTGACGCTACAAAGGCATTTGAGGAATTAAAGACAAAGCTTGTAACGAGTCCCGTACTATCTAGTCCGGATTTCGATAGACCTTTTTACGTACAATGCGACGCGTCTAACGTAGGAGTTGGAGCTGTATTATTTCAAAAAGATGACGGAGGCGAGCATCCAATCGAATACTTTTAAAAAAAAAAATTTAACATAGCTCAAAAAAATTATTCAACCACGGAGGAGTGTTTGGCAGTAGTTCTTGCTGTTGAAAAATTCCGTCAGTACATCGAATTGATGGACTTTACGGTGATTACTGACCATTCCAGCTGGCAGTGGCCTATGAAACAACAAGATATTAACGGACGTTTTTCTCGATGGAGTTTGAAACTCCAGGGTTACAAATTTCCTATCGAACACCGAAAAGGAACCAAAAATTTTGTGCCTGATACGCTTTCAAGATTGGACATGGAAGGTATCACTGTGGAAACGTCTACGATTCTAGATTTTAACTCTGACGAGTTTAGGAGCGAAAAGTATTTGTCGCTAATTGATACAATCGAACAGAATAAGGGCATGCTACCCGACCTCAAAGTGTTTGAGGGCATCGTTTTCAAAAGAATATAGTTGTCTAAACTAACATTTAGACGCACCTAATTGTTGAGATAAGAATATAAAGTGTCATTATTTTCTGAATTTTACTATAAATTGTACTTAAAAACGCTATCATTGAATTTATATTGAATTGTTATAAAAATGGATTGTACTTTGAATTGTACTTAAAATGCCACCATTGAATTTTTCTAAACTATTATACAAAATGAATTGTACGTAAAGTCACCACACTATGGTGAAATAACTTTAAAATCTATAACTGCTAGAATGAAGTTATATTCGATCATGAAAATTTTTAAACTTTTACTTTCTCAGCTGCATTCTTAAGGTGAGCATCAGCCCTTTTCCCCGCAATAAAAACCCCACTTTGGTTTAACCACAAAACTCTTTGTTTTCCTCTACTTTTAACTCACTACTTTCTCATTGGGAGAAATTAGTGAAGGATTCGAACCTCAAAGAGAAGCAGAACCAATAGAGCAACAAAATTTAATAATTGCGAGAGAGAGAGCCGGTAAGTGAGCGAATTCGTATTCTATGCACAATTTATTGGAAAAAATTTAAAAGTTTAAAAGGAAAATTACCCTAACAAATACCAAACTAATCGGTCAAAAATTAATATTTGAAAATAACGGTTGCTATTTAAAATACATACTATATGTATGTACAGCCACACATATAGGTGCACATGACATCAGATTCTAGGTTCATAACTGCGCTGCTAATTTAACTTACATGAATGTAAGCGCTGACGCCAAGTAAACTCAGAATCTCTTTGAAGTCAAAATTCGAAAAGGAAAAGAGAAATACAACTATAAAACACCCTTTTCCTCGAAAGAACGAATCATTCGTAATATATGACGACTAATCGTTACACTCGTTAAAGTTCTAACATAGCAACACACAATTTGTCGTTGCAGTGAGAATTAATTCTCCTTCGTACATACTCATTTGTTGGCATACAACCAACACTCAATCCACCACCATAAAATACAAACGATACTGATCAAACGTATCGTTGTTATTTCTCTTAAATAAATTCTCCTTCTCACATACTCATTTATTGGCATAAACAACGAGCACTCTACCCATCACCACAAACCACAACCGATATGACCACTGAGAATAAATTATTTTCTCTCCGCTCTAACATTTTCATCATACCCATCCACACTCGATTCATACTAGCAAATTTGCTACGAATTACTCTCGCCTGATAAACAGAACAGAAAACTGATATTGGATTGCCGTCAGTCACTCGGTGGTCGTCAAAGCGTAGGTTTTTGAGTCGTTCTCGGTCGTCGGTTTTACATAAATCCCTCTGTACAAGCTGGCAACAACAAAAGTGAAGGAAATACAATTTAAAATAAACAGTGGTAAATAAAAGCTTGTCGGATAATACTATGGCATTTTAATTTCTATGAAAAACCAACCAAACAATTTATCGTTTGTAAGTCACTTTCCTAAAAACATCAAAGTTAAATCGAACATTTTATGTGAAAGACATTTAAAATTATAAAAAATTTTAAGTAAAGTTGTTCTTTCTGGATTGTCGTCGGTCGTTCGTCAAATTCAGTAAAAAAATCGGTTTTATATAGCTGTCGATCTAACGGAAAATAAAGCGTTTGTTGTGCGAAAAGTGCAAATGAGAAATCACCGGTAACTATCGGGTTTTTCAATAAGAGCGCTACAAAAGTTTTTTTAAATAAACAAAACCGGGTTTAGATACCAATGAAATTCTTTATTCCTGTGAAAGTACGTTCGATGACATTATGTATGGAACTCGATTTCTTTTGCATGGCCACCACGTGCACGCTTGCAGAAGTCCAGACGCTGAACCCAATTTTCGACGGTTTTCAAGCATAAATCGGCCGATACTGCTGCAATTTCACGTTCGATATTCATACGAAGTTCATCAATCGTCGCTGGCTTGTTGGCATAGACCATTGACTTGACGTAGACCCACAGGAAATAATCTACGGGCGTCAAATCGCACGACAGAGGCGGCCAATCGACTGGGCCATTTCGTGAGATAACACGTTCACCAAACTTGGTTTCCAATAAATTGACTGTGGCATTCGCTGTGTGGCTTGTGGCGCCGTCCTGTTGGAACCACATGTCCTCCAAGTCCATATTATCCAATTGGGGACAAAAATAATCGGATATCATTGAACTGTAGCGATTCGCATTCACAGTAATGTGCCGGTCTTGATCATCATGGAAGAAGTACGGCCCAATGACGCCGCCGGCCCATAAACCGCACCAAACCGTAATTTTTTCGGGATGCAATCCGAATCATTTTCAAGTCGTTGCTCAGCCCAATTCACGGACATACGACGCTTATGGTGGCCAAGCGGCTTCAGTTCTTGCGTCAATTTGATCTGAATTTGATTTGATTAGCCACAACGACGTCACAGAGATGCCCAACGCTTGAGAACGACGTGTGAGAGACACATTTGGGCTTTCTTGAATTGAAGCCTCAGCGGCAGTAATATTCTCGGCACTACGGGCACTTCTTTGTCTAACTGGCACGGGAACATTTTGTACTGTGCCTGCGGATTCAAATTTTTCCACTAGACGCTCAATTGTTGATCCACTAGGACGATTATGACGACCATAAATTGGACGTAGCGCTCTTAAAGTTGAGGCCACTGACTCCAAATTTCGGTAGTAAATTTTAATAATTTCGACTCGTTGTTGGCTCGTATATCTTTCCATGATGAAATGGCAAACCTTACTGAAGAGAAATGTCAAAAGAGCGGGAAAAAATATGGCGTCGTTTGCTGTCCCTTTCGATTTACTTTTGTAGCGTCTCTGTTGAAAAACCCTTTATATGTGAAAAGAAAAACCAAAAGTGTAAAAATTTTTGGAAAAAAAAGGACAAAGTGGGAATGACATAAATAACTTACGCAACACGAAATAGAAATTATTAGACTTCGTCAAAAAAAGGGGTTGTTTGTGGCAAGTTCAACTCGTAACGCTAAAATCGCCGCTATGAACATACCCTCTTTTTGGATCTAATAAATGGAAATAAACAACTATCGTGTCGGTGTGTGTGATTTTTTCCCGTTCATTTTCAATCAAAACATAATCTAAATCCCGCTCTTTGTTCTATTTATGGTGTTTATATTTATTTCGCTTTTCGAAGAAAACAGTGAAAAAGTAAAAAAGAAAGAACAATGGAAAACATAAACATTGTGCATAAAAAACATCGCTGCTACCAACTACAAACAACGGGAATATTTCGCGTATGTGCTTAGTTCCGTCCATATACAGTTGATAACGGATAAAATAAATCAAACCCATTTACTTCTAATGCGGAATTTTTTCTTGTGCTGTTTATATAAAAACAGTATCGGTAGTTGCTATTGTTCAGGACGAAAATTTAATTTATTGCGATAAATTTCAAAATTAATTTTAATTGTCAAACATGACCGCATACGGAAAAGAAGAAGAGTAAGCATACACCAAGGATTAAAAAAAACCCCCAAGAAGACCAACAATAACACAGAAAGGAAAGGCGCATATGAACTCATCCAAGTACCGAGTAATCGAAAACCTTTCGGGTACCAACTAATCGTAAATCTGTGGGTAAGAAAATAGCTTGGATTTTGTAATACACACAAATATTTCTGATATCTCTATCGAGAACAGCGAAAATCTGCTCACTGATCTGTTCTGGCTGCCAGGGTATATAAAGAGAGTGTGCCGCAAGTTGATTTGTGCAATTTCATATTAAGCGTGTTTTGGTTACACCGCTTGCTTACATACATATTCGCTTGTTTTGTATGAAGCACTTGGTGAAGACTTAGAGAGAACTTGGCGACGAGAATCATTTTCGCTAAGATTAAACAAATTTTTTTTGACATCTTTCACCGTTTTCAACCCTTATTCATATTTTTCAATAAAGTTACTTATAGCTAAATTGCAGTTTTCTTTGAAACGTAGCAAGCAACAATCGTTTGCTTGTAACCAAAACACGACTATTGTTGATTACATATTGAGCATATGCCCGTTAACCTTTGTTTACACATCGCTACAAGACGACAGCGCATAGAGTAATTGTTATATCTAGAGTTTATGATTCGCTCAAAAAATATGATCTTTGGCCTGGTGTGATAGGAACGTTGGATTCGGAGAAAAAAAATTACTTTAATAATATTGGATAAAGGCAATGGTTGAGAATAAATACAACGCAAATGTATGCTGATTACAACAGTCAAGGGAAAATTATAAAACATTTACATTTTACAAGTTTCACCGAAACAACAAAGAAAAAATTCAAGTCAGGAGTTCTTGTAAATCCTCCTGGTGCAAGTCAATTTTCATTACACCGACCAACGAGGAGTGAAGGAAAACATCAGATGAGATAAAACTTCTCTCTATATGTAAGAATTACTCTATACGACATACACCATTATCATCTTCGTTGACGTCGACAACAACACCGCTGCTGCTGTTATAACTCTTACGGTGCGTTTACACAGGACAGTTTGAGACAAGATAGTTGAGAATATGTATTAGTTGTTACAAAGCCAAAAATTGTTGGTGTGAAGTACGCGTCCCTCCAGTTATAAAGACAGTACAATTTTAAGTAACCGCCGACAGTGTCGTTTCGTTAAATTTCGTGCTCTGATTTTTTTTATTTCTTCGCTCTTTTGCCATTGTGTTTTGTCTTACTTCTCCAAATTACAATGGAACTGATGTACTTTGCAAAATTAGACATGTATTAATCTTTATATGTTTGTATTGTCAAACAATATTTCAATAAAATTGATCAACATTTTCAAATACAAATATATTTTCCAATTTGTGAAGTCGTTTGCGATGTTTTGCTTTTTTCTCAAATTACTATGAAACCGATATGGCCGATGGCTGAACTAGGAGAGGTTGACGCAGTAGGATTTGGTGTAATTATGTGAACCAACAACAGGCATTTGTTTTTTGTTTCATGACTAATCATCAAATTCAACACAGATCCATATGAACGAACACAGTAAACAAAAAAGTACAACAACAAAATACACTGAATTTAACAGATGGAGCCATAAGAAAGTAAAATCAGTTGTTCATTTACACAGTCAAGTGTAAATGGGGTAGTAAAAATGTGTGAAAGTATTGCTACTGGCCGAGCAAAACTGTCCCGTGTAAACGCCCGGTTAGCTACCACCATAAGGAAAGAGATGTAAAGAGTATGTATGTGTGTCAATAACGTCAGCGTTGATACGGGTTTGTTTGGCAGGTTTTTTTTGACAAAAAAAAAAGTGCCAATAAAATCAAATTAAGGTCAGTTTTCAATTCGAATATCGCTCATGCTCTTTAAAGTTCTGCCCTATAAAAAATCTGCACCTAGGAGGCCCATCAGCTGAAGCACGCTGTTGTCACTAACAGCAATATATCATTAATATTTGGTATATTTTCTTGTATCTTTCTCTGTGCCAAGTGAAAACAAAATAAATGACAGCATATAAGTACATACATACATACGTGCACCGAACAAAGCCATGTGTTGAATGAATGAAAAGAAATCAACTCGACGAAATCCAACAAAATTGTAAGATGTGGGGAAATCGATTGATCACGCACACAAATTTTCTAAATTTCAGTGAAATATTCAATAAACTATTAGAACACGAATTTGTACTTATTTCTGCCGTTGTTGATTTATTTTACTTTATTTGTTTACACAAGACAAACGGATCTATCTTGTAAATTTTGTAGGCTAAATTTCTCCAACCAAAATTTGCATGATCGCTAACATCGAATCGCTTTCTAGCTCTCGTTTACTGGACCTTTTGAGTAAACAAACACGATTGGGTAAAAATTTGCACAAAATTTTGAATAATCGAGCAGAGCTAATATCTTAAAAGGGAAGGAAATAAAATACCATTCAACGGGAAAGTTGACGAGAACTAAAGCTTACGATTCTGCAACACAATATAATCGCAAATACAAATAAAATATTGGCGCCCACAATAGTGTTCAAATAGTATTATCATTATTTGACACTAGTTATATATATACATACACCCATATTTTTTTCAACAATATATTATTAGTATACTCAACCATAAACCCATAACCGATAATCCATAAACCATTTTCCCAACAGCTATTAAGGCACAAAACTCATCGACGAACTGTAGGTGGCTTTTGTTAAAATTTGGTGACAAGTTATAAGCGAACTATTGGTAACATTGTAGAAGAATTTCGCTGCCAATTGTCAACGACGAATTGTAGTTGACCTTTGGAACTATCTAAAGTTGCTTGGTCGTAGGAAGATTTTTTTTACGATCGCTTAAATCCTAAGGGAAATATCGGGTTACAATTACATTACGTTATTTTTAAAAACGCTAACTAGTTTCGCGTGGCTCATTATTTATTGGGAAATTGATCATTTGTGCTGTTCCTAAGATAAATTAGGACACAAATTCGAAGTAATTCATTCCCTCTCGAACTGATTAATTCGCTCTTCTACAAAATTCATTCTCTCTCAAACGGAGTCATTCACTCTTCTGCTAATTCATTCCCTGATAAATTCTATAATTGAATAATTAAAATGGTAAACGAACAGGATGAAAGTCTGGACACAACAGGCAAGGAAGTTAATGAACCTGCTAGCACTGGCGACAGATTGTGATACAATCATTATGTTCTGCTCGAACTTTGAAAATTTGGACGTAAACGACCAAACTGAATCTTTATTGGAAGTAAGATTGGATGATCTAGAGGAAAAACGTAGGAAAATGGTGTATTCCTACGAGTGTCTGATGTTAAGTCCAGATCGTATCAACTTAAAGGAAAAAGCTAAATTAAACTATAATGAATACTCGGATACTTATTATACTACTAGGTCACACAATCTAGATTTGATAAAAATCACCAGAGGTTCGACAAGTCAAAACGATTCGTATAGGTTCGGTTTTCCTTCGGCTATGACTCACACGTTCCCCATTGCTTCTCAAAATAACCAAATGGATAATTCAGTGTGTATAAAAGTACCCCCATGTGACACTGAAGTTTTCAAAGGTGGTTATGAAGAATGGCCGTCATTCCGTGACATGTTCACTGCGGTCTACATAAACCATCCGAAACTTACTCGCGTTCACAAGCTATATCACCTACGAAACAAGACGAAAGGTGACGCAGGTCAAATAGTGAAAAGATACACACTTTGTGACGAAACCTTTGACCTTGCGTGGGATGCTCTAAAATCCAGATTTGATATTAAGCGAGTTTTGATAGACAAGCAGCTTAAAATTTTGTTTAACATTCCTACTGCCACTGTCGAAAATAGCGAATCCCTGCAGAAAATACAAGCAACTGTAAACGATTGCCTCTGTACATTCAAAACGTTAAATGTAAAAGTTTCCGATTGGGATCCAATCCTGATTTATTTGATCTCAACTAAGCTCCCCGATACAACTCTTGCGCTATGGGAACAATCCCTAAAATCCCACCGCGAACTGCCAAATTGGGCCCAAATGGACGAATTCTTAATTAACAGATATGAAGTCGTAGACCGTATCTCGAGCATCAAGAGTATTAGAGATCAACAGGATCCTCAGTGCAGTGGAACGATCCAAGCACAGACTTTCAGTTCAATGGAAAATTCAAAACATTGGTGTATTATTTGCGAAGCAGAGCACAATATTCGAGTTTGCCCTGCATTCAGAAAATGCTAGGTGCAAGAAAGAATTGATTTGGTTTACAAAAACAAAATTTGTAACAATTGCCTATGGCACGGGCACATTAAAGCTAATTGCAAGAGCAAAATTACCTGCATACACTGCAAAAAGAAGCACCATTCGCTTGTACATTTGGAATCTCGGGAAAATTTATCTAATTCTACATCGGGGAAGTGAACAGCCGGAATCTAGTTCAAACGCTAAATCTCACACATGGGCGAAACCATATTGCGATCACGGTCAAGCTAAAACGAATCAAGTTCAAGAAACCTTTTCATCAAGTAGCGAGACGGTTCTCCTACGAACAGCTTTAGTTGACATAAAACACCAAGGAGACTTATTCACAGTGAGGGCACTAATTGATCCAGGTTCTCAGAGAACCTTTGTATCTGAGAGAATCAGAAATCTCCTGCAATTACCCACCCGCAGTGCCGGCTTCGACATTATTGGTATAGGTGGTCAAACGCAGAAATCGGATAAAGAATGCGATATCGACATATGCTTGACCGGATATGGTACATGCTTCTCCATAAACGCTATAGTTCTTCCGAAATTAACAAAACGGCTTCCCGCTATATCATTTAAAATTCCAAATCCCGAAGAATTACAGGACATTGACTTAGCAGATCCGAAATTTAACAGATCAGCGCAAGCAGATCTTCTATTGGGTAATGACTCAAAGCGGTTTATTAACATAGAAGGTATCAAGAAGAACATACTCGGTGGTCCCCTTGCATCTGAACCAATCAATTCATTTACTACAAATGTAGTGGTTTCTGAGGAAACCCAACTTAGCGCCTTTTTGCGGAAATTTTGGGAACAGGAAAAAATTCCAGCCTTCGACCCCACTTCAGAGGAAGATAAATATTGTGAAGAAATTTATAGTCAAACAACAACACGACACTCAGATGGTCGCTATGTTGTAAGATTACCATTTCGAAAGGAGTTTCCCGACACAATTTGTTTAGGCTCCTCAAGGTTTATAGCATTAGGACAATTCACACGAATGGAGAAAAATTTGGCAAAAGATCCTGAGTTACAAAACACCTACAATTCGGTTTTAAATGAGTATATTTCTATGAATCACATGGAAGAATCTGAATCACTCGAAATAACCGATAATGGTAAAATCAACTCGTTCTATCTTCCACATCATGCAGTTATTATTAGACCAGATCATAAAACCACAAAAGTCAGGGTTGTGTTCAATGCTTCTCGAAAAACGAAATCAGGGTTTTCTCTAAACGACGTGTTATACACTGGTCCCACTTTACAAACAGATTTAGTGTCCACTGTACTAAATTGGAGGTTGTACAAGTTCGTATTCAGTGATGACATTCAGAAAATGTATCGGCAGATATGGGTACACCCAGAGACCAGAATGTATCAAAGAATTGTACATCAATCAGATCCCAAGGGCCCAATTAAAGATTATCAGTTGAAAACAGTCACTTTTGGAGTAAATTGCGCGCCATTTCTGGCAATTCGCACGGTATTGCAATTGGCATCGGATGTCGAGGAAACGCACCCAAGATCATCAACAATATTGAGGAACCAAACCTACGTCGATGACATACTCTCTGGTGGATTTTATATTGCGGAAACTCGCGAAGTTCAGTCGGAACTCATCTCCGGCCTTATGTCTGCAGGCTTTCCGCTTATGAAAATAACTGCTAACGATCCTCAGCTGTTAGATCATTTACCACCTGAAGACTTATACAATTCGGAATTTATGCGTTTTACAGACACTAGCTCCACTAAGACATTGGGTATTAAGTGGAATGCGTTAGCTGATAATTTCATGTATCAATTCGCTATTGCTCCTTCAGATACTATAACAAAACGGAAAGTACTGTCCGTTGTAGCCCAGTTATTTGATCCAGCTGGTTGGATAACACCTATCACTATAAAGGCTAAGACATTCATTCAACAACTTTGGTTGGAAGGCAGCAGTTGGGATGAAATTCTAAGTCCAGAACCCCTTGCCAAATGGGAAATTATACTTGCCGAATTACAGCATATTGAGAAAATCACCATACCCAGGTGGATTCAATAGACACTCTACATATTTACGGCTTTTCTGACGCTTCCAAATCAGGGTACTGTGCATGTGTTTACATTGCATGTCAGTCCGGAAAATATGTTAAATATTGTGATCTATTTATATCTAAAAATAAGGTAGCCCCTCTAAACACTGTTTGTTTACCGAGACTTGAACTCAACGGAGCTCTGTTGCTTGCAAAGCTTGTGAAATACTTAAACTCGATCATCAGGTTCGTGGTAACAGATACAATTTTATGGACAGATTCGTCCATCGTACTTGGGTGGCTGTCCAAACCACCGAGCTCGTGGGAAATGTACGTTGCAAGTCGTACAGCCGAAATTCATTCTCTGGTTTCTCACGCAAAATGGAAACATGTCGCGACACATGATAATCCAGCTGATCCCGGCACTCGTGGTTGTCAACCTCAGGATCTCCATAATAATACTATGTAGAGGAATGGACCAAAGTGGCTTAGTAATCCACCGTCTACATGACCAGTTTCTAATCCCTTATCACCACCAACTCCACATCCAAAAGTACAGGTACTTCATGTTACAACTGCACAAAATGATGTATTAAATAGATTTAATTCGTACCCAAGGGCATTAAGAGTGCTATATTATGTTTTCAGAGTATAAATCGAACACTTCCTATGACAATGTTTCTATAACCCAGAGGGAAATTTCGTTTGCGAAGAAACGTGTCATTAGACTCACTCAGGAAATGTATTACGAGGAAGAATATAAAGCACTTCTAAACTCTCAACCGACAAAAGCCTGCTAAAACCCCTTAACCCATTCGTTGACAACGACAAGGTTCTCCGTGTAAACGGTCGACTGGCGGACTCATCGCTCCCATATAATGAGCGGTTTCCCATTATTCTTCCGGGAAATTCTCGGTTTTCTATTCTCTATCTTTCGCATTTACATAATTTCCTTGTTCATGCAGAGTGCAACCAAATGTGTCGAATGGTGCAATGTGAGATCTTTATATCTCGCCTTAAACCCCGAATAAAATCCATCATTCGTAAATGCAAGATTTGCGTTGTTTTTAAGGAAAGGCCACGTTCCCAAATACTGACACCCTTACCACTTTATAGATGTACACTCTCACCACCTTTTCACGTCACTGGCGTAGACTTTGCCGGGCCATTTGAACTAAAAAGCTCTACACTCCGAAATGCTCCGCTGATAAAAGGCTATGTATGCGTATTCGTATGCTTCGCAACAAAGGCCATTCACATAGAAGTATGTTCAGATCTATCTTCAGAAAAATTCCAAGTAACATTTGCGCGGTTTGTTGGCAGTCGGGGACTCCCCCGTCGGGTATTATCCGATAATGGCCGTAACTTTGTAGGAGCTAGTAGAGCCTTATTCCGAGAGTTCAGCGGGTTCTTAAAATCGGCATCGAGTGAGCTTGCTGATAAATATGCAACACACGGGTTCGAATAGAATTTCATCCCACCCCATGCACCACATACGGGTGGTCTTTGGGAAGCTGCCGTTAAAAGCTTCAAATTCCACTTTAAGAAAATCGATTGTTCACGAAAATTTACATACGAAGAAATCGCGAGTGTTCTAGCGCGGATAGAGCGAGTTCTGAACTCCCGCCCAATCTAAGCAGTTTCTGAAAATCCGACGGATTTAACCGCACTAACTCCTGGCCACTTTCTATGAGGTGCTCCCATAATGGCAATGCCAGAAGTTTCGTCTTTCAACTTGTCATTAAGTAATCGCTGGATGAAACTTAAAGCTATACATCAACAGTTTTGCGATAAAATGGAAGGAAGAATATCTCAAATCCCTTCAAAAGCGATACCAATGGGAAACCTCTACTCCAAACCTTAAAATTGGGGATATTGTTGTAGTAATGAATGATCTGTTACCCCCAAACGAGAAGCGCCTAGGTCGCATCGATAAGGTTCATACGGGACCAGATGCAAAGGTTCGTATAGCAGACGTCAGAGTTGCTAGTGGAATTATAACCCGACCCATTGTAAAACTATGTTATCTACCCCTTCAGTCTGAAAATGATACTGAATGATAAACTCACACTACAACATATCCCAAACATATTTCTGATACCATCTTTTTTCTCATTCTTTTCTTTCCCATTCTTAAGGACCAACAGACTGAACCCAAGCCGCAAACTCAGCGTAGTCAGGCATAGAACCCGTTGCGATTCGGAGTACCAATGTGCATTGTGCAGCCATTCGCACTCCATCCGATATTGCAGGAAGTTCCTCATAATGAACCCCCGAGAAAGGAAGTCAGTGATCGGAAGACATGGCTACTGTTTGAACTGTCTGGCGAAAAGCCATTCTTTGGACGCTTGCCAATCAAGGGACCGATGCAGGAAGTGCGACCGGCTTCACCACACGTTGCTACACCCAGGCCATCCAAGCGTTAGAGGACCGTTGACATCAAGGCTAACTCAACGAAAACGGCCGCAACCGACGTCGAAACCATCCAAGCCGACGCGGGTTATCATGCCAGACCAAGCCATCTTATCAGAGGCCATCAGATCGCTCGCTACGGTGCTGTGCTCCCCCACAACTGCATCGTTCAAACCATCCAAGCGCTAACTCTGAGCAGGGAGCATGTCTAACATTTAGACACACATAATTGTTGAGATAAGAATATAAATTGTCATTATTTTCTGAATTTTACTGTAAATTGTATTTAAAAACGCTATCATTGAATTTATATTGAATTGTTATAAAAATGGATTGTACTTTAAATTTTACTTAAAATGTCATCATTGAATTTTTCTAAACTATTATACAAAATGAATTGTACGTAAAGTCACCACACTATGGTGAAATAAATTGAAAATCTATAACTGCTAGAATGATGTTACATTCGATCATGAAAATTGTTAAGTAGCCAGTAGCCATGCCTTTTTCCCGCAATAAAACACCAATTTGGTTTAACCGCAAAACTCTTTGTTTTTCTTTACTTTTAACTCACTACTTTCTAATTGGGAGAAATTAGTGAAGGGTACCCCGCTAACTCATTTACTCGCTGGTTAGATTCCCCTGTATCCCAGCAACAACCCTTTGGGAGAAGTCGCCAATACAGTCAACTCAGCTCAACACAGTAGACATTGTAAACGAAGAAGATTGTTGGCGAATATAGCTGCCAGAAAAACTAACCCACAGAATAATAAAAACATCACAAGAAGATAACACGACACACGGTGGAATGGCTAAAACATGGCACAATATTAGGGAATATTTTTTTTGACCGTGCATGGTCAAGGAAATAAAAGAATATATAAACAAATGCTCTACTTGCAAAGAGACTAAACACCCCAAGCAAATACTGCGACCAGAAATGGGAAAAGAGGTAATGACGCAAAGGCCATTCCAGAAAATCTACCTAGATTTTCTCGGACCTTACCCTCGATCGAAAACAGGAAATGCATTTATTTTTATTATCCTCGACCACAAAACAAAGTTTATCTTACTAAAGGCCATGCCAAAGGCAACAACAAAGGCTGTTAACAAATTTCGTTTGAATGAGATATTCTGTAAATTTGGCGTACCTGAGATCATCCATTCAGATAACGGCAAACAATTTTTGTCCGACAATTTCCAAGAATTGTTAAAACTATATGGCATACGACATGCCAGCGAAAGGGTGAATCAAACGATCCTAAGCAGCATTCGCAGCTACTTACAATCAGACCAAACAAAATGGGACGAAAATTTGTCCAAGCTTGAATGCTCACTGCGTTCGACTATTCACTCATCTACAGGAGTATCTCCCTATTTTGCTCTAACATGATATAACATGGTAACCCATGCACAAGCATACGAGATTCTAAGGAAAATTGGCTCTATGGATGATAGTGAGGTAGTACTTCTACCGAAATCATTCTAATCCATCAAATTCAACTAATCCATCAGAAAGTGCAAGACAAGCTGCATGAAGCCTATGAAATAAAAGTCAGGTCGTACAACAGGAAAAGCCGAGTGGTAACCTTTAAACCAGGACAAGAAGTTTACCGCAAAATCTTTACGCAGAGCAGCTTTACAAAAGGCATAAACGCAAAACTATGTATGCCTTGGCTAAAATGCCGAATCATAAAAGCAATCGGAAATAATTTATACGAAGTAGAAAACCTCAAAGGACAGAGAATTGGCGTAATACAGGCCCAACACATTAAACAATAAAAAAAACAGAAACATTCGCAGAGATTTCAAAGCTTTAATTCAGATTACCACAATATACACTATACATAAAACACTCACCGAGATACACACACATCCGCAAGCTTTTCAGCACCTGTAGGGAAAATGTCAGTAGTGCGAAAATCGTATAACTTTCAAAATATTAACATACCCTATCGTTAAACGCATATTTCCTCTAGATTTCAGTGACCAAACTGGTAGCGAACATTACACCACATTCACTCAATGGGCAACATCATTTGTCTATTCGGTAAAGACAAATAATGGCAATCTGTAAATGTAATTCCAATTGGATATGTGTCACACATTCATACACTCAATATCCCATTTGACAGGCATCCGTATTTAGGGGCAGTGATGGTATACAAAATTGGACCAAAATCGTCCATTTTTTGTTTTGAAATCGTCAAAACCTGATTTTAAAATCGTCAAAAAATCTTTACACAAAAATTTACTCATTTATCCTGTATGTAACAGACTAATGCAAAAACAAACAATAAAAAACGTTTTTTAAACGTTTTATTTAAAATACATTAAAAATTAATTTAAATAAAATAATTCATTGAATAAAATAACTTAAAAACAGTTCATCGTATTCAATAAAATGTTGATACTTTTTTACAATAATAGAGAAAGACTGTTCTGGACCATTTATTAATACATTCGGATTAATTAAGTTTAATGATTTGAATTTATTTGCAAATTCAAATCGTTTCAGAATTTGATCACAAAGTTCGATGTAAAAATTAATGCAGTTCATTTTAATTTCATCTATTTCATGTTGTGGTAATTTTGTTTCAAGCAAAATTTCACTTGCATATAAACCTAAATAAATTTTATTGTAATTTAGCATATTAGAGGTTTTCTTATAGTCTGTTAAAACAATATTATTTCTGTCAATAAAATTATTACTTATGAAATTACTTATAATTATTTTAAACAGTCTTTTCATTTCTATGTACAAAATATGTATTTCTGTAGTTTCACTTTGAAAATTTTTATTTGTGGTATTAATAATAGAAAGTGGGTACTTTAAAAATGCCAAATAAATTAGATTTGTTTCATTTAAATTTTCGAAAATATATTTTGATGTATCAATTTGATCAGCATTTACGGCAAACGCAAAATAAACTTTTAAAGGTTCGTACAATTCAAACACACGTACGACAACAGCTTCTAATGACAACCATCGTGTTTGTGAAGGATGTAACAACTTTTTTGGTTTAATTTCGAGAAGCATTTGTATGTCGTTAAATTCCTTTGATCTTTTTGGGCTATTACATAAATAGTTATAAACATTTCTTACTAGCGTTTCAACAGCTGATGGCAATTTGAGACAGGCGTACGATGAGCACAAGGCCAATGAGTGACAAACACATTTAATAATAAAGAGATTGGGAACATCCCGTTTTAAAAGTTCAGCCACCGAGTGTTTTTTCCAAGTCATCACGGGAGCCCCATCAGCAGCAAATCCAATAAGGTTCTCTTTATAATCAATTTTGTTTTCGTTAAAATGGTTTACAATAAGGTTGTATAAACTATCTGCATCACACTTGTTTACTGTGAGTAGCCCAAAAACAAATCCATAACTTCGAAATCGATGGAGACTCTTACCACTAAGCACATAGATTTTACGATTGATATATCTGTGGACTCGTCAGCACACAGTGAGAAATAGTTATTCCTCAAGAATTCAGACATATTTGAAAATTGAAGACTTCCCACTACAATTTTTACGATTGCATTTGCTTTTTTTCTCCCCAACGTAACATTTGCACTTACTTCTGATTCTGGGAAAACATTTCGACACATCTTTGCCATATGATCACCTACTGCAAACGCTAAATTGTGTTCCACTATAAATACAGCAAGCTTTACATCAGCCTTTTTTGTTAAAATTTTGTTGTCGCAAAACACTTGGTCTATTTTTGGTTGTTTAAACAAAATTGCTTTTGATGACTCCAAATGTTTACTTGTTTTCGAATGTGAAATTAAGTCCGATTTTCCAGACGTAGCCTTGAGGCTTACTTTGCACACTCTGCAGTACACTTCTGTTTCCCTTTTTTCAGCCCATGGTTTTATCTGATCATCCTCCATCCAATCAATTTTTATTTTGCGCTTTTTTTCTTTCTGCCTAAATACATAAAGAAATACAAATAGAAATTTTCTTAATTTTTTTCGAGTTATTTTATTTGCGTTTACCATCGAGCTTTCGGCTTCATCTTCTTTATGTTTAAGCGTTTCACCACCTGCTGAAATAAATGTGTAGTTTATTAAGTATTCAATAAAAAAAAAACTTACTTTTCTCCTTTTTAAATCTGTTGATTTTAAACAATGGCATTGAAATGAAATATCAAAAAGCAATAGACAAAAGCAAGAGACAAAGTCCGTTGTCTTCAAACAGTGAGATTCAAATCAAATGTTAAAAAAGCAAAAGGCAAAATCGTATATAGTTGTCTCTCTTTACAATGTACACCACAAGTGTGTCAAAAAGTATTGTTGCCATGTATTGTAATGAATTCAGCATTTTTTCTCATCACTTTCATTGTGTGCTGATTAAGTTAGGGTTACCAAACGCAAACTTGGAAAGGAAAGTTATAATTTGTAAAAATCGTCATTTAAGGGGTAAAAATCGTCAAATCGTCATTTCTGTTTTTTTTGACAAATAATCGTCAAAATGACGATAAATCGTCAAATATACCATCACTGTTTAGGGGTATTATAAATTTAACGCGAACACGGCAATAGTGAATGTATGAAGAATTACTATTCATTGAACACTATAATAATGAAGTTTATCTATATGGGAAATTAGCTTTATTCGATTTCGTTGTACCAAACACACACCAGTCTACATACATACGAAGATGAATGTGCTGATGGCAATACTCTATGAACTATGACAATACTCAGGTTGCGAAAGAACGAAACTTGCAAATCTGAAAATGTTAAAGGCCGGAGGGGAAAATTTGATTTGAAATTGTGTCAAAACCGTCCATGATATTAAGTACAGACATATCCGTACAACGGGTGAAAAACACGACACAAATTCTATCAACCAATGGCTGAATCTTTGCCAGTGTGATAGGTTTATATATTTATCCTCCCGCGTCCAAAAATATTCATTGCCAAGTGGCGGCACACAATGCGAATGTACCTTGTCTGGTGTTTGCAGATGAATCCCTATTGTATTACTGTAATGCTGCCCACACACGCTACAACTGGTTGTATAACCTTTTGACAGATCTACATGAGTTAAAGTTGGGTTACAGGTTGTATGAAAATCAAAATATTTTGATTTTTGCTCTAGGTTGTACCAACTGGTTGTAACGTGTATGGCCAGCCTAAGGGACAATGCTTCTGGCAACACACAGACGACGTTGACGCTCGTTGTTTCTGTCGGCTACCGGCTACCTACTGGTTGTACACAGTGAACGAGTAACTTGCATCCACACAATTTCCTTGGTTTTAGTGGAATGTTGGCTCCATACGAAGCTATTTCTTTTTTTACTGTGGAGCCCACACACAGTTAAACCCACAAGGAACAGCCACATTATGGGATGAATATCCTCGCGATAGTTCTTGTGTCCTTTTAATATTTTTAGGTTTTTTTTGCGAATATATTCTCCTGTAAAGCATAATGTAGCTTGCAGAACAATTTTTTTGTTTTATCTGGAGTGGCCAGACCCGTTTTTTTATTATAATGTTTATGGAATCGCCAGAATTAATTTTTTTGGAAGCTGTATGCGAGTGCCACACATGAGGAAAACACTACCTGTTTTTAGTTGACGCATTCTTTTTTATTTTTCAATTATTTAATTTTACACTCAGTTGGAAATTAATTTCTGTATACATATTATTTAAAATTAATAGGGAAAAGAAGCTCTTCGCGACACCGAAATAGTATGGACAAGCAGTTATTTTGTCTCTAGGAGTAATACAGTGTTAGAAAAAAATTACTTGTCCTTGGAAAGGAGAAATTAACTTCGTCAAGGGGATATGAAGGGCTCGTTCAATTGATCCAATTACGTGTTTTAGTAAAGTTGTGAACGAGTGATATCAAGGTGAAAAGTTTCAAGGTGAATTTTTTTTTTGAAAGTTGTGTAAAATATATTTTGAATCGATTTTTTTTAATTTTTTTTCACCAGTTAAATATACGTGATTTTACTAATATCCGGTAATTATTGTGTGTGATTAATACCGCCCTACGTCTTCCACCGGTAAGTTTCCACCCATCATTAGGGACAATAAGAGCAAACAAGGAAATTACCTGTTTTGCATCTATCACTAAATTGATAATGTTTTTTTTCATGCATTTAGGGAAAGTGTTAAAGATGTTCTTTATTAAATCTTTCTATATATTACTGATGGTGTGTTATTTTTTTTGTCAAACGATTCAGGATAAAGTAAAGTCAAGTCAACCGGAGCCACCGAATCACCACTCACCCAACACGAAAAGTGGTGAGGTGGGATCAAACATATTACCGGAGACCTACACCAGTGTTGAAGATAGTTTGGAACCGCTGTCCAAGTTCAATTTGGTGGGAAGCTTTATGGGTCTATCATCACGATTGCACCACAATTTATACTGACCTCTATCTCATCTTCAAACCGGTGTATAACAGTACAGGTTTACTTTAGAGGTAAGACCGTATTATAAGAGTTGCCAAAGCGAAACCGGCAGAAAAGTGCTATATTCCAAAGTAGAGCAGAAAAAGTGGAAATTAATAAATATTTGAAATTAGTAAATATTCAGAAAGGAAAAAGGCCTCCACTGAAGACTCGTGAAGATAAGCACGCCTAACCTCTACGAATTTAAGTAACACGTGCTTGTAATGTCGTAGTGATTGTTTAACAACTTAAAACCTCTAAATTACAGAAAAGTAACACGTAGAACGATTAAATTAAATTTAATTAAAACAAGAGAAAACGAGTAAAAAAACATTGAAATTAAAATAGAAAAGTTCCCAAAAAAATAAAAACCAAAAGAAAAAGTAATAAACTAAAAAGAGACATAGTTATATTATATATATAAGTAAAAATCATATATTTAAGTTAAAAAACAAAAACATAAAATTTGAATTTGCTAACAAAAAAAGATATGTAAATTTTTTTTCTTAAAACAAATAATTATAGGTTAATATATATAGAATCATTTAATAAAACAAAAGATTAAGAAAAATCTATAAAAATAAATTTTACCAAAAAAGAAAATATAATTGATAAGCTAAAAAAAATATATAAAAAAACAACAATGTAATTATAAATTTAAAAGGAGTTAGTAACAAAAAAAAAAACAACTCAAAAAGAAACAAAGAAAACCAAGCTAAAACTATACTAATAACTATATAAAAATAAGTTATATGCATTAAATTGAGAAAAGTATTTGTAATACAGTGTTAAGAATCATCTCTAGGAAGTTTATATGTTCTAGAAATTTGTTTATTGAGATCTTAGGTAAATTTTTGTTGTTGATTGTTTCCTTGAATTTTGAACGGTTTGCTACCTATGGACCTGAACACGGGAAAAAAGGTAAAAAAAATCGAATTTTTTTAAGTTTTTTGCGATTTTGATCTGGAAGGTGAAGTTTTTTTGATTTTATATGTTATATGTTTCTTTATGACAAGAGCTACAACTTTGCCTCAGAGAGTAAATCGAAATTCTGAACGGTTTGCAAGATATGAGCCTGAGAAAATGATCACATTTTTACGAAAATGATACCGAGGCCCAAATCTTTGGCGGCCCATAAAAAAAAAGTGCATGACTTTGGGAAAAATTGGGAGACACGGGTCTTTTTTTTTTAGTCTTTTATCACGTAGTGGTGTCCGTATATGGTTATTTTTTTTCGTGTTGTTAATCAACAGAAGAAATCAAACCCACAAATAGAGTTCTGCATATCCAAATATTGTTTCAAAAAACTTTTGCTTCAAATTTTAGAATGAATTTTTTTTGTATAAGTATATGGGAAAATCTACGATATAGTACGATTTCAATTTTGAAAAATGAAAAATTTGAAATTAGTGGCACACGTTTTATTTTAGCGTTAACTTGTTAAAAATACATTAAAAATAAATAATGTGCTCGCGTGCATCAATTTTTTTAAGTGCTGAAAAAGTTATAAGCGAAAAACCCCAGAATTTGTAGAATGTAAAATTTTGTAATTTTGTAGAAATAAAAAAATTTTTAACTTTTGGGGGATGCAAACACACGTTTTCGAAAGTCCGAATTTGGGTTCCAAGTTTGTCCAACACATCTGGTTTTTGGAGGAAATTTAGGCTAAAGATAAGAATTATCTTAAATGTAATTTTTAAGTTATTTTTACAGACTTTGACCCTGATTTAAGATAAAAAGATATTTTAAGATTTACAATGAACACTGACAGTGTAATAGAAAACGGATAGTCGTACTATGTTTCCATTATTGATTTTAAGTAGTATTGTTAATTTTTTATTTATTTTTTTCAAACAAGTTTTATTAATAAAAAAATTAATTTAACAAGAAAATAAATACTTATTTCTAAATATAATAATGTTAATTTTTTAGTGTTTTATTTTTAATTTTTTTTAGAAGTAACAGCATTTTTGTCCTCAAAAGACCATTTATTTTGTTTTAAAGGAAAGTGACAACACATATGATGATTATAAACCCCATTAAAAACGCAATAAGAACAGCTTAAATGGTTTAAGTACAGCGTCTTGTTGTTATTGTTAGACCACACAATTTGAAAAACCTTTGTTGTACTTGGAACTGCTTTAATTTGTGATTTGACATTTGAATCCGTTCTGGCAATGCCAGTTTCCATTATTAAAAATGCTCTAATCTTCTGTGAGGCTGTTGAGTTTATAATATTGATCATAGATTCAGCATTGGTTACATCTTTACCTTGAGCTACTGCTCTATCGCATAGTCCCTTGACTGTACCTCCAATTCCATCTGCTGTACTCTTTCCATGACCTGGTGCAGTAAAATTTCACGTTCCATAATTTAAATTTAATTTTTCACAGTGATGAGTAAATAAATAAAAGATTTTTTTTATTTTATTTTATATAGAGTGCACGGTCCGCCGCTTTGGAAGTGTATTGTAGACATGTTTGGCACAGAATTTGTAATCAATTTTAATATTGGCTCCAAATATGCCCAAACTGCAGCAGCATCATGCCGAAGGCATTCAGAAAGTGTACAAAAAGAATTGCATACAATTTTTCCAGTCAATTTATCTCTATAGTAAAAAGCACCAGTATGAAGGAATATTTAAGAGAGACGAAGCAAAGAATGTATGTAAGTATGTACATATTTAGGATACAAAATTTTCAAATTTATGTGTCTGTGCACAAGTGGTGTGATTATGCCTTTTTGAATGATAATTCTGTACATATTCCGAAAAAAAATATTCGAAAATGTTAAAGTTTGTTCTATCAATTTCTTCAATAAGAAAAAAATTATCAAAAAATGCAGAACAAAATTGAGTGGCACATCAGCGGTTTAAAGAATTATTGGGTCAAATATATCTTAAATGGTAGATATTACCATGACAATTATTATGTGAAACTGCTAAGTGGGTCGGTAAAACATTGAATTATCTACAAAATTTTTTTCTCCAAAATTCGCTGAAAGGCAAATTTAAAATGGAAGGCACACCTGCAGTTTTGAGAATTATGGCATCCAATATATCTTAAATTCTCCGTATGATCAATGCAATTATTATGGGAAAGTGCTAAATAGATCGGATGACGTTTTTAGCTTTACGGTACTTTTTACTCAACAGAACGCTAAAAATTACTCTTTTAATTGATTGGCACATCCGCAGTTTAAAGAATTAAAGGTTGGAATTTGGCTTATATCATAGAGTTTATAGGCACTATTGTTTTGTGAAAGTGCTAAAACGATCGGATTATCCCTTTTGGTTCTATTGCAAGTTAACCTTGAAAAACCTATGAAAATCAACAAAATTTAACCTAAAATGGCTCTCGGCACCAAAATAATAATTCGATCTATTTAGCACTTACACACAATATTAGTAGTACTCATATTTACCGATCATAGAGGGTTGCCACTAGTTATTTCTCAAACTGGGGATGTGCTCTTCAAAAAATATGAAATTTCATGATCTGCACTCATGGACCTGATGATGTTTGTACTGTCATAATATCTTTGTTGCTGAAGGCACACTAAATTGTTTGGTTGCCTTTTGTTAGTATGTTTGTCGTTTATAATCCAATAAA
Organism: Phaonia tiefii; assembly: GCA_963931995.1. NCBI lineage: Eukaryota > Metazoa > Arthropoda > Insecta > Diptera > Muscidae > Phaonia > Phaonia tiefii. Next base: position 107,589,613 of record OZ008368.1, on the reverse strand, counting down.
AAAATTTTCAATTACGTTGAGGCTGAAAGCGCAAAAACGAAAATCCTCTTAATTTTCGTTTTATGCAAAAACAGAGTGACAGATTTTGAAGAGCTACCATTTATTCCTCACTGATGGCACCTGCTTTTTTCAACATATAGAAGATTTTACAACATCATTACTATCATCCACAAAAGGATTAGAACGATTTCCTTTTATGCTGAAAAAGTTATAGCCAAAAGAGTTCAACAAGTTTCGAAAGTTACAAGCAAAATTAGGGTAAATTAGGGTAGACCTTAGCACAGTAGACCACATTAACAGCATAATTATAAAACTTTAGAATGTTGGAGAGGTTAAACTCGTCGTTTTGAAAATTATGACACTTTCAGAAATATTATATATTGCACTTAAAGTGGTTAAAAGCCTGAGTGACATGGAATCGTACTATACCGTAGATTTGCCCATATACATCGAAATTGACATAATTGGTTTTAATTTCATATAAAATACTTTATTAAACAATTTGTTACTAAATCGTAGTCTGTAAGGGATTTGTTTCCATTGACTAATAAATGAAATGAAAATGAAAATTTTACTAGGGTTGGAATTGGTCCACAGCTGTTATTGAGGCGAATTTTACTAGTATTCATGTATAAAAACATTATAATTATGTCAATGTTTGCCTTTTGATGAATTACAGTACCACCTGTATGTAATTCAACGGCAGTAATATTCTAAATGTTGTATTGTAAAGGATCTTTGGGACATAACTCCGGCAAATGAACTCCGATATGCTTTAGCTTTTTTAAAGTTGTTAAGGAAAAAAAAAATATTCACGTTTAGGCACTAACAAATCAGAACTGTTTCATGAAATTAGCAGTATCTTCTTTGTGTTCAATCGGTCGGGGGCAAAAGTTACCCTACAAAATGTCCAAATGTGTATCATATTCATTGAACCCTTTTGAAGCAAAGAAGTTCTGTTGGACGAAAGCCAAAGTTTCTTTCTAAGACAATATTTTTTAAATAATGAGTACTACCGAACAGTAATATAAATAAGGCATTGCTGCCGTATTAGAACCAACTAATCACTCTTTGTAACAAAGAAAATTTGAGTACAATATCTCTAAAACTCAATGAGATACAATTCAAGAAATTCGAAAATAGAGACAACGGTAGTGTTCGCGGCTCTTGTGAATGTTCGTTCCCTGCTCTGACCACCTCGCGTAGTGACGGTGACACTATCGAGTAGTTAGCCATGAAAAAGCTTCTCAAAATACCGTTCGCAACCGGTGTAAGATTGTAGGTCACAATAAGTGAGTGTAAAACTAGAACGCGCACACATCACAGGTATGTGAGCAGCTCTCCCTAATCCCTTCATGGGATGTAATGGGAAACCATTTCTTTTTATTTTTATTTAGAAGATGTATTACGATATCAGCTGATCTATCGGAAAACATCACATGGCTGCACATCAAAGTAGGACACATTTTATGCGATAGCGTTTTTATATGGTTTTTATATTTGCTTTATTGTGTCTAGTATTTTATTCTAACTGCACGGCTTTAGCAGAGTTCACCGCTATTGCCATCGCTGAGCCACCAAAACCTAATGGTTCCAATGCTCCACATGTGCAGTTAATATGGTCATTAGAGGTAGAAAACTTTCGGTATATGAATAATTCTAGGGACAATGACTTATTTATTTTTTATTTTATTTATTTATTTTTAATTTGTTATTTTACTTCTACAACAAAACATTCGTCTTCAACAGTAGAAATCTTATGTTGTTATGATATAAATTAACACAGGTAAGATAACGATTACATACAAAATTATTTTAAATATAAATACAAAAAAAAATTAAATAAAAAGTTTACAATTAATAAACAGTTATGAACTATAAAAAATTGTATTTATGAGTAGAAATCAAACAATTTTTTCTTAAATTGTAGCGCGTTGCTGGTTTCCCTAGACGTATTGTAGTTACAAAAAATTGCCAATCAGATATTAAAAAACAATGACTAATTCGTATTAGGTTTCTAAATTTTAAACGATCAAAAAGATGGCATGGCTCATGGATAATTATAATTTTGTGGAGAAATATAACAGTTCGTAGTTTCAGTAAATCTAAGAACTGCACGCCAAATATTCTTTAAGAATAAGGAGTTATATTGCCATAATTACCACAAGTTTTGAGTCCATAACGGTACCTTGCAATGTTGTTATATGTAACGTTTAATTTTTTTTGTCACAGCTTGCGAAAATCTCACATCCGTAGATTAAATTTAGTATCAGATAAGTTTTAGGAAGTATTAGCCTTATTTTTATTGGCGTGCAATATTGTGTAGGCCATAGGGTTCTGGGCATAGAGTACGTTTTGCCACAAGCGAATATTAAGTGATCTGACCAGGCTAGAGTATTATTAAAAAAATTACACCAAGATTTTTCGCATTGTTAACGATGCTTTCTTACTTTTCGTGCAGTATTTGTAGCACTATTAATATCTTACGTTTGTTAGTGTGATGTCGTTTATTAATATCACTATCTGACAATGAAGATGTCATAGGTCCAGTTATTGCTAAACCAAGTTCTATAATGATAATCGATGATGTGGCAAGTGAAAAAGAAAACAATACTCGTTCATAATTTTGCATGGGACGACATAAGAACATTGATTTATTTCAATTATGTCAAAAAATATACACGCTACACTTTTACTCCGCCGACGGATTACGTAGAAAGCGGATCTTTTTGGCCTTGTTGAAAAGCCGCCTAATGGACGATCGTAGATCCTGAAGCTGGCGAGCGTTCCACCAATGAGAGTTTTTGTTACCCTTGGCAGCATTATAACCACTGGAACACGTTGCAACCACAACAAGTAACAAACTATAACCTACACACAACCACAATCAGAATATTTCCTAATAATAGTCAGCTTAACTTCCCAGTAAATAAAGATCCATACGAGAAACGACAATTTGAAATTTGCATTACAATAGCGAGATGAAATTCCACACGCACAACACCAACAGCCAGTCCCATTCCCTAACAACCCAGTGAAAAATATCTTATGAATTAGGTCAGAATTTTGTTAGAAAGTCGACATAAATGTACGCTACTAATACCGACTTCGCTCACAAATCTTTCCGAAAGTTGTATGTGTGGTTGACAAGAAATCGGAACATTTTGTCTGGCGAAATTCGGTATGTTCTGCCGAGTTATTGGTAGAATTCTCTCAGATTTCTGATGAGAAATTCGTAAGGGAATCTACGAAAAAGATCGAAAAATAACATATTTTTCTGAGTATAATCTGAACAAATCCGCCAATTTATGAACAAAATCTGATTAAACGCCCGAAATATATCAAGCTTTTCTTAAAATAAACCGAAATTGTTCCCCTTATCCACTATATCCGAATATGTGCATCATTCTTTGAAAATTCTCAGAGTTTCATATATTCAAGAAGAAATACAATTATTTAAAATTACACTCAAACACGTCTTTATCTTTTGAGTTCAATTTCATGACTCACTATTTATATTCAATTATCTCATCTTATCTAATTTTACATCTTATCTTATTTCTAATAATAGTGTTATAAAGTTACTGAATTACATGGTAATGCCAGATTGGCTAAATATCTAACACGCTCCTCCTTGAGCTGTTGAAATATAAAATATTTATATACATATAACAAAGACTTAGTACAATTCAATTTAATTTCATGAAAGAGTATGATCAAAGATAATTACAAAATGATGGTTTACTTATTACTCTTAATAACTTTGCCCCCAATTCTGGGCCTTAATTGCTTTGCTGAGGGCTCCTCATCCACTGCCATCGATTCACTAGAAGATGCTTGGTCTGCAGCATCCTGCTCATCACCACCAAAGTTTTCTTCTGCCTTCATTTCGGCGATACGATCACTATTTTTTTGGAAGTAATTGTCATTATTGTTGCTACTGGTACTTCTACCCAAATCACGTATTTGATCTAAGTGTCTCTTAATTTCTCAGTTGGTATCGGTAAGTGTGCACAAATAAGATTGTGTACCAGTTTTTTTTTTTAGGGTGACTGAAGACCAGCTTGGTTTATTAGGATCTCTATAATCACGTATAAGGATATTTTGACCCTGTTCAAACTGCACATTGCGTCTACCTCCATGATTTTTAATACTTTTATCTTGACTAGCTAAAAGAGATTCTTTCACTAGTGGTGGTTTTAGGCTGCTAAAACGAGTTTTTAAATGTCTGCCCAAAAATAACTTTGCAGGTGACTCTTTTGTGCTACAATGCTCAGTATTGCGGTAGTCTATTAAAAATCGATTCAAAATTGTGTGTAAATCTGCTTCTTTTTGTTGTTTTAAGTTTGCTATAATAGATTTCTTTACTGTTTTAACTGAATTTTCGGCTTGTCCATTCGTCGATGGATGCCCAGGAGCAGTAAGGATGTGCCTTACCTTGTTTCCTGTCAAAAAACTTTTGAATTCACCAGACGTGAATTGTCGCCCGTTGTCACTTACGACAACATCCACTAAACCATATCTACAGAAAAGTGTTCTCATCGTTTTAACCACAAATGATGAAGTGATTTGCTTAGTCAAAAATACTTTAATCCATTTGCTAAATGAATCTATTACAACAAAACGATATTGACCCTTAATTGGTCCTGCGAAATCAATATGAATACGGATCCATACTGAGTAAGTAGGTGTCCACGGAAATAAAATACTCTTTTCAGGACTTGCCTGAAGTTCCTGACAAGACTTGCAGTTTCTTACTAAATCTTCAATTTGTTTACTTATTCCGGGCCACCAACCATAACTTCTAGCCAACGCTTTTGTTTTTACTATGCCAAATTGTGATGAGTGTAGATTTTGAAGAATGGGCTGGCGCAGTTTCGTAGGAACTACTGTACGATAACCTCACAAAATACAACCATATTCAACCGAATGTTCAGTTGGTTTCTCACGAAACGCTGCATACGCATCACCTTTTAAACTGTGCAATTGACCCCTATTAATAGCAATAGCTACTTTAGATAAGACTTGATCACGACGTGTCTCTCTAGCAATGTCTCTAAAGTCTAAATTCAAATAATTGTCATTTTCAACAAAGTTAACATAATTAATTTCAGTACAATCTTCTGAAGTGATATGTTGTGGCATTCTTGATAAATTATCAGCATCATTTAGTGAACCTTTAACATGTTCTACACTATAATTGAAGCCAGATAAAATCAATGCCCAGCGCTGCATACGCTCAGAAGCCATCATAGGTAAGCCTTTATGCTCCCCAAAAATTGTGAGAAGTGGTTTGTGATCAGTTCGCAAAACGAATCGATGTCCTAGTGAATACTGTTTCAATTTAATGGCACAGAAAATAATTGCCAATGCTTCCTTTTCTAGTGTACTGTAATTCATTTCAGTTTTAGATAGTGCTCTTGAAACAAAAGCAAAGTTTCATTATTTGGACAAATGTGAGATAAAACACCAGCCAACGGAAGTGCTGCTTGCATCAATTGTCAGCACAATGGGTAAATTGGGGTTAAAATTAACTAAGATTTGTTCAGATGTCACGTCTTTTTTTAATATTTCAAAAGCCTCTTGGCACGACGTCGACCAATCGAATTTCACACCTTTTTTCAATAAATTGTATAATGGCACCATCTTTGTTGCAAAATTTTCAATAAATTTGGAATAGTAATTTAACATTCCGATTAGAGCTCTTAATTCAGGAACATTTTTAGGAGTAGGTGCATTACTTATTGCAGACGTTCGCTCTTCGCTTTTAGTTAAACCATTTGCATCTATGGTGAATCCTAAATAGGAAATCTGCTTCTGAAACAATTTGCATTTATGAGCATTCAGCTTAAGCCCAGCAAACTGCAGTTTGTTTAAAATCAATTTCAAATTCTTGATATGAACGTTTAGATCCTTGCTCGTGACAGTTATATCATCCTGGTATACAGCAACTCCAGGAATTTCCCCCAATAAGCTCTCTACGGTCTTTTGAAAAATGGCTGCTGCCGTTTTAATACCAAAAGGTAACCTCTTCATTTTAAAAGTCCCTATGTTAGTGCTCCAGATACACAAGAATTGAGACTCTTCAGTTAAAATTAATTGGTTATATGCATTCGCTAAGTCTAATTTAGTGAACAAGCATCCACCCTGTAGAGAAGCAAAAATTTCATCAATCCGTGGAAGCGGATATTGAAAATCGATTAAATATTTGTTAATTGTGACTTTATAATCATCACACAAGCGCAACCCACCATTAGGTTTTAAAATTGGTACTAATGGTGTACCCCACTCTGAATGATCAACCTGCTCCAAGATACCATCGTCAATCAACCGTTTTAGTTGATTTTCAACTTTACATTTCCACGCAAGTGGTAACGAACGTGGCTTAAAGAAAATGGGCTTAATGTTCTCACTGACCGACAAAGAAATTTCGGCACATTTATATGTTCCCAACTGATTATTAAACATTTCACAATACTGATTTTTAATTTCGTCTACTAGCAAATTTAAATTAGCTATTTGATTATTTGCCATTTTAGCTATCTGATTAACTGTTTCAGTTTGAACAAGATCAAAAGTAAATTCGCATAAAAACGTTCTCCCTAATAATGGAGGATTGTTAATATCAGCAACAAAAACAACGATATTTTTTTCTACACCTTTGTATACAAAATTTGCACAAAACTCACCAAGAATCTTGATTTTATCTCCACTGTAGCTTACATAATTAGTTTGACATCTTTCCAAACGTCTTTTTATTTTACCTTCATCTAGAAACGACTTTGGTAGCAAATTACAGGGTGCTCCAGTATCACAAACTACGTCCAAATGTACACGTCCAAATGTAAAAACGTTCTCCCTAATAATGGAGGATTGTTAATATCAGCAACAAAAACAACGATATTTTTTTCTACACCTTTGTATACAAAATTTGCACAAAACTCACCAAGAATCTTGATTTTATCTCCACTGTAGCTTACATAATTAGTTTGACATCTTTCCAAACGTCTTTTTATTTTACCTTCATCTAGAAACGACTTTGGTAGCAAATTACAGGGTGCTCCAGTATCACAAACTACGTCCAAATGTACACCTTCAATCTTTACTGGCAGTGTATAAAGACTCATCGAATTTTTGTTATAAATGCTATAAATAGCAAAATTACAATCAAAATCTTTACAATTATTATCAGAATCTGATACATAACTTATATTTTTCTGAGATTTGAATCTGCAAACAGAAGCCAAATGTCCAACTTTACCGCAACAGTGACATTTGTTAGACTTATATTTACAAGCATTGGAGTCATGGTTTCTCCAACCACAATGAGAACAAGCTGCCTTTGTATTAGCGCTGCCGCTGTTGCTGCTGCTGCTACTACCACTGCTTCTGCCGCTGTTGCCACTGCCTCCTTTATTGCTACTGCTGCTGTTATAGTTGTTCTTTTTACCGTTGCACCTTGGCTGACCTTCATAATTGGTCTTGCTCTTCACATAATTTACTTCCTTCTCACTTGCATCTTTTGACAAGTTCATCTTCGTTTCCAATATCAGTGCTTTTTTGTATGCACTTGCCAGAGTCAATGTTTCGTCTTCTTCGCATACCCTCTCGAACATTTTCTTCGGCAGGTCCATCTCAAACTGATTTAATACGAAAGCCTCCAAGTTATCACCAAAACAACAATTCATCGCCAACTTCTTTACTCGAACATACCAGCTTGAAATGCTCTCTTGCTCATGGCATGCCGATTGATGAAATGAAAAGCTCACACAAATCTTTATATGTTTTCTCTACCGGTGAAGTAGGATTACATAAACAATGTAGCATGCTGTATACCTCAGAACTGATCGTTTTCAGTAAAGTTGCCTCCTTTTTGTTTTCTTCATTGCAGTTTATCTCTGCGAAATGAGTTTCCAGCCGTTCCTTCCACATTAACTAATTATCATTACTTGACGAAAATTCCGCTACACTTTGCGCCTGGGTTAATGTGACTGCCATCGTATTAATCTCCTTTATATCAGGACCGGGCATTTATACTTGTTTTTATAATTTTATATGTGCACGATGTTTAATTTTTCTTTACTTTTTGCTGCCTTCTTCTCTGTTTTTATTTCCGTTTATGTATGAGTTTTTTGTTGTTGTTTTACTTTTGTTTTATTTTAACACATTCAGTTTATGTCACAAAAATGTTTATGTTTATTCAATTATTTTTGAGCGACTTCTATTTAATGTTTTATTAAAACTTTTATTTAATTTTCTTTCTTTCTACACATGTGTATTACACAATGCGTTTTATTACTAATTGTTATCCTCGTCGCCAATATGTTATGTATTACACTCAAACACTTCTTTATCTATTGAGTTCAATTTCATGACTCACTATTTATTATCAATTATTTCATCCTATCTAATTTTACATCTTATCTTATTTCTAATAATAGTGTTATTTAGTTACTGAATTACATGGTAATGCCAGATTGGCTAAATATCTAACATATATGTATAACAATGTACTTATTTATGTATAGTAAAACAAAAACTAAATAAACCTCTTCATAGGTAGGTATTCTTGAATAAATATCCAATGAGTGTTCGAACTCACGGGCGATGTGTTAACACCTTTTTGTTCCACGGTACCTGTTCGATTTCTATGAACACATTAGTAAATGTTACATTGGAAAATTAAAAACAGCGTTCAATCATATGATGACGTTATAAATAAATAATATTAATACTTAAAATTATTTAAAGACCAGTGCTAGTACATGTGTCATTATTTTCTTGCTTAATACTTTTTTCCCACAAAAAACATAGAAAAGGCAAAGCAACAGAGACCCACACAATACAACTATTCGCTGTCGCTATTAGTGTTGGGAATTTTAGTTCATTCAAGTGAGCGCTCATTTTAGTTCAGCTCAACAGAATGAACTAGTTCATTCGTTTAGTTCATTGTATCATTTCAGCTTAACAGTTCACATGAGCTGTGAAGTGAAGAGCTCATTTCAGTTCAACTTATAGTTTTAGTTCAATCGGAGCGAAAAATCGCGTAAATGGTGTGATATTTTCAGATTTCTAAAGTGTTTAGGATAATGTTATATTTGTTTATACTAACTCGCCCTAATGAAGATCAAATTAACGATTGGGTTATTCCGTTTCTGAAATATTGATCTTTCCGTCATCTTTTTATTATTATATATTATGGTGATTAGCTTTGTAGTTTCTGTGTAGAAGCCGGTTATGTATCCATTCCACAAAGATTGCAACATTAGGCACCTTCGGGCAAATTGAGTGACACAAAGAGAGCATGAACTTAAAAATGGCGGAGAGAACTGCACAACTGAAATGTAAAACACTGTTGAAACAAGTGAACTACTGAAACAAAAGACCGGAACAGTGTGAACTAGTTCATCAAGTTCACAAAAGTGAATCGTTCAATTGAACTAGTTCGTTCGTGAACTACACAACTCTAGCCCATACACCCGCAGATTAGGGAACCACCTGCAGCTACGGTAGGACTTGCTCCAAACGATAATTATTTTAACTCGCCTCAATCTAATCGCAATCAAATCTCAATGCGGTTCAGTCCGATTTTGATTATTCGCAATTGTGCCCTTTAATAGAAGACACTATGACCAGAATGTTAAGAAACCTTAACTTGATCCCTAACGTGCAACGATCTGTAGAGCATAACGCATCACTACCTCATATTTACAATGTTCATTCGCGGTCTATGAAGCCACCTGATCCAATTCGACAGTCCGTTAATGGTAGAAACACCTCACGTTTCCAATTTTTTGCCCCGAACGAATCTTCTTTTGATGAAACTTTTGCAATTCGGTTTGATAAAATAACCTCCATCATCAGGAACTGGAATTTCCACTCTCAAAACGGTCGACTCTTAGACTACGTAAATATTACAAAAATCGAAGGTTGACTTCAAAATTTATTATTTCGTTTATTATAAATAACGATATTATGCGGCTGTTAAATTCCCTGAATTTACCGAGTTAGGTCTACTAGATACAGGAGCCAATGTGTCTTGTGTATGTTCGGACTTAGCAACTGTTGACTTTACTAAAGTTAAAACAGCGGATGGTAAATTTCAAAAAGTTCTGGGGTACCTGGAGGTTGATTTTGCCTTTAAAAACCAAACTAGAAGGACGAAGATATTAGTAGTACCATCACTAACTCAAAGAATAATTTTGGGTCTTGATTTTTGGAAAGGTTTTGAATTGGCACCAGCAGTCTTTGGTAACGTTATTTATTCTTCTGTCAATGAGGACTCGTCGAAAATTTTATCGGAAATATCCCCTGACATTAATGTTGCCATTACGAATAATCTTGATGCCATAGTCTAACTTTTTCCGAATTTCGAGAAGCATGGTTTAGGAAAGACGGGGCTCATACAACATAAAATTTACATTGGTGAAGCCCGTAAAGCAACGATAGTATCCCGTATCACCTGCTGTGGAAAACCTTATGGATAAGGAGATAGATCGGATGCTTGCCTTAGGGGTAAGTAGGTCATCTACCTCACCCTGGAGCTCGCCAATGCGCTTAGTTGTCAAACCTCAAAAAGTTCGACTTTGCCTTGATGCTAGGAAGGTTAATCAGATTACTAGAAAGGATGCATACCCACTTCCTATCATCGAAGGAATCCTCTCTAAACTTCCAAATGCTAATATCATCACCAAACTTGACTTGAAGGACGCATATTGGCAAATTCCCTTGGCGGCCGATGCCAGGCCATTGACGGCCTTCACGATTCCAGGGAGGCCCTTATATCAATTCGTTGTCATGCCCTTCGGCCTCTGCAATGCTCCCTCAACCATGTGCCGTCTAGTAGATGAAATCATCCCTCCAGATTTGCGAAATTGCACCTTTGGCTATTTAGATGATATAGTGGTGGTTTCCGAGGAATTTTCAAAGCACTAGGCAGCATTAGTAAGACTTGCAGCGGAATTCAAAAAGGCTAACCTGACCTTAAACGTTTCAAAATCGAAGTTTTGTGTCACCGAGGTTAATTATTTAGGCTATGTAATCGGAAATGGTGGAATCAAAACCGACGCTGAGAAAATAAGTTCGATTTTAAATTGGCCAGTACCTAGAAATATAAAGCAGGTTCGGGGATTTCTACGCTTAGCGGGTTGGTACCGCCTTTTCATAGCAAACTTTTCCGCCGCCGTTTTCCCGATAACCGAGGTTCTATCGACAAAACGGAAATTTTGTTGGACATCGGAAGCTGAAACGTCCTTTGATCAGGTAAAATCGTTGTTGACTTCTGCGCCCATACTTATAAATCCAGACTTTGGTAAGAAATTCTACCTACATTGCGATGCAAGTGACTTCGGTATTGGGGCTGTTTTAGTTCAGTTTAACGAAGACGGTCAGGAGCAGCCCATAGCCTATTTGTCAAAGAAGCTAAGTTCGGCCCAACGCAATTATAGCGTTACAGAACGCGAATGTTTGGCGGCAATAGAAGCGATAGGACCATTTCGGTGTCATCTAGAACGACAAGAGTTCGAGATGATAACAGAGCATTCTTCACTTATATGGCTTATGAAACAACCCGATTGTCTGGTCGTCTAGCTCGATGGGTTTTTAAGTTACAAGCTTATAAATTTTCTATAAGCCATCGCAGGGGTAAAGATCATATTGTCCCTGATGCGCTATCTCGCATCCCTCCGGATGAAGTTTCTAGTGTAGAACTTTTTGCTCCTGAAATTGATCTGAATTCACCACATTTCGGTGACGAGGACTACGTGGCGTTAAAAGGTAAAATTAAGGAAAATGCTGCTAGTTACCCAGACGTGAAAGTTGTAGACAAATTTGTATACATTCGAACAGACCATTATCGAGGGGATACAGATCAGGAAGAAAAGTGTTGGAAATTGTGGGTCACTGTTAATCTCAGAACAGCGTAATGTTTCGTGCCCACGATTTGCCTATTTCCGCCCATGGCGGCGTGATTAAGACTCTGGATCTTATTCAACGACAATTCTTTTGGCCAGGATTGGTCAAAACTGTCAGAGATTATTTACGATCTTGTGAAACATGTCAGACTACAAAGGCACCTAATTTTGTAACAAAACCCGAAATGGTTAGACCCGTCGTTACCACTCGACCCATTCAGCGAATGTACGTGGATATATTAGGTCCATACCAAAGAAGTAAACAAGGCCATATAGGATTGTTGATTGTGCTTGACCATTTAACAAAGTTCCATTGGTTGTGTCCTCTTTGGAAATTGATCTCTTCTGTCATACAAGATTTTCTACAAAAACACATATTTCATATTTATGGTGTGCCGGAGGTGCTTGTAAGTGATACGGGTTCACAGTTCAAGGCGAACTAATTCAACGCTTTATGACATCATTCGAGATTTCTCATACATATACGGCTTTATATTCTCCCCAGGCCAATGCTTCGGAGAGGGTAAATAGGTCTATTAAAGCGAGAATTACGACATATTTAAAGAATGACCACAACTTATGGGACCAACGTGTTAGCTCAATAAGTTGTGCGTTACGAAATTCCTGTCATCAAGCGATTCAAACGTCTCCATATAGAGCTGTATTTGGTTTTGAGATGATGTGGAAATTGAGATTATTAGAAGAGCCGTCTATGAGGTGAATGAGGATGAACTTCAGTTAGTTCGAGCTGATCTGAACAAAACCATTGCAAAAGCGTTTGAAGCGAACAAAGCCCAGTACAATTTGCAAGCGAGACCAATTTCTTATGAGACAGGACAAATAATATTCTGAAGAAACTTTGCTCAAAGTAGTCAAGCGAAAAGTTTCAATGCAAAGCTTGCTCCTCTTCTTATAAAGGCGAAAATTAAACAGAAAATTGGTAACAACTGCTATTTGTTACAAGATATTGAAGGTAAGGATATTGGAACATATCATGCGAAAGATATTCATCCATGATGCCCCCTAATCCGGCAGAATAAGATTTGTCGTATTATGTGGTTTGTAAGGTGACATTTTGAGATTTTGCCATTAATTTTTCTATAAATTTATTAATGTTTCCAACGGACGTTATTATTTAAGTTTAAACGAAGTAATTCGCTGCATGATTGCCATTCATTGTTTATGTTTGAAACTGGTTATTAAACACAGCTTATAATCCACCTTGCAGAGAATTTTTTTTTGACAGCTGCACTGATTTCCTTCCACAACCCAAGTATGATAGTTACTCTTTCTTTTACTACTTATCTCTCAAAGTAAACACTACTAGTCTGCTAATCCGCCAATCTACATATGTAAATAAAAGGTGTGCATCCAAAATTAAAGAATAACACATCTGTAAATTGATAGGAAATATTTCCATCAAATCAAAATAATTTGATTATCCACGAAATCTAAAGGTTAATACCAGTGAAATTTTTTTTGATTACAAACCTTTTGAGAAATAAAATTTCACTTTATAGTTCCACGTGGATATTGGAACCACCGACGAATACTGGTCGTGCGTCTGGCAAATAACTTCTGATAAAAGCTACGGAATTACACATTGGTCCATCGAAATAAAAAAAAAACAAAATTGTGGTGTACCCGTAGGGCTTCTGACGTGTCCCTTCGATAGCATCTTTAGCCGGAAATACGCCATCGTGTTGTGAAGCAACAGAGTAGCGAAACATCTACTTGTTGGGTGTTCCGAATAGATCCTCAATATTCATCATTTGATCACCACTTGTTCTTGGAAATTCCGCAGATGCCTTGGTTCTTTCGGCGATTTTAAACCGTTTCGATCCACGTCGATACCAATCGCTAAGTGCAGTCAAAAGTGCGTCGGAACAAACCCTGATACGTTTATCAGTAGCCCCGGCCTACATATTCCGTATCGGAGATTACTATCTGTACCTAACACCGCTGTGGAGAACCTAGGTTCCTCAAATTCAGATGCTGACCAGGCTCTTTAGACGGAGCAATTGGGCAAAACGTAGTTTGGCGCATTCCTAGTTTATTAAGGAAAATAAGTCTAACAATTCAACTTTAGAAATATAAGAAATTCATCCCGCGGTTCTTATAGTCAACCTAAGTAACATTGAAACATATATTTTTTTTCTAAAATTCTAAGTCCATGTAGACACCCATACTCAATTTATTTATATTTAGATAAAAAAAAGCCAACAGTTTTGTCAGTATGCAAAACGAAAACTATTAATGACGTAACATCTAGTACTACAGCTTCCAACATCAACCAGCAGTTTGACGAGGCCTCATCATACGGTGGTAGCAGTGATAATTTGGTGAGTTCTACTCTTTCTGTTTTGTTTTGCATATTTTCATTCATGATTTTTGGCTACTAAAATGAGAAACAATCGTTAACAAATATCGACGTCATCGCTTACTCTCTCCGTGTTCTGCGTTATCACACATTTGCTTCGTTTTGTTGTGTATTCCACTTGTCTGTATTTTTTCCGATTGTTCCTCATATCAGAAAAAAAATAATAAATAAAAACAAAACATTGTTACTACGATTTGCCTGGCATGTGTCGACATAGGCCATTAGTTGTTTAGTGCGAATCTTTGTTCATTCATAAATAATATGTACATATGACAAAGTATGTATATAAGTTGTAATAGTTTTCTATAATCGTTTTAATAGTATCCGATACTATTTAACATTAGGTTAGTTAATGATAAGTGCGGTATTGTTTTAGTGCCCCTATGAATTTTCGGGTGTAATAAAAATCTAAATTCTAAATATAATTCACTAAAGTTCTACTAGAAGTTTTCTTACAAGATGTAGGGGGAGGGAACCACTAGTATTTCTGTGAAGGGATTTTGGCCCTGAAATTCGCAACGCTAAGCTCAAGATTGGGAGGGTACAGAGGCGCAAAACTCCATGACATCTGGAGTAATCGAGAATGGGGTGCGTCGGAAATCGGTTGATTATTTTTTTTTCAGTAAAAGTTAGGATTGATAAATTGGGGTTTTTTTTCCATATGTGTAGATACAGATCACTGTTTAGGCTATGTAATTTTTTTATTTTGGGAGTCTAAAATAATTTTTATGAATGGTTCTCGATCGATAAGACAAATTTCGTGAACAAAAAAAACCCCACCCGACTGACCCCTAGAAGTAACAATGGCTCCCGCCAGTTCACATCTGTCTTAAATAGCATCCCTTCACCTTACACACAAATAATGATCCGTTACATAAATGGCGCCCAACATGGGGCAAGGGAATCTGTTGAATTAGCTCTTTGGGGATATCACAAGTTTTTGCTTGCTCTGAACTTCATAAATTTTCGAGATATTTCGGTGAATAAAGTTCAGACTCTTTTGGACTCTCGTTTATTTGAATGAAAATATCGAATAATTTATTTATTTATTTCAGTCTATGGACAATAATTCCTTACAGACTAGCAATTAATAATATATGTACATTCATAGTTAATCAATTAAAGTATTAAGAATACTTTTAAACTTATTTGTAGGAAGTGTTAAATCTAGAAAATTGTATAATGAATTATATAATATCAGAGCTTTCAGCAATGGTTCATTTAATGCATAATTAGATGTATGAATACCAATATAAAAAGGATAATACAAACGAAGAGAGCGGGAGGGAGCATTAAATTGAATAAAAGATAATAATTCAGCACAATCCACAGAATTATTTATGATACATTGAAGAAACATTAAAGAGCTAATTTCTCTTCTTGATTTTAATGATTTTAAGGATATAAGCAACCATCTACTATTATAAGATGGAAAACAACCAGCAAAATTTAAAGAATTTAATGCAAATTTAGTAAAAGACCTTTGAACCTTTTCAATACGATTTATGTGGATAGACGCCGTGGGACTCCATATGAAAGAGGCATATTCCAACTTAGAGCGGCAAAATGAAGAAAAAACTATTTTCCTAACATAAGGATCAGTGAACTGAGCTGTGTTTCTACGAATAAAGTACAATGATGAGTAAGCTTTGGGAATGATATAGTCAAGATGTGGAGTAAATGTAAACTTTGCATCAAAAACCACTCCTAAATCTTGAATTTCAAATACTGTTTCTAAAATATAATTACATATCTTATATTGAGATATAATTACGTTGCGACATTTATGGAAAGTAACATGAAAACATTTTGATTGATTAATAGGTAGCCCATTATTAATCGACCATATACCCAATCTATCAATATCCTCTTGTAGCAATAAGATATCATTCAATGAATGAATAGCTAGGAATATTTTTCGATCACCAGCGTACAAAAGATGCTTAGCATTAACAAAACAAAAAGCAATATCGTTTACAAACAAATTAAACAAAAGAGGCCCCAAGACACTTCCCTGAGGAACCCCAGATGTTGGGATATAATGATCCGAAAATACTCCATCAATACATACAACGCAACTCCTATTCATTAAATAAGATCTGAACCAATTCAAAATATTAGAATGTAGTCCAATCCTAGACAATTTAAATATCAACAAGTTATGAGGAACTTTATCAAAGGCTTTAGACAGGTCAGTGTAAACTGCATCAACTTGGCTACCTTTTTCAAAGCTATTAAGGCAATAACGTGTAAAAATTGCTAAATTAGTAGTAGTTGATCTACCCGAGACAAATCCATGCTGAGCTGGACTAATATAAGGTTTCAGCAAGAAAACTAATGTATCATATACAATGTGTTCAAAAAGCTTAGCAATGTTCGCCAACTTCGAGATTGGCCTATAACTGGATACATTATTTCTATTACCCGATTTGTAAATAGGCATTACCGTTGTGTTTTTCCATCTCTGAATAAAATAACCAGCAGAAAGAGACTTAGAAAATATAATTTTTAAAGGCTGCACTAATGAAGTAATACATTTTTTTAGTAAAAATGGAGAAACTCCATCTGAATCTATTTTATATGTAAAAGAAAGCTCTTCAATTGCAGAATAAATATCATCATCAGATATATTTAGGCTAGAAATATCAACATTGGATACAATATTACTAAATGCAGAATCATCAATATTAATCGCATTATCTGAAAAATTGGATTGAAAAAATAACTTAAACATATTGGCAGTTTCAAATAAAGAGTTAGACACAGCTCCATTGTATACCAAAGAAGAAGGTACAGAAGAGTTACTACAACGAGATTGAATAAATGTCCAAAAACGTCTCGGATTAGACTTAATGGAGTCTCCATAACTTAAAATATACTGATTATATAAAAACTTGTTCAGAAAATTGAATTCTCGGGTGTAATGTTCGCACAAATCTTTATCAAGAGCTCTATTACTAGTTTTGAATTGACGGCGATACTTATTTCTTAAATTTTTCAGTTTTTTTAACCCCCTAGTATACCAGGGAAATTTATAGACTTTCAGCGGTAATGCATCAATATTAGCTTTGAAAATGTCATTGATAATTTTAAAAAATTCCTCATAACATATGGATACAATTTCACTGTCCAAAGTTTTAGACCAGTCTACAGCATTCAATAACATATTTATATAATCAAAGTCACACGAATTATATTTATATTGATAGATTTGATAGTTGGTTTTATTATCAAATTCATAAAAAGTAATATTAATTGCAAGCGCCGAATGATGAGTATTCGGCGAAGAAATTGGGAACGCGCAATCTTCCACGGAACATTTTAAATCAGTACTAACAAAGACTAAGTCCAAAATACGATCAAGCTTATTAAACACTGAATTTACTTGACACAAATCAAGACTAAATAATGAGTCAATGAAATTCATTTCAGAAACAGAATTAACATTATTAGGCATGAGATAATCACAATCAAGTACCTCAGACCAAACAATACCACTTAAATTAAAATCTCCCAAAAAACAACATTTATCCACATAGCTCATAGTTTCAACAAAGTGTAAAAAATTTTGAATATGGCCTGAATACAAATCATCACAACTCTTAGGAGGAATATAAGAGGCTCCAATATATAAACAACCCCTCAAGGTCTTTACACAAATTGTCAATTGGTCATATAATGGATTGGCATCATGTAATGGAATAGAATACGAATTTATACACTTCTTCACAGCAATTAATACTCCTCCACCTTTTGAATGCCCGGTAGATAAAAAATCGGACTTAGCAACTGTTGACTTTACTAAAGTTAAAGCAGCAGATGGTAAATTGCAAAAAGTTCTGGGATACCTGGAGGTTGATATTGTCTTTAAAAACCATACTAGAAGGATGAAGATATTAGTAGTACCATCACTAACTCAAAGACTAACTTTGGGCCTTGACTTTTGGAAAGGTTTTGAATTGGCACCAGCAGTCTTTGGTAACGTTATTTATTCCTCTGTCAATGAGGAAATATCCACGTTATCGGAAATATCCACGTTACCCACCGCCCCTGGCATTAATGTTGCCATTACGAATAACGAAAACCGTTAACATTCAATCGGCATCAACAACTTGATACCATAGTCGAACTTTTTCTGAATTTCGAGAAGCAGGGTTTAGGGAAGACGGGGCTCATACAACATAAAATTTACATTGGTGACGAAATTTCACCAGCTGTGGAAAGTGGTGGTTTCCGAGGACTTTTCAACGCATTAGGCAGCATTAGTGAGACTTGCAGGGGAATTCAAAAAGGCTAACCTGACCTTAAACGTTTCAAAATCAAAGTTTTGTGTCACCGAGGTTAATTATTTAGGCTATGTAATCGGAAATGGTGGAATCAAAACCGACGCTGAGAAAATAAGTTCGATTTTAAATTGGCCAGTACCTAGAAATATAAAGCAGGTTCGGGGATTTCTACGCTTAGCGGGTTGGTACCGCCGATACATAACAAACTTTTCCACCGCCGTTTTCCCGATAACCGAGGTTCTATCGACAAAACGGAAATTTTGTTGGACATCGGAAGCTCAAACGTCCTTTGATCAGGTAAAATCTTTGTTGACTTCAGCGCCCATACTTACAAATCCAAACTTTGGTAAGAAATTCAAGTGACTTCGGTATTGGGGCTGTTTTAGTTCAGTTTGACGAAGACGGTCAGGAGAAGCCCATAGGTTATATGTCAAAGAAGCTAAGTTCGGCCCAACGTAATTATAGCGTTACAGAACGCGAGTGTTTGACGGCAATAGAAGCGATAGGAAAATTTCGGTGTTATCTAGAACTACAAGACTTCGAGGTGATAACAGATCATTCCTCAGTTTTATGGCTTATGAAACAACCCGATTTGACTGGTCGTTTAGCACGATGGGTTTTTAAGTTACAAGCTTATAAATTTTCTATAAGCCATCGCAGGGGTAAAGATCATATTGTCCCTGATGCGGTATCTCGCATCTCTTCGGATGAAGTTTCTAGTGTAGAACTTTTTGCTCCTGAAATTGATCTGGATTCACCACATTTCGATGACAAGGACTACGTGGCGTTGAAAGGTTTGACTGGTCGTTTAGCGCGATGGGGTTTTAAGTTACAAGCTTATAAATTTTCTATAAGCCATCGCAGGGGTAAAGATCATATTGTCCCTGATGCGCTATCTCGCATCCCTTCGGATGAAGTTTCTAGTGTAGAACTTTTTGCTCCTGAAATTGATCCTGATTCACCACATTTCGATGACGAGGTAAAATTAAGGAAAATGCTGCTAGTTACCCAGACGTGAAAATTGTAGACAAATTTGTATACATTCGAACAGACCGTTATCGAGGGGATACAGATCAAGAAGAAAAGTGTTGGAAATTGTGGGTCACTGTTAATCTCAGAACAGCGTAGTGTTTCGTGCCCACGATTTGCCTATTTCCGCCATGGCGGCGTGATTAAGACTCTGGATCTTATTCAACGACAATTCTTTTGGCCAGGATTGGTCAAAACTGTCAGAGATTATATACGATCTTGTGAATCATGTCAGACTACAAAGGCACCTAATTTTGTAACAAAACCCGAAATGGTTAGACCCGTCGTTACCACTCGACCCACTCAGCGAATGTACGTGGATATATTAGGTCCATACCAAAGAAGTAAACAAGGCCATATAGGATTGTTGATTGTGCTTGACCATTTAACAAAGTTCCATTGGTTGTGTCCTCTTTGGAAATTGATCTCTTCTGTCATACAAAATTTTCTACAAAAACACATATTTCATATTTATGGTGTGCCGGAGGTGCTTGTAAGTGATAATGGTTTACAGTTCAAGGCGAACGAATTCAACGCTTTTTTGACATCATTCGGGATTTCTCATACATATACGGTTTTATATTCTCCCCAGGCCAATGCTTCGGAGAGGGTAAATAGGTATATTAAAGCGGGAATTAGAGCATACTTAAATAATGATCACAACTTATGGGACCAACATGTTAGCTCAATAAGTTGTGCGTTACGAAATTCCTGTCATCAAGCGATTCAAACGTCTCCATATAGAGCTGTATTTGGTTTTGAGATGATAACGCATGTTAGATCGTACGACTTGTTGAGGAAATTGAGATTATTAGAAGAGCCGTCTATGAGGTTATTCCGCGAAGATGAACTTCAGTAAGTTCGAGCTGATCTGTACAAAAACATTGCAAAAGCGTATGAAGCGAACAAAGCCAAGTACAATTTGCGAGCGAGACCAATTTCTTATGAGACAGGACAAATAATATTCAGAAGAAACTTTGCTCAAAGTACCCAAGCGAAAAGTTTCAATGCAAAGCTTGCTCCTCTTTTTATAAATGCGAAAATTAAACAGAAAATTGGTAACAACTGCTATTTGTTACAAGATATTGAAGGTAAGGATATTGGAACATATCATGCGAGAGATATTCGTCCATGATGCCCCCAAATCCGGCAGAATAAGATTTGTCGTATTATGTGGTTTGTAAGGTGACATTTTGAGATTTTGCCATTAATTTTTCTATAAATTTATTAATTTTTCCAACGGACGTTATTATTTAAGTTCAATCGAATTAATTCGTTGCATAGAGTGATTGCCATTCATTGTTTATGTTTGAGACTGGTTATTAAACACAGCTTATCATCCACCTTGCAGAGAATTTTTTTTTACAGCTGCACTGATTTCCTTCCACAACCCAAGTATGATAGTTACTCTTTCTTTTATTACTTATCTCTCAAAGTAAACACTACTAGTCTGCTAATCCGCAAATCTACATATGTAAATTAAAGGTGTGCATCCAAATTAAAGTATAATACATTTGTAAATTGATAGGAAATATTTCCATCAAATCAAAATAATTGGATTATCCACGAAATCTAAAGGTGAATACCAGTGAAATTTTTTTTGATTACAAACGTTTTGAGAAATAAAATTTCACTTTATAGTTCCACGTGGATATTCGAACCACCGACGAATACTGACCGTGCGTCTGGCAAATAACTTCTGATAAAAGCTACGGAATTACCCATTGGTCCATCGAAATAAAAAAAAAAAAAAAATTGTGGTGTACAGTGAGAATTCCGGTAAATCACCCGTAGGGCTTCTGACGTGTCCCTTCGATAGCATCTTTAGCCTGAAATACATCATCGTGTTGTGAAGCAACAGAGTAGCGAAACATCTACTTGTTGGGTGTTCCGAATAGATCCTCAATATTCATAAATTCGAACACCATTTGATCACCACTTGTTCTTGGAAATTCCGCAGATGCCTTGGTTCTTTCGGCGATTTTAAACCGTTTCGATCCACGTCGATACCAATCGCTGAGTGCAGTCAAAAGTGCGTCGGAACAAACCCTGATACGTTTATCAGTAGCCCCGGCCTACATATTCCGTATCGGAGATTACTATCTGTACCTAACACCGCTGTGGAGAACCTAGGTTCCTCAAATTCAGATGCTGACCAGGCTCTTTAGACGGAGCAATTGGGCAAAACGTAGTTTGGCGCATTCCTAGTTTATTAAGGAAAATAAGTCTAACAATTCAACTTTAGAAATATAAGAAATTCATCCCGCGGTTCTTATAGTCAACCTAAGTAACATTGAAACATATAATTTTTTTCTAAAATTCTAAGTCCATGTAGACACCCATACTCAATTTATTTATATTTAGATAAAAAAAAGCCAACAGTTTTGTCAGTATGCAAAACGAAAACTATTAATGACGTAACATCTAGTACTACAGCTTCCAACATCAACCAGCAGTTTGACGAGGCCTCATCATACGGTGATAGCAGTGATAATTTAGTGAGTTCTACTCTTTCTGTTTTGTTTTGCATATTTTCATTCATGATTTTTGGCTATTGAAATGAGAAACAATCGTTAACAAATATCGACGTCATCGCTTACTCTCTCCGTGATCTGCGTTATCACACATTTGCTTCGTTTTGTTGTGTATTCCACTTGTCTGAATTTTTTCCGATTGTTCCTCATATCAGAAAAAAAATAATAAATAAAAACAAAACATTGTTACTACGATTTGGCTGGCATGTGTCGACATAGGCCATTAGTTGTTTAGTGCGAATCTTTGTTCATTCATAAATAATATGTACATATGACAAAGTATGTATATAAGTTGTAATAGTTTTCTATAATCGTTTTAATAGTATCCGATATTATTTAAAATTAGGTTAGTTAATGAAAAG
The DNA here is from genome assembly GCA_963931995.1 of Phaonia tiefii. NCBI lineage: Eukaryota > Metazoa > Arthropoda > Insecta > Diptera > Muscidae > Phaonia > Phaonia tiefii. The sequence continues at coordinate 107,567,110 of OZ008368.1, read as the reverse complement.
TGCGTTATTGTTTTAGCGCCCATATGAATTTTCGGGTGTAATAAAAATCTAAATTCTAAATATGATTCACTAAAGTTCTACTAGAACTTTTCTTACAAGATGTAGGGGGAGGGAACCACTAGTATTTCTGTGAAGGGATTTTGGCCCTGAAACTCGTGACGCTAAGATCAAGATTGGGAGAGTACAGAGGCGCAAAACTCCATGACATCTGAAGTAATCGAGAATGGGGTGCGTCGGAAATCGGTTGATTCTTTTTTTTTCAGTAAAAGTTAGGATTGATAGATTGTAGTTTTTTTCCATATGTGTAGATACAGATCAATCTTCAGTCTATGTAATTTTTTTATTTTGGGAGTCTAAAATAATTTTTATGAATGGTTCTCGATCGATAAGACAAATTTCGTGAACAAAAAAAAAACCCCACCCGACTGACCCCTAGAAGTATCAATGGCTCACGCCAGTTCACATCTGTCTTAAATAGCATCCCTTCACCTTACATACAAATAATGATCCATTACATAAATGGCGCCCAACATGGGGCAAGAGAATCTGTTGATTTAGCTCTTTGGAGACATCACAAGTTTTTGTTTGCTCTGAACTTCATAAATTTCAATAAATAGCTGCATATGAAGTTTATATACATACATTTTCGAGTTATTTCGGTGAATAAAGTTCAGACTCTTTTGGACTCTCGTTTATTTGAATGAAAATATCGAATAATTCGACCAGAGATTAATCTGAATTAAATTGTTGTCAAGTGATGAGGGATTATATGGAACTTTTGTATTTGGTATACGTTATATGATAATTTTTTTGGTTATTTATCCTTTGACTGACATGTAAATGGCATGGGATTACTTGGAAACACGATATTGTTGCTGATTGCGAATTACTGTTCAGTGAAGCAGTTGTTTGAGCTACAATAGGTAGCTTAGTTTGTCACAAATAAATATCTAACAAAATACTTTGCTAATTTCCATAGCCTGATTTTGTTTTTTTAATCAACCGTTTTGTTGCCGATGTAGCTTATCTCGAATTTTGTAAAGCAGAAGCTCCTCAGTGTCCTTGCAAAAGACCTTGTAGTTTAGCTGAATTTAGGAAGAGTGATCCTAAGGGCAAACCGAAAAAAGGTAGGCCGTGGTAAACCTCTTGGTGCAATGCCCAAAGTTCATTATACCAGAAGTCATGCCAAAAACCTTTTTCAGGAAAGCCCGTACACCCCTTTAATAGATTATCTGACAGATGCGTCGCAGATTAGGGAACCACCTGCAGCTAGGGTAGGACTTGCTCCAAACGATAATTGTTGTAACTCGCCTCAATCTAATCGGAATCAAACACATTGCGTTCTACCTAAACAACTAAATCTCAATGCGGTTCAGTCCAATTTTGATTATTCGCAATTGTGCCCTTTAATAGAAGACACTATGACCAGAATGTTAAGAAACCTCAACTTGATCCCTAACGTGCAACGATCTGTAGAACATAACGCATCACTACCTCATATTTACAATGTTCATTCGCGGTCTATGCAGCCACCTGATCCAATTCGACAGTCCGTTAATGGTAGAAACAATTTTTTTGCCCCGAAATAATCTGCTTTTGATGAAACTTTTGCAATTCGGTTTGATAAAATAACCTCCATCCTCAGGAACTGGAATTTGTGTTTTGATGGTTCAGCGGATGGCATTGGAGTAGATGGGTTTCTATATCAAGTCCGGTCTTTGACACAAGATAATTTTAATGGCGATTTTTCGCTAATTTGCAAAAACCTGAATACACTTTTGAATGGAAAAGTGCGCGAATGGTACTTGCGTTACCATAAACAAGTTGAGGGCTTTGAGTGGGATGAATTCTACAATGCGCTTAAGTATCAGTATAAAGATTTTCGGACCAGTTTTGACATTAAGGAAGAAATTAGGGGACGAAGAATGAAAGTAAGCGGAAACTTTGAAACATATTATGAGTCTGTAACATCTCTATTAGACAAACTTGAGTCCCCTATACCTGAGGAAGAGTTAATAGAAATATTAACAAGGAACCTAAGGCCGGAGATTAGACATGAATTCCTATTTGTTCCCATTTTTGTACAAATGAGAGAAAGTCTGCTAAATGAGGAACAATTTCGTAAGGGGTTGACCTCAAAATTGCCACCTAATTATGCCATTCGCAGGCAGATTCCACAGCTGGATTTGGCTGACGTAACAACAAAGACGGATGAACTAACTCAGGCCGGTTTATCAGTTGATGCAGTACAAGATAACCCTAGGTTATTCAAGTGTTGGAACTGTGACGGTCTTGGTCATCGGTGGCATGATTGTGTAGAAGACAGAAAACTATTTTGTTATGGATGCGGAGCTAAAAATATTTATAAGCCACAATGTACCACTTGTTCTGCAAAAATGTGTACTATTCCAAAAAACTACTTAGCTCCAACAGTCCCGCAGCAAAAATTTTAAATTCCTGTCCCAAATCGGGCGATGAAGCGGATAGTTCTAAGCATAAGAATACTCGAATTGCAATTTTAAAGCGCACAAATTTTCCTTCAAAAACTGAAGATCTAAATCGAATTATCCACCCAATATTACCATATCATCAAAAGTGGATAAATTATATGAAATATCGCAATGCTATTTCCGAGGCCGCCGCACTAAAGCCTCATCCACTCTCAAAACAGTCGACTCTTCGACTACGTAAATATTACAAAAATCGAAGAATCACTTCAAAATTTATTATTTCGTCTATTATAAATGAAAAAACCGATAGACGATATTATGCGGCTGTGACATTCTTTCAATTCAACGAGTTAGGTCTACTAGATACAGGAGCCAATGTGTCTTGTATAGGTTCGAAGCAACTGTTGACTTTACTAAAGTTAAAACAACGGATGGTAAATTACAAAAAGTTCTGGGATACCTGGAGGTTGATATTGTCTTTAAAAACCAAACTAGAAGGATGAAGATATTAGTAGTACCATCACTAACTCAAAGACTAATTTTGGGCCTTGACTTTTGGAAAGGTTTTGAATTGGCACCAGCAGTCTTTGGTAACGTTATTTATTCCTCTGTCAATGAGGACTCGTCGCAAATTTTATCGGAAATATCCACGTTACCCACCGCCCCTGGCATTAATGTTGCCATTACGAATAACGAATACCGTTAACATTCAATCGGCATCAACAACTTGATGCCATAGTCGAACTTTTTCCGAATTTCGAGAAGCATGGTTTAGGGAAGACGGGGCTCATACAACATACAATTTACATTGGTGACGCTGAGCCCGTAAAGCAACGATACTACCCCGTATCACCAGCTGTGGAAAGTGGTGGTTTCCGAGGACTTTTCAACGCACTAGGCAGCATTAGTGAGACTTGCAGGGGAATTCAGAAAGGCTAACCTGACCTTAAACGTTTCAAAATTGGAATTTTGTGTCACCGAGGTTAATTATTTAGGCTATGTAATTGGAAATGGTGGAATCAAAACCGACGCTGAGGAAATAAGTTCGATTTTAAATTGGCCAGTACCTAGAAATATAAAGCAGATTTCTACGCTTAGCGGGTTGGTACCGCCGATTCATAGCAAACTTTTCCACCGCCGTTTTCCCGATAACCGAGGTTCTATCGACAAAACGGAAATTTTGTTGGACATCGGAAGCTCAAACGTCCTTTGATCAGGTAAAATCTTTGTTGACTTCAGCGCCCATACTTATAAATCCAGACTTTGGTAAGAAATTCTACCTACATTGCGATGCAAGTAACTTCGGTATTTGGGCTGTTTTAGTTCAGTTTAACGAAGACGGTCAGGAGAAGCCCATAGCCTATATGTCAAAGAAGCTAAGTTCGGCCCAACGCAATTATAGCGTTATAGAACGCGAGTGTTTGGCAGCAATAGAAGCGATAGGAAAATTTCGGTGTTATCTAGAATTACAAGAGTTCGAGGTGATGACAGTTTTATGACTTATGAAACAACCCGATTTGACTGGTCGTTTAGCGCGATGGGTTTTTAAGTTACAAGCTTATACATTTTCTATAAGCCATGGCAGGGGTAAAGATCATATTGTCCCTGATGCGCTATCTCGCATCCCTTCGGATGAAGTTTCTAGTGTAGAACTTTTTGCTCCTGAAATTGATCTGGATTCACCACATTTCGATGACGAGGACTACGTGGCGTTGAAAGGTAAAATTAAGGAAAATGCTGCTACTTACCCAGACGTGAAAATTGTAGACAAATTTGTATACATTCGAACAGACCATTATCGAGGGGATATAGATCAAGAAGAAAAGTGTTGGAAATTGTGGGTCACTGTTAATCTCAGAACAGCGTAGTGTTTCGTGCCCACGATTTGCCTATTTCCGCCATGGCGGCGTGATTAAGACTCTGGATCTTATTCAACGACAATTCTTTTGGCCAGGATTGGTCAAAACTCTCAGAGATTATATACGATCTTGTGAATCATGTCAGACTACAAAGGCACCTAAGTTTGTAACAAAACCCGAAATGGTTAGACCCGTCGTTACCACTCGACCCATTCAGCGAATGTACGTGAATATATTACGTCCATACCCAAGAAGTAAAGAAGGCCATATATGATTGTTGATTGTGCTTGACCATTTAACAAAGTTCCATTGGTTGCGTCCTCTTAGGAAATTTATCTCTTCTGTCATACAAAATTTTCTACAAAAACACATATTTCATATTTATGGTGTGCCGGAGGTGCTTGTAAGTGATAATGGTTCACAGTTCAAGGCGAACGAATTCAACGCTTTTTTGACATCATTCGGGATTTCTCATACATATACGGTTTTATATTCTCCCCAGGCCAATGCTTCGGAGAGGGTAAATAGGTATATTAAAGCGGGAATTAGAGCATACTTAAATAATGGTCACAACTTATGGGACCAACATGTTAGCTCAATAAGTTTTGCGTTACGAAATTCCTGTCATCAAGCGATTCAAACGTCTCCATATAGAGCTGTATTTGGTTTTGAGATGATAACGCATGGTAGATCGTACGACTTGTTGAGGAAATTGAGATTATTAGAAGAGCCGTCTATGGGGTTATTCCGCGAAGATGAACTTCAGTTAGTTCGAGCTGATCTGAACAAAAACATTGCAAAAGCGTATGAAGCGAACAAAGCCCAGTACAGTTTGCGAGCGAGACCAATTTCTTATGAGACAGGACAAATATCATTCAGAAGAAACTTTGCTCAAAGTAGCCAAGCGAAAAGTTTCAATGCAAAGCTTGCTCCTCTTTTTATAAAGGCGAAAATTAAACAGAAAACTGGTAACAACTACTATTTTTTACAAGATAGTGAAGGTAAGGATATTGGAACATATCATGCGAAAGATATTCGTCCATGATTACCCCTAATCCGGCAGAATAAGATTTGTCGTATTATGTGGTTTGTAAGGTGACATTTTGAGATTTTGCCATTAATTTTTCTATAAATTTATTAATTTTTCCAACGGACGTTATTATTTAAGTTTAAACGAAGTAATTCGCTGCATAGGGTGATTGCCATTCACTGTTTATGTTTGAGACTGGTTATTAAACACAACTTATCATCCACCTTGCAGAGAATTTTTTTGACAGCTGCACTGATTTCCTTCCACAACCCAAGTATGATAGTTACTCTTTCTTTTACTACTTATCTCTCAAAGTGAACACTACTAGTCTGCTAATCCGCCAATCTACATATGTAAATAAAAGGTGTGCATCCAAATTAAAGTATAAAACATTTGTAAATTGATAGGAAATATTTCCATCAAATCAAAATAATTTGATTATTCACGAAATCTAAAGGTGAATAATACCAGTGAAATTTTTTTTGATTACAAACATTTTGAGAAATAAAATTTCACTTTATAGTTCCACGTGGATATTGGAACCACCGACGAATACTGACCGTGCGTCTGGCAAATAACTTCTGATAAAAGCTACGGAATTACCCATTGGTCCATCGAAATAAAAAAAAAACAAAATTGTGGTGTACAGTGAGAATTCCGGTAAATCACCCGTAAGGCTTCTGACGTGTCCCTTCGATAGCATCTTTAGCCTGAAATACACCATCGTGTTGTGAAGCAACAGAGTAGCGAAACATCTACTTGTTGGGTGTTCCGAATATATCCTCAATATTCATAAATTCGAACACCATTTGATCACCACTTGTTCTTGGAAATTCCGCAGATGCCTTGGTTCTTTCGGCGATTTTAAACCGTTTCGATCCACGTCGATACCAATCGCTGAGTGCAGTCAAAATTGCGTCGGAACAAACCCTGATACGTTTATCAGTAGCCCCGGCCTACATATTCCGTATCGGAGATTACTATCTGTACCTAACACCGCTGTGGAGAACCTAGGTTCCTCAAATTCAGATGCTGACCAGGCTCTTTAGACGGAGCAATTGGGCAAAACGTAGTTTGGCGCATTCCTAGTTTATTAAGGAAAATAAGTCTAACAATTCAACTTTAGAAATATAAGAAATTCATCCCGCGGTTCTTATAGTCAACCTAAGTAACATTGAAACATATATTTTTTTTCTAAAATTCTAAGTCCATGTAGACACCCATACTCAATTTATTTATATTTAGATAAAAAAAAGCCAACAGTTTTGTCAGTATGCAAAACGAAAACTATTAATGACGTAACATCTAGTACTACAGCTTCCAACATCAACCAGCAGTTTGACGAGGCCTCATCATACGGTGGTAGCAGTGATAATTTAGTGAGTTCTACTCTTTCTGTTTTGTTTTGCATATTTTCATTCATGATTTTTGGCTACTGCAATGAGAAACAATCGTTAACAAATATCGATGTCATCGCTTACTCTCTCCGTGATCTGCGTTATCACACATTTGCTTCGTTTTGTTGTGTATTCCACTTGTCTGAATTTTTTCCGATTGTTCCTCATATCAGAAAAAAAATAATAAATAAAAACAAAACATTGTTACTACGATTTGGCTGGCATGTGTCGACATAGGCCATTAGTTGTTTAGTGCGAATCTTTGTTCATTCATAAATAATATGTACATATGACAAAGTATGTATATAAGTTGTAATAGTTTTCTATAATCGTTTTAATAGTATCCGATACTATTTAAACTTAGGTTAGTTAATGAAAAGTGCGTTATTGTTTTAGCGCCCATATGAATTTTCGGGTGTAATAAAAATCTAAATTCTAAATATGATTCACTAAAGTTCTACTAGAACTTTTCTTACAAGATGTAGGGGGAGGGAACAACTAGTATTTCTGTGAAGGGATTTTGGCCCTGAAACTCGTGACGCTAAGATCAAGATTGGGAGGGTACAGAGCCGCAAAACTCCATGACATCTGAAGTAATCGAGAATGGGGTGCGTCGGAAATCGGTTGATTCTTTTTTTTTCAGTAAAAGTTAGGATTGATAAATTGTAGTTTTTTTCCATATGTGTAGATACAGATCAATCTTCAGTCTATGTAATTTTTTTATTTTGGGAGTCTAAAATAATTTTTATGAATGGTTCTCGATCGATAAGACAAATTTCGTGAACAAAAAAAAAACCCCACCCGACTGACCCCTAGAAGTATCAATGGCTCACGCCAGTTCACATCTGTCTTAAATAGCATCCCTTCACCTTACATACAAATAATGATCCATTACATAAATGGCGCCCAACATGGGGCAAGAGAATCTGTTGATTTAGCTCTTTGGAGACATCACAAGTTTTTGTTTGCTCTGAACTTCATAAATTTCAATAAATAGCTGCATATGAAGTTTATATACATACATTTTCGAGTTATTTCGGTGAATAAAGTTCAGACTCTTTTGGACTCTCGTTTATTTGAATGAAAATATCGAATAATTCGACCAGAGATTAATCTGAATTAAATTGTTGTCAAGTGATGAGGGATTATATGGAACTTTTGTATTTGGTATACGTTATATGATAATTTTTTTGGTTATTTATCCTTTGACTGACATGTAAATGGCATGGGATTACTTGGAAACACGATATTGTTGCTGATTGCGAATTACTGTTCAGTGAAGCAGTTGTTTGAGCTACAATAGGTAGCTTAGTTTGTCACAAATAAATATCTAACAAAATACTTTGCTAATTTCCATAGCCTGATTTTGTTTTTTTAATCAACCGTTTTGTTGCCGATGTAGCTTATCTCGAATTTTGTAAAGCAGAAGCTCCTCAGTGTCCTTGCAAAAGACCTTGTAGTTTAGCTGAATTTAGGAAGAGTGATCCTAAGGGCAAACCGAAAAAAGGTAGGCCGTGGTAAACCTCTTGGTGCAATGGCCAAAGTTCATAATACCAGAAGTCATACCAAAAACCTTTTTCAGGAAAGCCCGTACACCCCTTTAATAGATTATGTGACAGATGCGTCGCAGATTAGGGAACCACCTGCAGCTAGGGTAGGACTTGCTCCAAACGATAATTGTTGTAACTCGCCTCAATCTAATCGGAATCAAACACATTGCGTTCTACCTAAACAACTAAATCTCAATGCGGTTCAGTCCGATTTTGATTACTCGCAATTGTGCCCTTTAATAGAAGACACTATGACCAGAATGTTAAGAAACCTCAACTTGATCCCTAACGTGCAACGATCTGTAGAACATAACGCATCACTACCTCATATTTACAATGTTCATTCGCGGTCTATGCAGCCACCTGATCCAATTCGACAGTCCGTTAATGGTAGAAACAATTTTTTTGCCCCGAAATAATCTGCTGTTGATGAAACTTTTGCAATTCGGTTGGATAAAATAACCTCCATCCTCAGGAACTGGAATTTGTGTTTTGATGGTTCAGCGGATGGCATTGCAGTAGATGGGTTTCTATATCAAGTCCGGTCTTTGACACAAGATAATTTTAATGGCGATTTTTCGCTAATTTGCAAAAACCTGAATACACTTTTGAATGGAAAAGTGCGCGAATGGTACTTGCGTTACCATAAACAAGTTGAGGGCATTGAGTGGGATAAATTCTACAATGCGCTTAAGTATCAGTATAAAGATTTTCGGACCAGTTTTGACATTAAGGAAGAAATTAGGGGACGAAGAATGAAAGTAAGCGGAAACTTTGAAACATATTATGAGTCTGTAACATCTCTATTAGACGAACTTGAGTCCCCTATACCTGAGGAAGAGTTAATAGAAATATTAACAAGGAACGTAAGGCCGGAGATTAGACATGAATTCCTATTTGTTCCCATTTTTGTACAAATGAGAGAAAGTCTGCTAAATGAGGAACAATTTCGTAAGGGGTTGACCTCAAAATTGCCACCTAATTATGCCATTCGCAGGCAGATTCCACAGCTGGATTTGGCTGACGTAACAACAAAGACGGATGAACTAACTCAGGCCGGTTTATCAGTTGATGCAGTACAAGATAACCCTAGGTTATTCAAGTGTTGGAACTGTGACGGTCTTGGTCATCGGTGGCATGATTGTGTAGAAGACAGAAAACTATTTTGTTATGGATGCGGAGCTAAAAATATTTATAAGCCACAATGTACCACTTGTTCTGCAAAAATGTGTACTATTCCAAAAAACTACTTAGCTCCAACAGTCCCGCAGCAAAAATTTTAAATTCCTGTCCCAAATCGGGCGATGAAGCGGATAGTTCTAAGCATAAGAATACTCGAATTGCAATTTTAAAGCGCACAAATTTTCCTTCAAAAACTGAAGATCTAAATCGAATTATCCACCCAATATTACCATATCATCAAAAGTGGATAAATTATATGAAATATCGCAATGCTATTTCCGAGGCCGCCGCACTAAAGCCTCATCCACTCTCAAAACAGTCGACTCTTCGACTACGTAAATATTACAAAAATCGAAGAATAACTTCAAAATTTATTATTTCGTCTATTATAAATGAAAAAACCGATAGACGATATTATGCGGCTGTGACATTCTTTCAATTTAACGAGTTAGGTCTACTAGATACAGGAGCCAATATGTCTTGTATAGGTTCGAAGCAACTGTTGACTTTACTAAAGTTAAAACAACGGATGGTAAATTACAAAAAGTTCTGGGATACCTGGAGGTTGATATTGTCTTTAAAAACCAAACTAGAAGGATGAAGATATTAGTAGTACCATCACTAACTCAAAGACTAATTTTGGGCCTTGACTTTTGGAAAGGTTTTGAATTGGCACCAGCAGTCTTTGGTAACGTTATTTATTCCTCTGTCAATGAGGACTCGTCGCAAATTTTATCGGAAATATCCACGTTTGTAGTAGTCGATTTATATCTTTCCTTACCTGTTTTATTATTGGACGAGAATAACGACGCCTGTACCATTTAAACACCGGCCTACCACTTGAGGTCAAAAATACCAATTGAAATTTGGTTTTCAGGAAATATGACAGTCATTTTACGGAAAACAATGGTACTCATACTCATTGAATTTCTGCTTAGACACTCAAGACTTATGGGTCAGAATAGCCTAGACGGAGTGCGGTTGACTCTGACGCCATGGGTAGCAGGTTCAAATCCCTGTGCATCTACTGCATTTTTTTTTTAAATTGACCTTTATCTAATAGCAATTAGTGTGGCAGATTGGAAGAAACTACAGTTAGGAGCATGTGAGATTTTTTTTCCTATTTTTAGAACAATAGATTCCATTAACTGAATAGATTGCAATTGGAAAGCAAACTTAGGTGGTATTAGTGTCGCCGAAAATTATTGGAAGAACTTTGTATTATGAACAAATTCTGGAAAACGATTGTCTAGAGCATAGGTTTTGTTGAATAGTGACCGACAATGAGATGTCATTTTGGGTTTCGTTAGCTGGCGCGTGCACATTGTCTGCGGAAAGAAAAAAATTGCGTTTGATTTATAAGAGTGCATACATGTGTGTTCAGTGTGAGAAATCCAGGAACTCTGGCCACTGAGTCCACATCCACCTTATTCAGCTACCGAAGCCCAATTTGGTAAAGGACCAGGACTGGAGGAAATTTGCTCGCCTGATTCACATTTAACGACAATCACATCGCAACAGAAACAGCAGAATTACCAATTTGATCGCTTGCCGTTGGCCACCTTAAGCATACATTCACTGCCTTCCAATTGTCGATATTCGGTGCAGTTACGCAACATCCAATTCAATTGTTCATATTCGGGGACGTTACGCAATAGCCAATTTAATTGTCTATATTCGGAATATTGGTCGTGAGGAAATACCTACAATCGGGGTTGTTACACCATTGCAACAATAAGAGATCATGGACCACCAACGCTAGAGGTGACCTAAATTCGCAGAGGATCGTGTCCCGACTTATATAGATTACCTGGATTTTACTACATTAAGGACGTAGGGGTCATCAAAAGCATCACCCACACCAATAGCGGCCTACCGTTTGAATATTTCATCACTACAACCAGCTGTTTTCTCAGAATATCATTAGATATTAAGATGACTAACTCTACAAACTACGAATAAGTTACTTCAAATCAAACCGGCATCGGAAAACATTAAGTATTGTAATAATTCTAGGTATTCTCCTTCAGAAGGATTGAATCAATTCAGTTTAAAGTGTTCGCCTTCCAAAGCAAAATTTTAATTTTTTCTACATTCCCACAGATTTTCAAATATCACAACAGCACATGTACAACGAGGCCTCGGAGTCATCTGTAAATTCGTAGACCATTGGTAAGTGATGATAATTCCTTGGATATTTCCAAAATTCAATTAAAAATTTGCTTTGAAACCCCAACATTTTGATATGAGAATCCGCTTAATATCCAAATGACAAGCTAAAGGCCAATTTCCGTTAAAGTTTGTGACTAAATAGTTCTGAGTGAAATTAATTTCCATCCAATTTTAATTAACCTTAGTACCAGTTAACCTGGTTTAATATATGGCAAAGAAATAAAAGTTTACGTCATTTGAAGGTTAATATATGCACATATTGTATAATAGGTATATGCATATAACCGAATTTCAATAACCTTGAATTTATCGATGAATTGATTGAACCCTTAAAATTTCGATTTTGCTGTTATTTAACGATTTTTTTTTTTAAGAAACAAAAATGTGAAAATGAATATCACCCTAAATGTCTTTGAAAGTTACATATATATTATCAACAGAAGTCACATTAAGCATTGGAAATTTTTAAACATTCTGTTGACTTACATTTGCCGTCACTGACAATATCAGTGCTGTTAGCAAATTTTGTTGAGAGGAATTATTAGTCTCATCATCCACTCCCGATTAGTATTGAGAAATTGTATGTAAACCCGTAATCGGTTCATATCTATAATTAGAAACTGTGACCTTAACATTTTTCTTCTCTGTCGACATCAAATAGAATACAGATCCAATTAATAGTTTCTGTTATTTATACATTAATGTTAACATCCGTACTCTCGTAATGTTAGTTAGGAAAGTGATCAATGTAAAGATATTGGAAATGTGTATTCCGAAGCTACAAAGTTCTATATTTATATGAGTATGCATTTACATTAGGATCTACATACTTAGGGATATTAGAATAGAGTTATTTAAATTCACTACAGTCGTGTAAAAAAATTTATGGTAATCAAACAAATCGAGTTAATTAGTTTCTAAGTGAATGTTTATTTCTTTTGAATAAAATATGAATTTGTGTTACATTAATAAAATGAACGCTTAAGTTCGTCGAGATTCTTGCGGAGGGGGTGATGTAAAATAAAGGTAATAGAATCATTGTAGGGGTCTTACCAAATATATTTTACGCCGTTAAGACTAGGAAGGGATAGGGTTTCGAGGCGGAGAACTCCTTCAATATCTATAGTTCTCTATTTTGTCGATAACCTATGACTGGTATTCTTTGTTCATCTTTAATTTTTTTTTGCTTTAATCTAGGCCAAACAGGGCAGTACAAGTTTTGGTCGGAACCTTGCCATCCAGAATAGTGTTTATATTGGTTTCAGTTTTCGGGAGTCTATAATAATTGTTTATTTATGTTCTGGATTGTGACAATACTAATTCCAAACAGGACCGAACCTGCCCAACCCGACTGATAGCTAGCGTATCAATGGCTCCCACTGTCCGTTTGGTATTAAACAATATTCCACCAATACCCTCCATCTGTTTACACAATCCGTGTTCTCCAAAGAAAAATAAATTACACTATATTGGGTTAATTCTTATGGCATGATTTTAACATTTGCCTTTAACATTTAACGGAGAAGTTGGTTTTGAACATTACATAAATAAAATGGCGCCCAACGTGGGGCCCGGAGTAATCCATCTGATTACTTTGGTTCCTTAATAAATTAGTTCTAATAGAGTTCATTACGAAGACTTTGTAAAATCTTGTATTAGTGGGAAAATGTGTGGCGAATAATTGTTGAACCTCTCTGGACTTTCAGATATATGACTGGTTCGAATATCCTGACCGAGTAGCTATTCAGCAATTCTTTCTCCTCCATTTAAACACTGATTGATGAGTTTATAAAGACTTTTAGTAAGATTTTTTTTAACATTTTGTTTAGATGTGAATTCATGTTGGTATAACCGTCCTGGTCGCTTTAGGTTTTACTATCACCAGCTTGTCGCTATTGGCAGTCCAAAGTGGTCAGTTATATGATACAAGACCGTCGAAATTCTTTTGGTATTCACATTGTATTGCAATTGTTTGCGAAAATTTTACTCCATAGACCAGTTGGAAATACCTGTATCAGTCAATGAGTTAATAGTTTTTTTTCTTTACCTTTGTTTACTATCACTCTCCAATGCAAGATAAATCCTAATTAATTTATTTGTTATATTTTTTCTATTAATAGAAACGCCGTTCTGTTGAGAAAGGCGGTAATTTTGTTTGTTTGTGGGTCTGATTGATCTTTTTGATGAACTTAAGAAATTTCGTTGATTGAACTTATAATGGCCACATCACGAACACCTCCACTTTCCACTTCCGAACCGAGGGAAATGTCTAGGTTTGATGTATCGAAATGCTTTCCTTGCAACGAAATTATGAATTTTGAATCACAAGAGTGCTACATGATTTCAAAATGTAACCACATTTTCCATCGAACATGTGTCGAAGAGGCATTATCATCTTCTTCTCAATGTCCGATATGTAAAATGGCCTGCGAGTTGTCGGACCTCCGGAAGCATAATACGATTCCGGTGGTGCAAAACGAAACTGCCACTCAAACTGGTACAAAAAAAAAATCACGGCTTACTGGCCGCGGCAGAGCTAGAGGAGCTATGGCTCACCGTCCGATGACTAGAAGTTATAGTAAAAATTTATTTGCTGAACCTATGAACTTTAGTCTGGACTTAAGCCCTCGCCATTCTGTCAACAATTTAATTGAGGTTGGAGAATTTACCCCTGCACGTATTCATCCGCCTACTACCGAAGTTTTTCAGAATCCCAACTATGTAGCTGATAACCCAAGTCATTCACGTCAAAATAGATCTAGTGGCAAAGGCATAGATTATGACAGAATCAATAGGATGATGGAGGACAATATAGTGAAAATTTTGCAAAATATGAACTTGGTTCCAAGCCACACTCCAGTTCAGCAGCCGGTCAATTTTCAGGGACAACATCATGCTCATTCCAATATAACACCTCTTGTATCTTCGCCACTTCCCTCAATATCCAATGTACACCGGACAAATAGTCATCCTCTGTCTGCCGGACGGACAGAATCTGTACTTTCTATTCGCCCGGAGAAGGCGACGTCAATAATTCAGAACTGGAATGTTAAATTCAGTGGATCAAGTAATGGTTTGACAGTAGAAGAATTCTTATATAGAATAAAATCATTAACAGCTGAACATTTTAATAACAACTTTGAAGTCATATGCAAAAATATCCCAGTACTTCTTGCTGACAAGGCTAGTTCGTGGTATTGGAGGTACCACAAGCAAGTGGATGCGATAAGATGGGAGGATTTTTGTATAGCTTTGCGATATGAATATAAAGATATGAGGTCAAGCTTCGACTTAAAAGAGGAAGTTCGAAATCGGAAAATGAAGCCAGGGGAATCATTCGAGTCTTTTTATGATGACATTTGCTCTATGGTTGATAGACAAGCACAGCCCATGTCAGGAACTGGTCACCATTCTTGTTCGAAATTTAAGACCTGACATTCGGCATGAACTGTTATATGTCCCGGTGTATTCCGTGGCGCATTTAAGAAAACTCGTTCAAATGAGAGAAAACTTGTTAAATGACGACCATTACAGGAAGACTTACTCGTCTAAACCAAGTATCCCATCTCATTTCAACGCTCGTCGCAATGTTGCCGAAATTAACTTCGAGGAAGAAGGCGTGAGGGAATCGAAAACTACCAACTGTGTTGATGCTTTAAACCAAGACCTAACATGTTGGAACTGTGATGGGGTTGGTCATTTTTGGTACGATTGCAGTGTGGAACGGAACATTTTTTGTTATGGCTGTGGGGCTAAGAATATTACCAAGCCACAATGTAATCGTTGTGCAAATAAGAAACTGTCGTTCGGTTCAAAAAACTTTGTGCGCCAAAATTCCCCCCAGAATCACACCTAGCTACCAACGCTACGACCCCTAAAAGTAATGCCGGATCGTCTTACGACCATACCCAGATTGACACCTTAAACCCTCGCCTTACTATATTAAAACGTGTAACTCCAATCCTCTCTTACGATAACAGAATTTTGTATCCTATTCAGCCTTATCATGACCGTCTTCAAGCATATCTTGCTAGACGAAAGCAAATATTTTCAGTATTTGCAATGTCAACTGAAAACGTCAGGCCACCGAAAAGATCTACCCTTCGGATGAGAAAATTTTATAAATTACGGAAGTATGCTTCAAAATATATTATTTCATCGATTGTGAACAGTCCGGCTGATAGACGATTTTATGCTAGAGTACGATTTCTAAATTTTTTTGAATACGGTTTACTAGACACGGGAGCGAATATATCATGCATTGGGTCCGATCTAGCGCTTCACGACTTTTCGAGTTCTGACAATTTTGTTCCCTCAAAAGCTTCCGTAAGAACTGCCGATGGAAGAGTTCAGAAAACTACAGGTATACTAGAAGTTCAAGTTCATTTCCGAAATGAAGTCCATACTTTGAAGTTTTTGATAGTTCCGTCCATTAACCAACGACTTATATTAGGACTAGACTTTTGGAAAGCATTTAATTTGGCGTCTGACGTTTTTGAGGCAGCTATAGTTTCTGATCCAACATTTCAGTCTACCATGACTTACGGCGTTAATGGATTAGAAAATCCAACTTGTCCCAAAGAAAATGTGGAACAGTACAATGACCTAGCCTATCCTCTAGCACCTGGTCAGAAAACTCAACTCAAGACCATTATTGAGCTTTTTCCAGATTTTTCGAAACAAGGTTTGGGAAGAACTAGTTTATTGAAACATGACATCGATGTTGGAGATGCAAAACCTATCAAGCAACGTTTCTACCCTGTATCTCCGGCTGTGGAAAAGTTAATGTTCCAGGAGTTAGATCGCATGCTCGCATTAGGAGTAATTGAACCGTCTGTTTCACCATGGAGTTCACCCATGCGACTTGTGATCAAACCGAATAAGATTCGTCTGTGCCTTGATGCCAGAAAAGTGAATATGGTTACCCGAAAAGATGCATATCCGCTTCCGAGCATCGAGGGCATATTTGCTCGTCTTCCCAAAGCGAATATTATATCTAAGATAGATCTCAAAGACGCCTATTGGCAGATCGGTTTGTCTGATGAAGCGAAAGCGCTAACAGCGTTTACGGTACCCGGTAGACCGCTATATCAGTTTGTGGTGATGCCTTTCGGGCTATGTACTGCGCCACAAACTATGTGCCGCCTTATAGACCAGATTATTCCGTCGGACTTAATACATTGCGTCTTTGGATATTTAGACGATTTAATAATTGTCTCAGAGGATTTTCAACACCACATATCTGTGTTAGTTCGAATTGCACAGGAATTTCGAAGGGCGAATTTAACTCTGAACATCGAGAAGAGCCAATTCTGTGTGACATCTGTGAAATATCTCGGCTTTGTTATTGGAAATGGGGGGATAAAAACAGACCCAGAAAAAGTCGAAGCAGTAATTAAATGGCCAGTGCCGAAAAGCTTAAAACAGGTACGAGGTTTTCTAGGGCTTGCGGGTTGGTATCGCAGGTTCATTGAAAACTTTTCATCAATAACTTTCCCCATTACAGAAACATTGACTTCTAAGACCAAATTTAATTGGACTTCGGAGGCACAAGGTGCATTTGAGCATTTAAAAAACTTGCTGACTTCAGCACCGGTATTAATCAATCCTGATTTTTCAAAAAAATTTTATTTGCATTGCGATGCTTCAGATTTCGGAATTGGCGCGGTGTTGGTGCAATTAGATGCCGACGGTATTGAGAAACCTGTGGCGTTTATGTCTAGAAAATTAAACACAGCTCAGCGGAACTACAGCGTAACAGAACGCGAATGTCTGGCGGCTGTTGAGGCTGTAAAGCGTTTCAGATGCTATCTGGAATTACAAGACTTTGAGATCATTACAGATCATTCTTCCTTACTGTGGTTGATGAACCAACCAGATCTAACGGGCAGATTAGCACGATGGGTCTTTAAACTACAGCCTTATAATTTTTCCATCAGTCACAGGAAAGGAAAAGACCATGTAGTTCCAGATGCATTGTCGAGGATTCCCGATAATAACATTTCTGCAATGGAATTTATGGAACCCGAAATTGACTTGAACTCCCCAGCGTTTGATGATGCTGATTACATTGTTTTGCGGGCAAAGATAAGAGAGAATGAATCTAAATACCCCGATATAAAAATTATCGATAACTTTGTGTATATCAGAATAGATCATTATTCGGGGGAAGTAGAGCAGGAAAGCCAAGCTTGGAAGTTATGGATTCCGGAAAAATTGCGTGGTTCAGTGTTATCTCGCTTCCACAACTCTCCCTCCGCTAGTCATGGTGGCATGGGAAAAACTCTCGATTTCATTCGGCGAAATTTCTACTGGCCAGGAATGGTAACTGATGTCAGGAATTTTGTACGTGATTGTAAGATTTGTAAAAGCACTAAGCACCCTAATATTGTACTCAAACCCGAAATGGGAAAACCCATCGAAACTTCTCGCCCTTTCCAAAGGTTATATGTGGATATTTTGGGACCATATCCTCGGTCTAAAAGCGGATTTATTGGTCTACTCATTGTATTGGACCACTTAACAAAATTTCACTGGTTATGCCCTCTGAAGAAATTCACGTCCAGTGTTATACAACATTTTTTATTAACTCAAATTTTCCACACATACGGAGTACCGGAATACATCATTAGTGATAATGGTTCGCAGTTCAAGGCGAATGAATTTAATGCGTTCCTCACTCAACTGGGCTTCAAGCACATTTATACAGCCCTATATTCACCTCAATCGAACGCCTCAGAAAGGGTAAATAGATCTATCCTTACGGGCATTCGAGCATATCTAAAAGACGACCATCGAATGTGGGATGAACACCTCAGTTCAATTAGTTGTGCCCTGAGGAATTCAGTTCATCAGGCCATAAAGTGCTCACCATATTTTGCCACCTTTGGAATGCACATGATGACACACGGAGATTCCTATGCCTTATTACAGAATATTAAAAGTTTAGACGAACCAGGTGTAAAGTTGTGTCGACAAGATCAGCTACAACTGATAAGAAAGGAGGTGCGAAAACATATAACAAAAGCTTACGAAACAAACAGAGACCATTATAACCTACGTGCTCGTCCTATATCCTTTTCAGTCGGTCAAATTGTTTATCGGAGAAACTTTGCACAGAGCTGTGCAGACAAAAGATTTAATGCCAAGTTGGCACCAGTGTTTCTGCAGGCACGGGTTACCAAGAAGTTAGGATCGAACTACTATGAATTACAAGACTTAGAGGCAAAGAGTACGGGCATATATCACGCCAAAGATATCAAGTTGTAAATCGTCTTTTCCTGCTAATATCGTTACCGTTTGGTCGATATTATCCGGTTTGTAGTAGTCGATTTATATCTTTCCTTACCTGTTTTATTATTGGACGAGAATAACGACGCCTGTACCATTTAAACACCGGCCTACCACTTGAGGTCAAAAATACCAATTGAAATTTGGTTTTCAGGAAATATGACAGTCATTTTACGGAAAACAATGGTACTCATACTCATTGAATTTCTGCTTAGACACTCAAGACTTATGGGTCAGAATAGCCTAGACGGAGTGCGGTTGACTCTGACGCCATGGGTAGCAGGTTCAAATCCCTGTGCATCTACTGCATTTTTTTTTTAAATTGACCTTTATCTAATAGCAATTAGTGTGGCAGATTGGAAGAAACTACAGTTAGGAGCATGTGAGATTTTTTTTCCTATTTTTAGAACAATAGATTCCATTAACTGAATAGATTGCAATTGGAAAGCAAACTTAGGTGGTATTAGTGTCGCCGAAAATTATTGGAAGAACTTTGTATTATGAACAAATTCTGGAAAACGATTGTCTAGAGCATAGGTTTTGTTGAATAGTGACCGACTATGAGATGTCATTTTGGGTTTCGTTAGCTGGCGCGTGCACATTGTCTGCGGAAAGAAAAAAATTGCGTTTGATTTATAAGAGTGCATACATGTGTGTTCAGTGTGAGAAATCCAGGAACTCTGGCCACTGAGTCCACATCCACCTTATTCAGCTACCGAAGCCCAATTTGGTAAAGGACCAGGACTGGAGGAAATTTGCTCGCCTGATTCACATTTAACGACAATCACATCGCAACAGAAACAGCAGAATTACCAATTTGATCGCTTGCCGTTGGCCACCTTAAGCATACATTCACAGCCTTCCAATTGTCGATATTCGGTGCAGTTACGCAACATCCAATTCAATTGTTCATATTCGGGGACGTTACGCAATAGCCAATTTAATTGTCTATATTCGGAATATTGGTCGTGAGGAAATACCTACAATCGGGGTTGTTACACCATTGCAACAATAAGAGATCATGGACCACCAACGCTAGAGGTGACCTAAATTCGCAGAGGATCGTGTCCCGACTTATATAGATTACCTGGATTTTACTACATTAAGGACGTAGGGGTCATCAAAAGCATCACCCACACCAATAGCGGCCTACCGTTTGAATATTTCATCACTACAACCAGCTGTTTTCTCAGAATATCATTAGATATTAAGATGACTAACTCTACAAACTACGAATAAGTTACTTCAAATCAAACCGGCATCGGAAAACATTAAGTATTGTAATAATTCTAGGTATTCTCCTTCAGAAGGATTGAATCAATTCAGTTTAAAGTGTTCGCCTTCCAAAGCAAAATTTTAATTTTTTCTACATTCCCACAGATTTTCAAATATCACAACAGCACATGTACAACGAGGCCTCGGAGTCATCTGTAAATTCGTAGACCATTGGTAAGTGATGATAATTCCTTGGATATTTCCAAAATTCAATTAAAAATTTGCTTTGAAACCCCAACATTTTGATATGAGAATCCGCTTAATATCCAAATGACAAGCTAAAGGCCAATTTCCGTTAAAGTTTGTGACTAAATAGTTCTGAGTGAAATTAATTTCCATCCAATTTTAATTAACCTTAGTACCAGTTAACCTGGTTTAATATATGGCAAAGAAATAAAAGTTTACGTCATTTGAAGGTTAATATATGCACATATTGTATAATAGGTATATGCATATAACCGAATTTCAATAACCTTGAATTTATCGATGAATTGATTGAACCCTTAAAATTTCGATTTTGCTGTTATTTAACGATTTTTTTTTTAAGAAACAAAAATGTTAAAATGAATATCACCCTAAATGTCTTTGAAAGTTACATATATATTATCAACAGAAGTCACATTAAGCATTGGAAATTTTTAAACATTCTGTTGACTTACATTTGCCGTCACTGACAATATCAGTGCTGTTAGCAAATTTTGTTGAGAGGAATTATTAGTCTCATCATCCACTCCCGATTAGTATTGAGTAATTGTATGTAAACCCGTAATCGGTTCATATCTATAATTAGAAACTGTGACCTTAACATTTTTCTTCTCTGTCGACATCAAATAGAATACAGATCCAATTAATAGTTTCTGTTATTTATACATTAATGTTAACATCCGTACTCTCGTAATGTTAGTTAGGAAAGTGATCAATGTAAAGATATTGGAAATGTGTATTCCGAAGCTACAAAGTTCTATATTTATATGAGTATGCATTTACATTAGGATCTACATACTTAGGGATATTAGAATAGAGTTATTTAAATTCACTACAGTCGTGTAAAAAAATTTATGGTAATCAAACAAATCGAGTTAATTAGTTTCTAAGTGAATGTTTATTTCTTTTGAATAAAATATGAATTTGTGTTACATTAATAAAATGAACGCTTAAGTTCGTCGAGATTCTTGCGGAGGGGGTGATGTAAAATAAAGGTAATAGAATCATTGTAGGGGTCTTACCAAATATATTTTACGCCGTTAAGACTAGGAAGGGATAGGGTTTCGAGGCGGAGAACTCCTTCAATATCTATAGTTCTCTATTTTGTCGATAACCTATGACTGGTATTCTTTGTTCATCTTTAATTTTTTTTTGCTTTAATCTAGGCCAAACAGGGCAGTACAAGTTTTGGTCGGAACCTTGCCATCCAGAATAGTGTTTATATTGGTTTCAGTTTTCGGGAGTCTATAATAATTGTTTATTTATGTTCTGGATTGTGACAATACTAATTCCAAACAGGACCGAACCTGCCCAACCCGACTGATAGCTAGCGTATCAATGGCTCCCACTGTCCGTTTGGTATTAAACAATATTCCACCAATACCCTCCATCTGTTTACACAATCCGTGTTCTCCAAAGAAAAATAAATTACACTATATTGGGTTAATTCTTATGGCATGATTTTAACATTTGCCTTTAACATTTAACGGAGAAGTTGGTTTTGAACATTACACGTTACCCACCGCCCCTGGCATTAATGTTGCCATTACGAATAACGAATACCGTTAACATTCAATCGGCATCAACAACTTGATGCCATAGTCGAACTTTTTCCGAATTTCGAGAAGCATGGTTTGGCTCATACAACATACAATTTACATTGGTGACGCTGAGCCCGTAAAGCAACGATACTACCCCGTATCACCAGCTGTGGAAAGTGGTGGTTTCCGAGGACTTTTCAACGCACTAGGCAGCATTAGTGAGACTTGCAGGGGAATTCAGAAAGGCTAACCTGACCTTAAACGTTTCAAAATTGGAATTTTGTGTCACCGAGGTTAATTATTTAGGCTATGTAATTGGAAATGGTGGAATCAAAACCGACGCTGAGGAAATAAGTTCGATTTTAAATTGGCCAGTACCTAGAAATATAAAGCAGATTTCTACGCTTAGCGGGTTGGTACCGCCGATTCATAGCAAACTTTTCCACCGCCGTTTTCCCGATAACCGAGGTTCTATCGACAAAACGGAAATTTTGTTGGACATCGGAAGCTCAAACGTCCTTTGATCAGGTAAAATCTTTGTTGACTTCAGCGCCCATACTTATAAATCCAGACTTTGGTAAGAAATTCTACCTACATTGCGATGCAAGTAACTTCGGTATTTGGGCTGTTTTAGTTCAGTTTAACGAAGACGGTCAGGAGAAGCCCATAGCCTATATGTCAAAGAAGCTAAGTTCGGCCCAACGCAATTATAGCGTTATAGAACGCGAGTGTTTGGCAGCAATAGAAGCGATAGGAAAATTTCGGTGTTATCTAGAATTACAAGAGTTCGAGGTGATGACAGTTTTATGACTTATGAAACAACCCGATTTGACTGGTCGTTTAGCGCGATGGGTTTTTAAGTTACAAGCTTATACATTTTCTATAAGCCATGGCAGGGGTAAAGATCATATTGTCCCTGATGCGCTATCTCGCATCCCTTCGGATGAAGTTTCTAGTGTAGAACTTTTTGCTCCTGAAATTGATCTGGATTCACCACATTTCGATGACGAGGACTACGTGGCGTTGAAAGGTAAAATTAAGGAAAATGCTGCTACTTACCCAGACGTGAAAATTGTAGACAAATTTGTATACATTCGAACAGACCATTATCGAGGGGATATAGATCAAGAAGAAAAGTGTTGGAAATTGTGGGTCACTGTTAATCTCAGAACAGCGTAGTGTTTCGTGCCCACGATTTGCCTATTTCCGCCATGGCGGCGTGATTAAGACTCTGGATCTTATTCAACGACAATTCTTTTGGCCAGGATTGGTCAAAACTGTCAGAGATTATATACGATCTTGTGAATCATGTCAGACTACAAAGGCACCTAAGTTTGTAACAAAACCCGAAATGGTTAGACCCGTCGTTACCACTCGACCCATTCAGCGAATGTACGTGGATATATTACGTCCATACCCAAGAAGTAAAGAAGGCCATATATGATTGTTGATTGTGCTTGACCATTTAACAAAGTTCCATTGGTTGCGTCCTCTTAGGAAATTTATCTCTTCTGTCATACAAAATTTTCTACAAAAACACATATTTCATATTTATGGTGTGCCGGAGGTGCTTGTAAGTGATAATGGTTCACAGTTCAAGGCGAACGAATTCAACGCTTTTTTGACATCATTCGGGATTTCTCATACATATACGGTTTTATATTCTCCCCAGGCCAATGCTTCGGAGAGGGTAAATAGGTATATTAAAGCGGGAATTAGAGCATACTTAAATAATGGTCACAACTTATGGGACCAACATGTTAGCTCAATAAGTTTAGCGTTACGAAATTCCTGTCATCAAGCGATTCAAACGTCTCCATATAGAGCTGTATTTGGTTTTGAGATGATAACGCGATCTACCGTACGACTTGTTGAGGAAATTGAGATTATTAGAAGAGCCGTCTATGGGGTTATTCTGCGAAGATGAACTTCAGTTAGTTCGAGCTGATCTGAACAAAAACATTGCAAAAGCGTATGAAGCGAACAAAGCCCAGTACAATTTGCGAGCGAGACCAATTTCTTATGAGACAGGACAAATATCATTCAGAAGAAAGTTTGCTCAAAGTAGCCAAGCGAAAAGTTTCAATGCAAAGCTTGCTCCTCTTTTTATAAAGGCGAAAATTAAACAGAAAACTGGTAACAACTACTATTTTTTACAAGATATTGAAGGAACATATCATGCGAAAGATATTCGTCCATGATTACCCCTAATCCGGCAGAATAAGATTTGTCGTATTATGTGGTTTGTAAGGTGACATTTTGAGATTTTGCCATTAATTTTTCTATAAATTTATTAATTTTTTCAACGGACGTTATTATTTAAGTTTAAACGAAGTAATTCGCTACATAGGGTGATTGCCATTCACTGCTTATGTTTGAGACTGGTTATTAAACACAGCTTATCATCCACCTTGCAGAGAATTTTTTTGACAGCTGCACTGATTTCCTTCCACAACCCAAGTATGATAGTTACTCTTTCTTTTACTACTTATCTCTCAAAGTGAACACTACTAGTCTGCTAATCCGCCAATCAACATATGTAAATAAAAGGTGTGCATCCAAATTAAAGTATAATACATTTGTAAATTGATAGGAAATATTTCCATCAAATCAAAATAATTTGATTATCCACGAAATCTAAAGGTGAATACCAGTGAAATTTTTTTTGATTACAAGCATTTTGAGAAATAAAATTGAACTTTATAGTTCCACATGGATATTGGAACCACCGACGAATACTGGCCGTGCGTCTGGCAAATAACTTCTGATAAAAGCTACGGAATTACCCATTGGTCCATCGAAATAAAAAAAAAACAAAATTGTGGTGTACCCGTAGTGCTTCTGACGTGTCCCTTCGATAGCATCTTTAGCCTGAAATACACCATCGTGTTGTGAAGCAACAGAGTAGCGAAACATCTACTTGTTGGGTGTTCCGAATAGATCCTCAATATTCATAAATTCGAACACCATTTGATCACCACTTGTTCTTGGAAATTCCGCAGATGCCTTGGTTCTTTCGGCGATTTTAAACCGTTTCGATCCACGTCGATACCAATCGCTGAGTGCAGTCAAAAGTGCGTCGGAACAAAGCCTGATACGTTTATCAGACGTCCCGGCCTACATATTCCGTATCGGAGATTAGTATCTGTACCTAACACCGCTGTGGAGAACCTAGGTTCCTCAAATTCAGATGCTGACCAGGCTCTTTAGACGGAGAAATTGGGCAAATCGTAGTTTGGCGCATTCCTAGTTTATTAAGGAAAATAAGTCTAACAATTCAACTTTAGAAATATAAGAAATTCATCCCGCGGTTCTTATAGTCAACCTAAGTAACATTGAAACATATATTTTTTTTCTAAAATTCTAAGTCCATGTAGACACCCATACTCAATTTATTTATATTTAGATAAAAAAAAAGCCAACAGTTTTGTCAGTATGCAAAACGAAAACTATTAATGACGTAACATCTAGTACTACAGCTTCCAACATCAACCAGCAGTTTGACGAGGCCTCATCATACGGTGGTAGCAGTGATAATTTGGTGAGTTCTACTCTTTCTGTTTTGTTTTGCATATTTACATTCATGATTTTTTGCTACTGAAATGAGAAACAGAAAAAAAAATAATAAAAAAAAATAGAACATTTTTACTACGATTTAGCTGGCATGTGTCGACATAGGCCATTAGATGTTTAGTGCGAATCTTTGTTGATTCATAAATAATATGTACATATGACAAAGTATGTATATAAGTTGTAATAGTTTTCTATAATCGTTTTAATAGTATCCGATATTATTTAACATTACGTTAATGATAAGTGCGTTATTGTTTTAGCGCCCATATGAGTTTTCGGGTGTAATAAAAATCTGAATTCCAAATATGATTCACTTAAGTTCTACTAAAAGTTTTCTTACAAGATGTAGGGGGAGGGAACCACTAGTATTTCTGTTAAAGGATTTTGGCCCTGAAATTTGCGTCGTTAAGATCAAGGTTGGTAGAGTACAGAGGCGCAAAACTCCATGAAATCTGGAGTAATCGAGAATGGGTTGCGTCGGAAATCGGTTGATTCTTTTTTTTCATTAAAAGTTAGGATTGATAAATTGTGTTTTTTTTCCATATGTGTAGATACATATCAATCTTTAGTCTATGTAATTTTTTTTATCTTGGGAGTCTAAAATAATTTTTATGAATGGTCCTCGATCGATAAGACAAATTTCGTGAACAAGAAACCACCCCACCCGACTGACTGCTAGCGGTATCAATCGCTCCCGCCAGTTCACATCTGTCTTAAATAGCATCGCTTCATCTTGCATACAAATAAGGATCCATTACAGCCAGGACCAGGGATGGATGATGAGGCCCTGATACGACGAATTTTACCGTCTATTCTAGCGGCGACTAGGCAGGCAATATTCGTTGGCGGGGCTAACCACCCAGTAGCGAAGGCGATGACGCCACTAGTCGCAGCCCCAGTAGGCCACCAGCCTAACACTTATGATGAAACGTGGCTCCGGCAGCCAGAGGAGCCAAGACGTCCGCCTCCGAAGCCCAGCGTTATACCAACACCATTACGTGTAGGTGGTCATTCGCGACGACGAGAGGCAGAACAGCCGCCAACTTATTCGCGTCCGCAAATCGTTTCGATGCAGGAATTGATGGCCCCTATGGATTTAGATTGACAAGTAATGTCCAGCAAGTACCTGGGAGGAACTTTTGGCCCTCGCATGAATCAACCCCACGGCGAGGTATGTCACAGCGAGAAGCATCACGGAACACCGAGGGTGGGGGACGATTTGATCACTATGTCCCAAGGAGGCAAGATTTGACCAAATGATCGATAAAATTTGATGGAACGCCTAAAACTCTAAACATACAGGACTTTCTGTTCCAAGTTAGAAAGCAATGCCGTGACAATGAGTGCTCCGAGTCGTGACTTAATGAAAGGAATTCATCACCTATAAGATAGCTCCGCCAAAGTTTTCTACTGGGATTACCGAAAACATATCCCGTGCTTAGTTAGAGTGAACTGCAGCGGGCCATGCTGGCGCAGTTTCAGCATTATGAAAGTGTATTCCAGATTCAGATGCCGATTTTGAGCACGAGACAGCAGCCGCATGGTCATTTGAGGAGTATTATAACGCTATCAAGGAGTTGACAAAACAGAAACAACCTCCGTATAGGGGAGCATAGCTGGTAGAGATTATGAGAGGAAACCTCAAAGCAGCTCCGGCGCAGCTATTGTTCCCGATTCGAGTGGTTAACATCACCTATTTTAGCCAAGAAGTTCGGAGGGCTGAGGCGCTTTTGACGATGCGAGATATGCACCCACCGTGACCAGTACAGACGGCTAACGTACATGAGGTAGCTCTCCAGGAGGCGGCAGCTGATGCAAGCGTCGCTGGAGAAGTGGACGGATTTGGGCCCCGAGTAAAGTCTTCTGCTGGAATTGTAGAGCCCCAGGTTATATTTTTCCCGATTGCCTGTCTACTACCCGAATTTTTTTGCTACAAACTCGGGAAGAAGAATACAGTGACACCGAACTGCTAGAGAAACCTGCCACGACACCCACCTCAGACTGGGGAGGTGCGGACCACCGTTTGGACGATCTTGTAAGTTGTCTGGAGAAGCAAGTCTGAACACCACCAGTGTTCCGAAGTCACAATTTAAGTGTGGCGTTATTTAGGTTACCTCGTTGGAGGCGGCCAAGTTAAGTCTGATCCAGCGAAGGTTGAGACAATCGTTCAATATAAGTATCCGAAAACTCACAGCCACTGGTAGAAAAGAGAAAAGGAATTTTAACAAAAAAAATTTTCGTCCACAAGTGGAAGCTACAAAGCAGAACTCGGGACACCGATTAACAGCCCTGACCTACATCAATATTCTCGCTGTACCAACATAGGACCTAGTTGTACAGCCACCTAATAGTACCAGCGTCCGCGACATTCAAGTTGGCAGATCCAGCTGTACAACATTGGCAACAACGTAAGTAAAGGAGCAGTTTCATTTTCAGCCGCAACCTGCACAGAGTAACACATCACAACCGCCCCTGGAAAATTGAAGGTAAGTCAGATTTTTGTCATCTATCGGAGAGACGTACTCTCGTCAAGGTGTAGACCTGGACTGGTTGTAGTAGGTAGGGTATGCTAAATAAATCCCATCTCAAATAAAGTGTAACCAAGGCTTGATGCATTGTGAAAGTGGCATAATAATCCAATTGAAAAATCAAAGCTCATTGTAATAATAAGTAAAAGAAAAGGTCCAAAGTGAGCTGAACGCTAAGAGGGAAAGGTTGCGCCCTAATTCTGTCCAGAACTCCAAAAGCAGTGGACATTTGTCGTGAAAAAGTAAACCCTGCAAGGACACATGTAAAAGTGGAAAAAGGAAATATAAAGGGGCAAAAAATAATTTTGAAACGAGCTAAAAGTTATAAAGATGTAAAATGTTGGTTAAGTTAAGTTTCAAATTAACCAAAAATTAATGAATGTAAAATTCAAAAATTAAATTGTCCGAGCGTTTGGTCGTGTTTATTAATAATTATATTTTTTCGCTATCCTTTGGATAGCATCGTCAGGAATATATGTTATTAATTGTTTTTCATTTCCAATTAATAACACAGTGTGTAATTTTTTAAGTCATGGCAAAATAACCATATACGAAAACCACTACGTGATAAAAGACCAAAAAACAATACCCCTGTCTCCCAGTTTTGCCCAAAGTTCTCCAGGTTTTTTTTATGGGCCCCCAAAGAAGTGGGGTCTCGGTGTAATTTTTTCAAAAAAGTGATAATTTTCTCAAGCTCATATCTTGCAAACCGTTCGGAATTTTGGTATACTCGCTCAACATTGTAGCCCTTGTCACAAAGAACACAAATTGTAAACATATAAAATCAAAAAAACTTCATCTTCAAAGTCAAAATCGCAAAAAACTTTAAAAAACTAAATCTTTTTTTACCTGTTCAGGTCCATAAGTAGCAAACCGTTTTAAATTCAAGGAAACAATCAACTACAAGAATGATCCTAAGATCTCAATAAACAACTTTCCTAGGAATGATTCTTAACACCGTTTAGGTAGCCCTTAGATAGCCGCAAAAGTGAAAAATTTCCCGAAAATTTTTTAATTTAATTTGTTTTTTTTTACTTCAACATTGAGATACCATAAAGCCTTCTCCCATAAGTGAAAAGGCATGTTGCAGGTTTCATTGTTATTCTATTACTGATTTTATTAATCTTAGTCTTTAGGTGGTATGGGTTGACATTTAGA
Organism: Phaonia tiefii; assembly: GCA_963931995.1. Taxonomy (NCBI): domain Eukaryota; kingdom Metazoa; phylum Arthropoda; class Insecta; order Diptera; family Muscidae; genus Phaonia; species Phaonia tiefii. The sequence continues at coordinate 107,537,901 of OZ008368.1, read as the reverse complement.
GCTAGGGTTGTAACAAATAGTAGTAGCATTCTCAGAAGGGTGGCACTACAATACTATGCTCTCTATTACAAAAATTATAAAAAAAATTCTCGTATTATGTTTATAATGTTGATGGCCCTGGACTTGCAAATCGCACTCTCTTAAGTTGTGGATCCAAATCGTCCGAATCTGACTCTGATTCAGAACTTATGGTGTCCACAAGCACGTTACTTCCACACTGCCTTGAATCATCAGCTTTTTCTTTTTCAGATACTTCATTAACATCATACAGGGTGATCTTGTGATTCCACCAACATACCTGAAATGAATTAGAAAAGAAATCAAAAAAGGAATGCAAAACAATGCATCAATAAAATTGATATTACCTCTGCAAGCAATGCGTCGAGTTTTTTGCTTTTGTACCGTTTTCAATGGGCATTCTGGTTCTCCTTGCTCATCGGATTCGGTAGGGAGTCAAAATGAAGGTGAAGAAAATGCAGCTTAATTGTCATCGATGTGCCGATTTTCTCAAAATAATACAGCATTTCTTTCACCCACTTTCTTGATTCCCGTTCCGCGTCTCGATCCCCTCCCAAGGCTCTGGTGCATACACGCTAAAGGTAAATCCATGTCATTGGATGATTATAATCATGAAGCGATGATTCAAAGTTGCTCTTGAATAGCTTTCTAATGTCAGGGCCATTAAGTACGCCTGTTAAATGAAGACAAAAAATAAAGACAGAAAAGAAAACATTAACAAAGTGAAAATAGTACAATGAGGTGAACAAAAATTCGTTTTAAATTTACTACAATACCTTTTTTAATTTTGTCATCGATACGCTTTGGGAAAACGCTTTTCAAATAGTCGAATGGGTTTGGGCAATTTACAACGGCCACTTCGATTAATTTTTTAACAATTCCCTATTTTATGTGGAGCGGTGGCAGCAAGATGTCTTGAGTATTGTCTATTAAAGGTGCATTCCTCAGTTTACGTTGTTTCATTTGATCCTCCACACTTCCTCTTGGTCTCCACGAATTACATCGGTATTGATTCAGAGGTGAGCGCGAATTCCAATTACAAAGAACACAAAAGAATTTTGGAAAGCCGCCCTTATCGATGATCCCTTGCAAAATGTTTATGACCTTCAAATCACAGCAAATCTTCCATTTATTTTCGTAGTATTTGATTTTTGCCATTATATCTTTCAATGTTTCATAGCTTTCTTTCATGTTAATACCCATTGCTAGCGGAATGGAAGGTTTTCGGTTCGACACATGCAGCAACACTGCTATCAAGCTTGAAACAGAACCAGCAATAAATAATCTCCACTCACTAGCGATGTAGCTCGTTCTCATTTTTACCACCAAAGCTTTTACATCGTTGCAGTAAGCGAACGAATTGTCATCACTTAGAGTGTAGAGGCTTGCCGTTTGCGGTACGCCGTAGAGTTCACATTACCATGTGTGAGTTTTCTTTGCTTTAAAACGCTGTCAAAAATATGGCAAGTCGCTGCGATAGTCCCAATATGGCTACAATGAAATCCATTTCCATTTGTGTTATTAGTTGTGGTCCGTCTCTTCCCTGTTGGGGCTCATAGTCGGTATCAAATGGATCTTCATAAGTAACACCACTTGCTCTAGTCATTCCTGTACATTCTGTACTACGACCTGGAGTTGTCGGCCTTTGTGATACAAAATTTTCAGGTGCAAGCACTGGTAGTGTGGCTGTTACAGTTGCTTTATAACTTTTGTTCCTCTCAGCATATCGATTTAGACCACATGTGTAATTTACGCATGCATAGCAACTGGTTTCATCGGGATCACCTGGAAGGAAGATTAATCCAGTTTACTGACACACTGTATTAGGTGTGTATTTTCACCGGTCAAGTCTCTTCGTCGAAAAACAACTTATGTGCTTTCTTGAACTAGTTAAAAGATTCTTTTCCTTTTGCAATGTTGTAGAACTATTTTTTCTGATTTGATGACCGCAAACGTTGCAAAATAAATCAATATTTTCACACTGCATATTGAAATTGTCAGTTGCCAATGTTGTGTGCGAATTATGCTGTAGCACTTTCACTGTTTTTACTTTCACTTTATAACTTTCACCGCTCAGCTCTCGTTGACGTCGCGCTGTGTAATGCCTCGATGTGAGCGTCGTGTCCCTTTTATATTGTGTGCTGCGTCCCTTGTGAATTCAATGCAGATATTTGCTTCCAGGTAGTTTTTGATAGAAGTTTTTTTGATTTTATATATGTACACAATTTCATCTTTATGACAAGAGCTCCAATGTGTTTCCTAGTATTTGTTTATATTTTGGGTTGTTTTTATGTGAATTCAATGCAGATATTTGCTTCCAGATAGTTTTTGATAGAAGTTTTTTTGATTTTTTATGTTCACAATTTCATCTTTATGACAAGAGCTCCTTCCAGGTATTTTTTTATATTTTGGGTTGTTTTTATGTGAATTCTATGCAGATGTTTACTACCAGGTAGTTTTTTGATAGAAGTTTTTTTTGATTTTATATGTTCACAATTTCATCTTTATGTAGGGTAGCCAGATTCAAAATGTATAAAAACAGTACAAAGAGTAAAACACAGCAGTACAATTCGAAAAAAAACAGTCCATAAGTTTTGTTATTAAAATAAAAACAAAAACATTTACATTTATTTCTATTCAATATAACATAAAAATATAATAAAAACAGTAAAATTGTTGAGAACATAAAAAATGCATTTCTTGCAACAGGTACAGCATATGTACATAAATAATTATAACTATATTATATAACTTAAAGTGCGAAAGTTTTTTATACGCATTTTTTTATAATTTCAAAACAAAAACATTACAATTTATTTTTTCAACTTTGTAATTTTTAAATAATCTGAAACTTAATATTTGTCGTTTTCTGTACATTTTTTACGATGGTATTTCTTCCATCCTCAGTTTTTAAGAAGTTGTAGAATTCATTACAAGTATATCCGAATAAGTGTTTTATTAACAACTCGCTTTCCAAATTATCTATTAGACGCCTATTTCTTTCCTTTCTCCAAAACGAAAACATTAGACTGAATATTATTTTAGTAGCTGCATTTGAATGCGGTATGGAAAAAATTACATTCCAAATTTTCTCAAAATTAGGAAAACTGCCACTGTTTAACAAATCTTTCCATTTTTCCTCAACAGGTTTCTCTTTGTCTACAGATTCCGAAAAGATTTTCAGCGAAACGAACTCTTCAAAAAGAAAGTCAGTATCTATATATTTGATGGAAAACAATTCTAAAATTTGAGTAAATTTATGGAATGTAAACTTAGAATTTAAATTGAAGGCACTTAAATTCTCGAATTTGTTTTTTGATAAATCGAATTGTTTTTCGATGTAATTTGTTATGGGAAATAAAACAGCGTCTGCCCTTTCTTTAAATAAATCTACTTCTCGTAGATTGTCGCAATTACTGCAGACAGTTTCAGCTAAAATGCCACAAAATTTTTCGGTTTTCTGTTGCTTAAATTTTTCGCAAAGTTGTTTAATTATTTGAAACATATCGACGACAACCAAGGAGTGTTGCTCCAATTTTTTTATGGAGCATAATAAAGCCGTTCCAATATTGTGAATAAAGCCCAAATAAGCTTCAGAAATTTCAAGTTCAAAAAATTGCCTTAAAAAAGCTGGGCAATCTTCTGATAGAAAATATGATTTTATGGCTTTATAATTCTTACAGTCTCTCTATAGCAGGTGTCAAAGTAAGCCATCATGTTGGTACATGGCTAAGCATTTCACACCATTCTAAGTCGCAAAAGTCATATGTATCTTTCAGATTCGATGTTTTTTTTGGTCGATGAGCTAAACTCATTATAAATTCTAATAACTATATTTTCGATATCGAATTTCAACAGCTTTAATGCACTTTTGAATGTATTATTAAGTATATGGCACAAACATACAATGCCGATAATATCTGGATTTGATTTGTTCAGTTCCACAAATACGCTTTTCTTGCATCCAGAATTCACATTTGCATTATCTGCGGAAAAGCTAGTAACGTTATCTAGGCTTAAGTTACGTGAGTTAAATTTTGATTTTAATGAGTTTGCAATGTCAATAGATAATTCTGAGTTTGACTCATAAAAGCTTAATAGGTTTGTGTTTGGAGAAGTATCTAACTCCTACTGGAAATGATTTTATATTGCCTTTGTTTCTAAATCTTTAACTCATCTTTCTATACAACATTTTGCTAGAAGTTTTGATATAATTTTAGAACACTTTGTTCTTCCACAAGTAAAATTGGAAGCCACTTTCGAGTCTGGAAAAAATTGCTTAAGAGCTTGCTACTACAATCTGCAGAGTGATAGCTGTGGCTGTGCATCACTGTGTGGTATGTAAAAACAACATCTGATATAGCGCTACTTTGACGAGTTTCTTCTGCGACTTTACACGTATCTTGGTTTAAAAAACATGTTTCGCCCAGGTTTTACAGATTTCATGTGACGCCTTATATCGGTTACTCCGCCATTCGCAATAGAGAAGGATCTCTATATTTATTTTTGCGTCGATTTCCAATTTTTTTCTTTTTACTATTAACTGATGGACAGCCAATTTCTTCCACATTGGTGCTAGAATTATCCGATAGGGCGTTCGCTGATTCATTTGAATCGCTTTCCATTTTGATCTACATAGATAAATATTTAAACAAACTAAAAGGAAAAATTTTAACAATTGTACAACAAATGATTTACCATGGCGTGAAAAATTAAGAAATCTCGAGAAGTTTTCGTGTTTCTCACTGTTCTTTTTGAAGTAAATTTTGTTGAATGCACAAAGTAGCAATATTCATTTTCATGTGGAAAAGATTATGTTGAACACAACTAAACAAAGTGAAGTTCTTTCTGTTATATTCCTATATTACACCAATTTTAACACTTAAAGAAACAAGGAGCTTATTTACAGTGTGTAGAAAAAATAGTACATAATTTATAAAATCAATACTTTTACGTACTGATTTAGATGTTGTGCGAAAAAAGAGCTTATTTACAGTGTGTATAAAAAACAGTACAAAAACAGTACATATTTTATAAAACCAGTACTTTTGCGTACTGATTTAGATGTTGTGAATAAAACAGTACACTCGTAAAAAAACAGTACATATACTGTTAAAAACAGTACGTCTGGCAACCCTATCTTTATGACAAGAGCTACCATGTGTTTCCAGGTATTTTCTTTTATATTTTGGGTTGGTTTTATGTGAATTCAATGCAGATGTTTGCTTCCAGGTAGTTGTTTGATAGTTTGGGCAAGGGAACTCACCCACCAGCTTGAGAATTTTTATTAGAATGCACTTACTATCAGTGAAGGTACAGTGCACTCACACGCTCGGCCTCCTCACTGACAATTATTTACGTTTAAAGGTTTGGAAATCAACATTTTTTTTTAAGAAATCGCTTATTTTCTTACACTTCAATTGTTTTTAAGCGAAATTTTGGCTCCCAAAAAGTACTTTTGTTAGTAAAACCTCACTACCTCCGGTCTTAGAAGGGTTAATGCGGAGTATTATACCTTAAAAAAAGCTTGAAGTGTTGTCTTTTACTGAGTGTAGGAAGAAATAAGTTTACTAGGGTTGTTTTTTGACAAAACCAGATTTTTATTAAAAAAGTGAGGTTAAAAATTTTTTTTTTTTAATTTGCCCCAATGAGTTAATAAAAATTAACATATTTATATAAAGATTTATAGCGTTTTTAAAGGTCTTCTCAATGATACCCATGTCAACCAGATCGGATAAAAAATGGGTGAGATATAAGCGATTATATACTCGAGCTATAAAGCCCTATATCTCAAGAAGTTGGATCGGCCTCCTTAAGAAAACTTTCGGGTTTTTAATCAGCGCTTTAGGCCAAAGAAAATTGGCGCATTTTTTATAAAGTAAATTTGTTCGTAAAAGCGGAAAATAAAAAAACCCCTTTTTGGCGATTTTTCGCTCATTTTTTAAAGTTTTTCGCGATTTTGACCTTGAAGATGAAGTTTTTTTTGATTTTATATGTTAACAATTTGTGTTCTTTGTGACAAGAGCTACAACTTTGCCTCAGAGAGTAAATCAAAATTCTGAACGCTTTGCCAGATATGAGCTTGAGGACATGATCACGTTTTTGCAGAAATGAAAAAAAACCTGGAGGACTTTGGGCAAAACTGGGAGACAGGGGTCTTTTTTTTTGGTCTTTTATCACGTAGTGGTGTCCGTATATGGGTATATGTTTTCGTGCTGCACTGTGTAATATATCTTCCTGACGAATACAAAACGAAAGGTCGGATAAATCATCACTTATGAAAGTGAAATTTTAAAAAACAACTAAGGCTAGAATTAACTAAACTTTAAAAAATCAAAAGTTTTGGATAAGCTAATTTTCAAATTAACCTATAAATCTGGGAAAATTAGTTTTAAAATTAGCGAAAAGTTAATAACACCAAAAGTTTCGGAAAAATTAATATTAAAATTAATAAATTTAGAATTATGAAAAAATAATTTTAAAATTAACTAATAATTAAAAAACCTAAGATTTTGGGTAAACTAATTTTAAAATCAACTAAAAGTTAATAAAACCAAAAATTTTGAAAAATTTATTCGGAATTAACTAACTTATAAGGAATCTCAAATTTTGAAAAAGGGTCAATTTAAAATTAACTAATAGTTAATCAATCTAAAACCAAAGAGTTTGGGTAAATTAATTTTAAAATTAATTAAAAGTTAATAAAACCTACATTTTGGAAAATTTAATTTGGAATTAATTAAAAGGTAATTAATTTAAAATTTTGGAAAAATTAATTTTAAAAGTAACTAAAAGTTAGTAAAATTTGAATCTTGGAAAAATTTAATTTAAAATTAACTAAATTTTGAAAAGTCAATTTTGAAATTAACTAAAAGTTGGTAAGTCTAAAATTTTGGAAATTTTAATTTCAAATTAACTAAAAGATATTCAATCTTAGATTTTGGATGAATTCATTTTAAAATTAGCTAGAGGTTGATAAAATCATGGGACAATTAATTTTAAAATTAGCGAAAAGTTAGTAAATATAAAATTTTGTAACAATTTATTTTACGGTTAACGAGAAATTTAAAAAAAATCCATAATTTTGGAGAAATTACTTTTGAAATAAATGGGAATTTAAAAATCTAAAACTTCGTAAAAAATATTGTGGAAGTGAATGATAATTTAAAGAGAATCGAAAAATTAGAAAAGTAAAAAGAATTGTAAAGCTGCAATTTTCGGAAGCCAAATTTAAAGTGATGAAAGAAAGATAATAAAAAACTTACGCTTTTGAATTTCACACATAACGTAATTTAAAAGTAAGAGGCTAAAGTTTAGTAAATTAAATTTATTGTAATTAAGGAAAGATCGCCAAAGAGGCGTAGGATAAGTAGTAGTAGGCACCGTCGGTGGTGCAATGGTTAGTATGCGCGGCCCTTGTACATGAGATCCTGGGTTCGAACCCGGCTCTGACCACCTTCAAATTTTCTTTCGGCGGCGGTCACCTCGCATAGTGACGGCGACACTATCGAGTATCTAGCCATGAAAAAGCTTCTCAAATTACCGTTCGGAATCGGTGTAAAACTGTAGGTCCCAATCAGTGAGTGAAAACTGAAAAGCGCACAGCTCAGTGATTGTGAGAAGTTCTCCCCAGTCCCTTCATGGGATGTAATGGGAAACCATTTATTTATTTATTTAATTGTAAATAGTGGCGTCTAGAGGCTTTTGGGGACACGCATACTTCATAGTGGGCGGTTTCGAATTGATAAATACGTGCTTTCGGACAGGATGACCTGCGGACGTTAACTTTTCATGACGATAGACATATATACCATTTCATATTGTACTTATTTTTGACTTTATATATATATATCCACCCATGCGAATTGCCTCTGGATAAATAACCCCGTGCGCGGTAAACTAGATCGGTCTAGTGAGATTCGTTGATGGTAACGTAGGCCATCGGAGTGTGAGTAAACTCGGCGTCGCGATGTAAGTGCTCGGGCACAGCAGCCGATTGCGGGTTTTGGGAATTCGTCAGGTTTCATTTCGGGATAAGTCTGAACGGTGCCGCTAGGACAAATGTCAGTGCTTAGGGTAGAGTTTTTGCCCTAGGTCCTCTTCAGAGCCACATAATAGCTTTTGATCCAGTGTTTTCTCACGGTGGTTTGTCCACTTCTGACGCAACTATTGTTCGGGATTCATTCTTTTATTTTATTTCGATGGTGTGTGTGTGTAAGCCTCAGTATGTATTTTATTGTTTAAAGGCAGACTGTTGATGTGCTCGCTGAGTAAAAAGATCCCCCCGTCCACCGAGCCATATGCCCGGCTTCATCGCATGGCAGTCTGAGTGCCCTACTGGACCAGCACTTAAATTCGTTGATTAGTTTGGTCAAATTGCAGTTAATGCTCATATGACATAATGGCGCCAAAGGCGGGGCCCGAGTAATAGTTCGTTAGTACATTATATTGGTATAGGAAGTTTATTTGCCCTCACGCTTCGCGTAAATCCCGTTTAAGAGGTATTGAATCTTAAATGTTTTGCGACGAGATTACCTCGGGGTAAGAACATTTTCTTAGGAGACTTGTTGAGTGTCTCGCTTGTGAAGTCTTGTTCCTGCGTCGATGGAAGGGGCAATTGCTCCAAGTGGAGAACAAACTTAGGTTTTTGCAAGTTCATTTTTTTTTGGATTATTAGGGTCAATAGTGAAATGTTTTGTACAATTTTGTTGTCGGACAACAGGTAAGTTCCGATGAGGATTTATTTGTCTAACCGAGTTGCGACGTTTTGCCCGACACATGATTGGTAGGACATACTTTTCTATTCCGAATACAAGGTTGATGAATGTTTGTATTCGGCTTCGAATTGATGAGTATCGCTTTTGAATTAGCGAAATATTTCTTTGTGGTTTAGCCATTTCCACGTTTTCTTGATTTTACATTTCAAAATTTTTTACATTGATGTTTATGCTTAATAATGTGCTTAATAATAAGTGATGTTTTTTGTTTGCCACTTTTACTGGTTTTCTCTTAGCTTGTGGTGTTACTTTGGTGACTTTTTCGTTGCTTATGCTTGAGATAATTTAATTATTGCTTCGGCGGAAGGCCCCAACACTGTGTAACCCTTTTCCAGTTACTACTTGGCAGTGTAATACTTTTATTATTGATCATGGTTTGTATCTCCATGGGGGGAGTAAACCAAGCTTTTAATTTTTTGTCAATTGAGGGTGTCGGTGGTTATCAGCCATGCCAGTAGGACGTTCGCTACCTGTGGGAAGCGTCGAAGGGACCAATTTGTCCCAAGGCACCTCAGTAGGAACAGCGCAGGTAGCCGATGTGGCTACACCTAACCCGACAGCTGCCGCAGCAGCGACGTAAAATTTTGCCGCTCCCGCAGCAGTGGTGGGCTCAAGTGGGCACGTTTACCTTCAGGGTACCCAACATCAGTGGGAGATTTTAGGCTCTGTGGAGCAAACAGAATCAATCAAGACCCCTGACTTTAGTGCGCTCATTGCACTTGAGGCGGAAGCAGCGCGTCGACACGTGGCAGACGCCAGCCCAACCAGATTTCCAGCATTAACTAGGCCAGGAGCAGCGACCAGGGATAGGAAAGGACCAGAGATGGATGATGAGGCCCTGATATGACGAATTTTACCGGCTATTCTAGAGGCGACTATGCAGGCAATATTCGTTGGCGGGGCTAACCACACAGTAGCGAAGGCGATGACGCCACTAGTCGCAGCCCCAGTAGGCCACCAGCCTAACACTTATGATGAAACGTGGCTCCGGCAGCCAGAGGAGCCAAGACGTCCGCCTCCGAAGCCCAGCGTTATACCAACACCATTACGTGTAGGTGGTCATTCGCGACGACGAGAGGCAGAACAGCCGCCAACTTATTCGCGTCCGCAAATCGTTTCGATGCAGGAATTGATGGCCCCGTATGGATTTAGATGGACAAGTAATGTCCAGCAAGTACCTGGAGGGAACTTTTGGCCCTCGCAGGAATCAACCCCACCGCGAGGTATGTCACAGCGAGAGGCATCGCGGAACACCGAGGGTGGGGCACGATTCGATGACTAGGTCCCAAGGAGACAAGATTTGACCAAATTATAGATAAAATTTGATCGAACGCCAAAACTCGAAACATAGAGAAACATGACTTAATAAAAGGAATTCATCACCTATTAGATAGCTCCGCCAAAGTTTTCTACTGGGATTACCGGAAAACAGATCCCGCGCGTAGTTCGAGTGAACTGCAGCGGGCCATGCTGACGCAGTTTCAGCATTATGAAAGTGTATTCTAGATTCAGATGCCGATTTTGAGCACGAGACAGCAGCCGCATGGTCGTTTGAGGAGTATTATAACGCTATCAAGGAGTTGAGAAACCAGAAACAACCTCCGTATAGGGGAGCATAGCTGGTAGAGATTATGAGAGGAAACCTCAAAGCATCTCCGGCGCAGCTATTGTTCCCGATTCGAGTGGTTAACATCAGCGAGTTTGGCCGGGAAGTTCGGAGGGCTTATATTTTTGGCGATTGCCTGTCTACTATCCGAATTTTTTGCTACAAACTCGGGAAGAAGAATATAGTGACACCGACCTGCCAGGGAAACCTGCCACGACACCCACCTGAGACTGGGGAGGTGCGGACCACCGCTTGGACGATCTCGCAAGTTGTCCGGAGAAGCAAGTCTGAACACCACCAGTGTTCCGAAGTCACACTTCTGTTTAACAGAGTGGCGTTATTTAGGTTACCATGTTGGAGGCGGCCAAGTTAAGTCTGATCCAGCGAAGGTTGAGTCGATCGTTCAATATAAGTATCCGAAACCTCACAGCCACTGGTAGAAAAGAGACAAGGAATTTTAACAAAAAAAAAGGCAAAATGTTCGCCGGCAGTCCACAAGTGGAAGCTACAAAACAGAACTCCGGACGCCGATTCACAATTAATGACTCGGACGAGAGGCAACTTAGAGAGACCTGAGCAGAAACAAGATTCCCGGTAGCAGCCCCAGGAAAAGTGGTAAGTGTCCGCATTTTTACTATGAGTGACCCGGTGAGGCTGAAATTAATTTTTCTCCGCATCTACCTGGCCGTCTGGCTGTCACCAGCCAAAAATATTAGGCATTCGCACCGAAGGGCGTACACAGGACGAGAGCCGGCGAGAAGCGTCTGGTCTGCTGCCGCAGCGCTACGTTTTTTCTTCCGCCGAACCCCCTTTTCGGCAAACCCATACAGGCGGGAGAGGGCTAGTGGGGGCGAGGGGCGCCAGAAAAGGAAGCCCTTCCGACCGTAAAAGGCCGAGCGCGTTTTACACGCGCATTCAAACTCCTTCTCCATCCATACTCTCGCTGTACCAACATCTGCAGACCTCGTTGTACAGCCCATACAACACCATCCTAATAGTACCAGCATCCGCGACATCCAAGTTGGCAGATCCAGCTGTACAACAATGGCAGCAACGTTAGTAAGGGAGCAGTTTCACCAGCCACCGTTACATCAATTCCAGCCACAACCTGCATAGAGTAACACACCCCAACCGCCCTTGGAAAATTGAAGGTAAGTCCGATTTTTATAATCTATCGGAGATACGTACTCCCGTCAAGGTGTAGACCTGGAGTGGTTGTAGTAGGTAGGGCAGGCTAAATAGATCCTATCTCAAATAAAGTGTAACCAAGGCTTGACGCTGGGTGAAAGTGGCATAATAATCCAATTGTAAAGTCAAAGCTCATTGTAATAATAAGTAAAAGTAAAGGTCCAAAGTGAGCTGAAAGCTAAGAGGGAAAGGCTGCGCCCTAATTTTGTCCAGAACTCCAAAAGCAGTGGACATGTGTCCTGAAAAAGTAAAACCTGCAAGGAGAAAATTAAAAGTTGTAAAAGGAAATATAAGCATCCGTAGTAAGAAATATCAAAACCAGTAAAGGGGCGAAAATAATTTTGAAACTACCTAAAAGTTACAAAGATGTAAATTGTTAAATAAATAAATAAATGGTTTCCCATTACATCCCATGAAGGGACAGGGGAGAACTTCTCACAATCACTGAGCTGTGCGCTTTCCAGTTTTCACTCACTGATTGGGACCTACAGTTTCACACCGATTCCGAACGGTATTTTGGGAAGCTCTTTCATGGCTGTATACTCGATAGTGTCGCCGTCACTATGCGAGGTGACCGCCGCCGAAAGAAATTCTAAGGTGGTCAGAGCAGGGTTCGAACCCAGGATCTCATGTACAAGAGCCACGCGCACTAACCATTTCACCACTTGTTGGTTAAGTTAATTTTCAAATTAATTAAAAATTAATGAATCTAATACTGTAAAAAAACAACTAAGGCTAGAATGAACTAAACTTTAAAAAATCTAAAAGTTTGGATGAGCTAATTTTCTAATTAACCTAAAATTCTGGAAAAATTAGTTTTAAAATTAGCTAAAAATTAATAACACCAAAATTTTGGGAAAAATTGAGTTTAAAATTAACTAAAGGTTAATAAATTTAGAATTTTGAAAAAATTATTTTAGAATTAACTAATAATTAAAAAACCTAAGATTTTATGTAAACTAATTTTAAAATTAACTAAAAGGTAATAAAACAGAAAATTTGGAAACTTTAATTAGGAATTAACACGTTGACTGCCACGGCAATTTTCAGAAAACTGGCCAAAAATGACAATTTGATTTTTTCACATTATATTACTAAAAACTCTATTTCTAGTTCACAGGTATCATCAAAAAGCTAAAATTATGTTTTTTATGAGAAAAAGGACCTACGAATTATCTCGTAGTTGGCGTCTGTAACAGAAATCGCTACGCAGAAACCAACTACGAGTTATTTCGTACGAATTATCTCGTAGTTGGCTTCTGTAACAGAAATCGCTACGCAGAAGCAAAACGCGTTACTTCTGTCCAGCCTGTGAAGAGAAGCCAGCCCTTTGTGTGGCAAATTGTTTTGTTTTAAATATTACTTTATTTCTTGTATATGAGTTAATTTTTCCATTATATTGAATGAATTTTTTCATTATATTTTTTTTTTGTTTTTAATAAATGTTTAGTTCACGCAAGCCAACATTGACTTTTTGTTCTTTTCCCAGAAGCCATTTATCGATACTAGCACCGATATAATACGGTTTTATTCGTAGCTACACAAAAATGACAGGTTTAGTGAGTACGAGATAACTCGTAGTTGGCACCCTAGAGGGGAACGCAATCTACGAGTTATCTTGTAGCTGGCAGTCATCGTGTTAACTAACTTATAAGGAATCTCAAATTGTGAAAAGGGTCAATTTAAAATCAACTAATAGTTAATCGATCTAAAACCAAAGACTTTGGGTAAACTAATTTTAAAATTCATTAAAAGTTAATAAAACCTAAATTTTGGAAAATTTAATTTGGAATTAACTAAAAGGTAATGAATTTAAAATTTTGGAAAAATTAATTTTAAAAGTTAGTAAAATTTAAATCTTGGAAATATTTAATTTTAAATAAATGTTAATCATTCCAAAATTGTGAAAAATCTATTTTGAAATTAACTAAAAGTTAGTAAGTCTAAAATTTTGGAAATTTTAATTTCAAATTAACTAAAAGATAATCAATCTAAGATTTTGGAAGAATTAATTTTAAAATTAGCTAGAGGTTGACAAATCTAAAATTTTCGAATAATTAATCTAAAATTGTGCTAAAAGCTAATGAGTCTAAAATTATGGGACAATTAATTTTAAAATTACCGAAAATTTAGTAAATATAAAACTTTGTAACAATTTATTTTAAGGTTAACGAGAAAGTTAAAGAAAATCCACAATTTTGGAGAAATTACTTTTGAAATAAATGGGAATTTAAAAATCAAAAATTTCGTAAAAAATATTGTTGAAGTGAATGATAATTTAAAGAGGATCGAAAAATTAGTAAAGTAAAAAGAGTTGGAAACCTGAAATTTTCGAAAGTCAAATTTAAATTGATGAAGGAAAGATAATAAAAAACTTAAGCATTTGAATTTCAAACATAACGTAATCTAAAAGTAAGAGGCAAAAGTTTAGAAAATTAACTTTATTGTAATAAAAGAAAGATCGCCAAAGAGGCGTAGGATAAGTAGTAGGTAATAGTGGCGTCTAGAGGCTTTTTGGGACACGCATAGTCCATAGTGGGCGGTTTCGAATTGATAAATACTTGCTTTCGGACAGGATGGCATGCGGACGTTAACTTTTCATGACGATAGACATATATACCATTTCATATTGTACTTGTTTTTGATTTTATATATGTATATATATCCACTAGGGCGGGTCAAATTGTATGGAACGATTTTTTTTTGATGAAGCGTATAGCAAAAACGTAATCTATAGGTGATTCTAAAAAATTTTGCTCAAGGAACCATAGCTCTAAGTCGGATTTGGAGTCCCCCAAATTTTCAAAATAGGTCTTACTACTTTTTTTTATTCCCTGCTAAACTAATTTTTCGACGACTTTGTATGGGCAACTAACCGATTTTAAGCGGCACTCCATACAAAGTCGTCGAAAAATTAGTTTAGCAGGGAATAAAACAACAAGCTTAGTGTTAATAGTGTTTTTTTTTGTTGAAACCTTGAAAATGTTGATTTTTTCAGATCGATTTTTCTACAAAAAGGAGTTCGAAAACAAAAAAATTATCGTAATAAAAGTTGTTGGACGTTATCTGAGCTTTCATAATCAGCAAAAAAAATCTCGAAGAAAATTCAGAATTTATTAGTTAAAAGTTAATTTTAGGCTATTTTTCGGTAAAAAAAATTCCTAATATCTGTACTCGAAATAAAACAAATATTGGTATCAATACAGATTCTGAAAGGTGATAAAAATACCTATCAAACAAGCCCAGATTGAGGAATCTACTATAATTCTATCCGATTTTATGACGAATTTAATTAAATTATTCTATGTATATATGGAAAAATATCTATTTTGAAATTTTGGGGGGCTCCAAAGCCGACTTAGAGCTATGGTCTCTTGAGCAAAATTTCTCAAAATCACCTATAGATTACGATTTCGCTATACGCTTCATCAAAAAAAAATTTACCCACCCTAATATCCACCCTTGCGAATTACGGGTTAGATTAATAAAAGATAGTTTTTATTCTTCATTGTTTGTAATTTTATTTAGTGCTTAGGCACTCATGGACAAATTCTAACTCAGTTCCTGTTGTAAAATGACTTACTATATATAATCTAAATCTGCTAACTTCGATTTTGCCTTCGACAAGTAAAAACGGGGCAAAATCGAAAAGATATTAAAATTGAAATTTATTTAAAACATATGCTGTCTTAATTGTATTTTCTTAGTTTATTACCCTCTGAAACTGTTGACTTCGATTTTGCCTTCGACAAATACAAACGGGGCAAAATCGAACAAAAATGACAATTAAAATTTATTTAAAACATATGCTGACTTTACTGCATTTTCTTAGTTTATTACAATCTTGAAACTGCAGTGCAGTGTTGCGAGAAGACCGAAATTAGGGTTTCAAGTGACAATGAGTAACACATGGGTTTATTTGTTAATAGTGCCGAAAATAATAAAAGGAAAAGGTTGTTCATACTTGGTCATTCATGAAATTGGAGAATGCCACATTTATAAATGAAAATTATGCGTTTGTCGTAAACGCAGATTTTTGATTGTACAATTTATTCCCTGAAGTTAATTTCGAGAGATTGTGTTTGCGGTGGTGTAGGCGATGCCGACATAACTCCTCCCTCCTTTGATTGAAAATTCTCCTGAATTTTCAGTTTGATTTTTGAAAATTTCTTATATACTATTATGAATATAATGATTGTTGCAACGATTAAAGTCGGAATAACAATAGTGTTGATTATATTAAAATTATAATGAGTTGTTCTGTGAACCTTTAATTATTCTATTTTCTTTACATTATCTATGTTGGCTAAAACTATTTCATGAAAAGACAGTGTTGTAGTACTATTATTAGAAATAAAATTTGGGGATTTTACAAAATTACCTTTGAATTTTTTGGCATAATTTTTTAGTACAGTATTGTTTATTTTTCGCAATCATTAAAAGTTAATAAAAAATTGTTTTTCAGTGTCATTTCTCTATTGTCGCAATTGCTTTGTAATTTTGTATTTTCTGCATTTTTTATTAATATTAAGCCAGGTTCGATTATAATTATAATACATTATATTGGATCTTTTTAGGGAGTTAACATTATTGTTGTTGTTATATTGATAAGAACTATTTTGGTAATATACAATTTGTTGTGTTTTAAATGTAAGTTCAAGGTTATTATCGTTTCCTAAAGGTGTAATATAGGATCTCTGTGTTATTATTGTATTATTGGGTACTTTAGGTATAAACAGCATTTGATTTTCTTTATATTTTGCTATTGCCAGTTGCGTGTTTTGGAGCTTAAAGAAATCTATGTTAAGAGATTCGATTTCTTCTGTTGTGAACATGTTGCTAAGTCCCCTTTTCCACTAGCAAATATTTTTTTGCAAATTCTTGAGTTTGTAGGCGAGAGGGGTGGGAGGAAGAAAAACAGATCTTTGTCAGTTCAGTATTTGCTGTTCTCGCAAATTCTGCTTTGTTCTTTTCGCTGAAACAAATTTATTTGTCATATGGTTTTTAACCCATTAATTTTTACTGACACAGTCGGTTTTTGTTTACAAATCTGTTTGTTGTAGTGATTGTTTGAAGTAAACAAATTAAATTTAATTAATAAATTACCATTTTTACACCACTAGCAAATATTTCTTTGCAAATTCTTGAGTTTGTTGCCGAGAGGGGTGGGAGGAAGAAAAACAAATCTTTGTCAGTTCAGTATTTGCTGTTCTCGCAAATTATGCTTTGTTCTTTTCGCTGAAACAAATTTATTTGACATATGGTTTTTAACCCATTCGTTTTGACTGACACAGTCGGTTTTTGTTTACAAATCTGTTTGTTGTAGTGATTGTTTGAAGTAAACAAATGAAATTTAATTAATAAATTACCATTTTTACACCGATTTTAAATTATTTATACACTTCTTAGAAAAATTCTTTAAAATATAAACAGTTTTGACGTTTCTTTCGTTCTTTGTATTTTAATTCTCAAAATTTGGCAAAGAAAAATTTGTGAGTGGAAAAGCATTCGAAAATACCACAAGAGAAAAGACAAAATTTGGCAAGGAAATATTTGCCAGTGGAAAAGAGGACTAACCATCATATTATTGTTTGCTGCTATGATATTATTTTGAATATGTTCTATTTGGGCTGATAGTGATTTTATTTTTAGCATCGTGTCTACATATAGGATATGGGATATTAGTCGGGAATTGTTCTGGTTTACCTTATTAAATTTTTCTAAGATTCTGGCCCTGTCTGTTTCTATAGTTTTTGTTAAAGTTCTTATGGTTTCGTTAAAATGATTGTTTATGTGAATATTATTATTGGACCCTTCAATAATGTTATGGTTATTTTCTTCTATAACCTGAATGTGGTTTTCTATATTTTTTCTATCTTCATCATCCATAGTACCAGCTATCCATTTAAGGCCTGATCCCAGGATGTTGGCTAGTCCCCTTTTTTTCTGTTAATCTGAATCGTGTGGAGTTTAATTTTAACTTTCTGAAGTTCTGATAGTAGGAATCGTTTATTTTCGATTACAGCTAGTTCATTTATAAGAATTTTAATATTTTCGAGAGAGTTTTTGATTTCATTCAGGTTAATTATATGTAAGATTGTTGTGTAGTCAAGAATAAGTTGGGCGTCGTTTAATTGTATCTCAGTATACATTGCTGTTAGTGTTGATCGGTTGGACTGTTAGGGCTGCCATCGTTATTGGAAGGATCATCAGGAATGTCAAGAGTATCGATGTCCAGTTTACCTATAAATTTATTTTTTCTTTTAAAATTGTTGGGGTGAACATTTTCAAGATTAATTTTTCGATATCTGTGTTCGTATTTATGCCTAAGTGCTTTGTAATTTTTCGCATAACCTTCTTCGTTGTCAACATCAACTATTTCTCCTTTTTCGTTGAGTCTATGAATTATATTGTTTTTAGCGTTAGATAGTTGTTCGAAAATTTATTGTTTGTCCACCCGATTTTCTACTACATCCATGGGTTTTGATTTTGTTGTGGAATGAATCGATTTGTTATACCATTCAATACATTGGGAGATGCGTTCTTTTACAGAAAGAGGTGAGTTTTGAGCTTCAAGGGTTCTGAATTTTTCTGAAATTGAGCTGTGTAGTCTTCCGACATCAGCATTGCCTGTATGATTATTGGGTTTGGTAAAATGGACTTCTATATTTTCATTCCGTAAAAAGTCTGTGACATTGATTGAGTTGAATTCGTTATCGGTGATTATTTTCTTTGGCTTGCCCCTTATTGAGAAAAATAGCCTAATTTTTTCGACTATTGTGATACTATTTCTGTCTTCTAGGTAAAGAGCTATGTATTTGGAAAATTTATCGATGAATGTGATGAAGCTGTGTTTTTTGTTTGTGTAAACATCCATGTGTATGATTTCGTTGATGTCTGAGGGTGTTTCGGAGCATTTGAGCATTGGTTTCAGAGGTTTTCTGTCGTATTTAGACCTATTACATACATACGTCGCAGTGATTGATGTATTTTTGAATAAAATGTTTGAGGTTATTGTAGTATATTTTTGTTTTGAGGCCTTCGTAGTTTTCTACAATTCCTGCATGTCCTGTCTTGTATTTATGGTATCTCCCTATCTGTTTATATAGGTCGTTGTTGTTGCGGTGCAAAATATTGCGGTACCATATAGCATCATGTTGACATATAGCATCATGGGAATTTCCCTAGCTGATTATTGTGTACCTCGTTAATATTTAAGTTTGTTCATGTTATTTACTTGACGTTTTTTTGTATGTGAGTTTGTAGAGTATCGTATGGCCAGTGTTTTGTTTATTATTGTGTTTGTAGTTATTGTTTATGTATTATATGTTAAACGGTCATTTCCGCCTTGGTTCATCGAACCAATGTGTATTCAAGTTGCATTTTTGCTACGGTGACTGTTTTCCAACGCTAGTATATTATGCCAGTGGTTGGGAATAGCGACTAAGCATAATGCAAAAGTATCACTTTTGGTTTTCGCGTAGAAAACGAGAACTAGGTCATAGTTAACGTTTTCTACGTGGAATGGGGGAATGGAAATGGAGCATGTCAATATATATTATATTAAGTATGTTAAGAATTTAGGTAATAAGTTGGTATAAATAAAGTGGCACACCAAAAGTGTGTCAGCAGACGGCAGACAGAAGTCAAAAGTCTGAAGCTGTGAAATCTTAAGAGAAGAGATTTTCTTTTATCTGAAATAGGTAAGTTGCCCATGTTTTTATCCAACTGGGAAATAAGTGCCGTTTGGGCACTGTTGGCTAAAAGTGCATGCCTGCACTGGAGTCTAGGTAACCGTCTGATGTTGTTGATTAGAAAGATCACTCATGGTTATTACACTAGTCTCGTTACCCACGCACGCACAATGACTCAGAAATCTTCACACTTTATATCACAATCACCAAAATCGCGATCACTGATTCGATTCCAACAGTTTAAAATTTCCAAAATTTGATAAAAAAAATAAATAAATAAAAGAAAAGCAATTAAAAAAGAAAAAACCGATGAAATTCCCAGGTTTCGGCACCAATAAAATGTTGAGAAATATTCCCATTGTTTAATAACGATTTCAAAGAAATGAAAAGAAAAGTGTTTCGTAAACAAGGGTTGCACAGTAGTTTATTTCACTGTAATGATTTACAAAAGATTAGCTTGAATAGTCACAGTCAAAAGATGAGAGAGCGATTCAACTTAAAATTCTGATAAGAACGATAATGATAGTACAGGCAAATCCCGGTATAACGAATACTCAGTTTAACGAAAATCCGATATAACAAACGGCAAAATTTTTAGCATTGACTACCTTATATAACGAATGACTTCGAAAATTAGTACTCGATATAGCGAATGGTCTCCTAAAAAAAGAAAGCAAAACACAATCATCTAAAAAAAATAACAAGAGTCGTTAAACTACCGTTAGTTTCCAGAACGTACTCATTTTCTGCTGCCGAATACATACACAAAGATCAAAACATTGTGAGTTCAGTTGTAGTAATCTTTTATAAGAGTGACATCGCGAAATTAACATGGGCAAAAGAAATAGAATTTCCTTAAGTCAAAAAATAAAAATTTTAGATGATTGCAAAAAAGGTCTTAGTCTTTCCGTTATTTCTCAAAAATATGGAATTTCTAAGTCATCAGTATGCACAATAAAGACAATGAAAAAAAAATTGTTTCAAACCTCGAAGCGACTAACAATGGATCAAAAAATCGTCGATCTCTTAAACAAGGTGAATATCCACAGATGGAAAAGAAGCTTTATGAGTGGTTTCTTGACCAAAGAAAAAAACATATTCCTGTAAATGGCACAGGACTTAAAGTTAAAGCCTTAGAGCTACAAAAGAAGCTACATGATGGACATTTTCATGCAAGTGACGGGTGGATGAACAGATTCAAAAAGAGATTTGGTTTACGAATGCTTAAGGAATGTGGTGAGAAGTTATCATCGAGAGTAGACTTGGTGGATCCATTTAAAAGGACTTTGCAAAGTGTTATCAAGGAGAACATGTTAACACCTGATGCAATATTCAATGCTGACGAGACGGGCCTATATTGGAAAATGCTTCCAGACAGGACATATGTGCATGCAGGAGAAGCTAATGCACCTGGAAGAAAATTGTCTAAGGAAAGGGTAACAGTTCTCCTTTGCGCAAACGCATCCGGGTCAAAAAGAATAAAACCTCTTCTTATTGGTAAAGCAAAAAGACCGCGGTCATTTCGAAATAAAGAATTGCCTCTAAATTATATGCATTCAAAAAGTGTCTGGATGCATTCTGGAATATTTAAGGTGTGGTTCTTTCAAATGTTTGTACCCGAGGTTAGTATGAGTTAATTATTAACAGCATTATAAAAAGTAAAGCGGTTCTCTCTTCGTAGGTGGAATCATTTTTAAAAGCGAACAATCTACCGTTAAAGGCATTATTGATTCTTGACAATGCTCCGAGTCATCCTTCTGCTGAAGAGCTTGTCAAAACTACAAAAGATGGAAAAATATGGACAATTTATATGCCACCAAATGTCACACCCCTTATCCAGCCCATGGATCAAAATGCAATTCGCTTGGTAAAAATGCAATACCGAAGTAGCCTTCTTTCAAAAATTGTGTCATCTGAATCAAATGACATTGTTGGGTTTCTCAAGGGTCATACTCTTTATGATGCTGCATCCATGCTTGGTCTCGCCTGGAATTCGTTAAAACAAGACACTTTGTCAAAATGCTGGAATAAAATTTTATATGCAACGGATTTAGAATTCGATGAGGAAGATGACATACCGCTGGAGCGGTTAATGCAGCGAGAAGAAATTGTTTGTATGAGACGTGGTATTAGGCTGTTAAGTTCAGTTTTTCCAAACGTAAGCCTACTTTACTTTTCCAAACTTTGCAACTTTTTATGTGCATTTCGTTCAATTTAGATAAGTTTTGATATGGATGATTTAATCAACTGGAATAGGGATGAAGTTGAGATATTCTCCCCCGATGAAGATGAGGATAACGACGAAAATTTAAATATACCTGATGAAAACGCAGTAATTGAAGTAAAGGTAAAGCACTATGATGCTATTAAATGCTTGGAAACATGCATACAATGGAGCCAACAAAACAACATTGAATTGTCAAAATCGTTAGTTTTAAGAGAACTACAAGAAGAAGCAGTACAAAAAAGTTTAGAGATTAATGTGAAACAAACATCTATAAATGATTTTTTCAAATAATCAAAATGAATAATGCATAAAAGTGTTTTTTTTAATTAATGCTAAACGTATTTATTTAATAATAATATAAGTTAATTGTCACGTGTCTAAATTCAATAAAAAAAACTTAATAAAAAAAACTTTGTGGTATAACGAATTATTCGGTATAACGAATGTGCCTGACATTATATCGTTCGTTATACCGGGATTTGCCTGTATAATACAGTACATAAAAACCTAGCTAATACGCACATAACAAATATTCGCATTACATTGCAAACAGCTGTTTGGGGTAGAACAATTACTTCAAACTCGTATGAAGTCTACAATAGCCATTGACTACAATAGCCAACTCATCATCACCATCGCGCAGAACAATCATATGCATGTATATCGATGCCAATGTAAGCGAGGCTTAGGTATTGGCAACGACCAAACGCATGTATGTACGAATGAAAGTGTGCGTACTCATTTGCTTGTTCCCTCTTCTTTGCTCCCAGATAGTTAGATACATATGTATGTATGAACATTGAAATGGCTACACAGCTATAACATCAAACTGGGTTGCAAATCACACGCAACCGTTGTAACAAAACAGGAGCTTTTAGTGAAGAGAGGTGGGCGACGCACAAGCAACCAAAAATGACCAAACGATGGTTATGGACCAGAGGGGTGATTAGAGACGTACAAGCAAATGAGTATAGACAAGCAGATAGTGGTTGTTACAGTACTGATAATAACTATAAGATCACTTAAATATTTCTATTACATTTAGTAACATGTATATAAACTCATTATATTGATGACGTCTGTTGTGATGAAGAAATGCATATTTCCGTCAACATTATGTGTTCTGAAGAAGTTTTGCGTCATATAATTATAATCGAAGTTACTTGAAGAAACTTACCTTGATATACCCCTACTTATCTTTAATTTACCGTACAGGTTTTGAAATTTAAACTTTCTTTGGATTCGTTTTTATTTCGGCTTACGTACGTTAAAATACTTTTCTATTCCGAATACATGGTTGATGAATTTTTGTATTCGGCTTCGAATTGATGAGTATCGCTTTTGATTTAGCGAAATCTTTCTTTGTGGTTTAGCCATTTTGATGTTTTCTTGATTTTATATTTTGATAATTTTTACATTGATATTTATACTTAATAATAATTTCTGCTTTCCCACTTAAGTTTTGTTTTGTTGCTTGCCACTTTCCCTGTTTTTCTATTAGCTTTTGGTGTTACTTTGCTGACTTTTTCGTTGCTTATATTTGAGATAATTTAACTCTTGCCTTGGCTTAAGGCCCCAACACCGTGTAACTCTTTTCGAGTTACTACTTAGCGGTGTAATACTTTTATTATTGATCATGGTTGGTATCTCCATGGGGAAAGAAATTGAGAGCGTCGGTGGTTATCAGTCATGCCAGTAGGACGTTCGCCACGTGTAGGAGACGGCGATGGCACCAATTTGTCCCAAGGCACCTCAGCAGGGACAGCTCAGGCGCAGCCCCAGTAGGCTACCAGCCTAACACTTATGATGAAACGTGGTTCCGGCAGCCTCCAGACCCAGATGCAGATGACACCAGCCGCATGAGTCGTTTGGGCGGTATTATAAAGCTATTAAAAAGTTGAGAAACCAGCACCAACCTCCGTATAGGGAAGCGTAGCTAGTAGAGATTATGAGAGGAACCCTCAAAGCTTCCCTGGCGCAGCTGTTGTTCCCGATTCGAGTGGATAGCCTCAACGAGTTTAGCAGAGAAGTTGGGAGGGCTGAGGTGCTTTTGTCGATGCAGCGACGGATGCACCCACCGTGGCCAGTACAGACGGCTAAGGTACATGAGGTAGCACTCCAGGAGGAGGCAGCTGAGGCAAGTGTCGCTGGACAAGTGGACGCATTGGGGGCCCCAGCACAGTCATCTGCTGGTACTGCAAAGCCCCAGGTCATATTTTCCGAGATTGCATATCAACTAACCGAATTTTTTGCTACAAATGCGGGAAGCAGAATACAGTGACGCTGAGCTGCCAGGTAAACCTGCCGATATACCGACCTCTGACTGGGGAGGTGCGGAGCACCGCTTGCACGATCTTGTAAGTCGTCTGGAGAAGCAAGTCTGACCACCAATGTTCAGAAGTCACACTTTTGTTTTAAAGAGTTGCGTTATTTAGTGTAATTTAAAAGAATTGGCCATTCTACGTTTCTTGAGCAACTGCTCTTATTTTCATTATCATAATTCAGATTATCCTAATCTGCTTGCGCACACATCCATACACATATGAGTGCATGCGCAAGGGGTCCGGTTACACGAGTCGATCGGACTGTGGGATTGGAATGTGGGAATGCTACACAGTTCCATTTCCCACTGAGTCAGCACAATTATGCAATGCGCGTGCAGCGATTGCTGGTGGTAAGTACAGCCACAGTCTGGTCGACTTATGTTTACACTACACTTTCCCATGTGTTGAGAATAAATTTAAATAATTCTTATACTGTAAATTTAGGCTTATTTTACCTATTTTTTCCATTTAATCAATCTTGTAAATGAATAGATATAAAATAGCTATTAAGTACACACAATAAATATGTATATAATTATAGACTATTAAATAAAAATAAACTTATAGTTAAAAATACAAAAGTTTGAGGGCCCCTAGGAAATAAATATAATAGCAAATAGTCTAGAATTCTATATAGAATAAATAGAATAATTTGATGGAATAAATTTGATTCTATTGATATAGAATAAATTTGATGGCGAGAATCACTGACGAAGTCATTGCGCCTTTAGCTTTCACGAAAAATTTCCGTTTAGAGACATTGACGTTTATCGAGGTTTAGAGACATTGACGTTTATCGATATTTAGTGACATTAACGTTTATCTAAATTTAGAGACATTGGCGGGTTCCAAAAGCAATCACAAGTTATAGTAGGGATATGACGGTTCAGGAGATAAATTTTTCCTTTACCTTTCGACATTGAGTCACAGATAGATTCAGATGGTATTATATTCATCATCCTTATCTTCATTTTCATCTTCATCTTCTCCAGGAATTTAGTTTTCAATCGTCACCGATAACTTTTACTCATCAACTCTTGGGCCCATATCCATGTTCATATGGTTGATCTTTCATTCGCTATTTTCCTCCAACATGTTTGATTTTAATACCTCCCTGCATCAAGAAAATCTTCCTACTGCCGGCTACTTTTTCAAGCCTTGGTAGTAATTGTCCTAAGTCAATATTTCCTCTAATTCAAATATCCTTTAACAATAATTGGAATAACTGTCATTAGCTAATGTTCATTTAAACATTAGGCGAATAAAATAAATGGTGTCTTTAAGCACTCATTTGTCACGCATATTTCGCACATATTTTCCTTACTAGAAATCTTTTAAGATTTCATAAAATCTATCCGTTTTTCCCTCTTCAATGCTTAATTCCGTGCTCAATGTTCCGCACCACCTCGATAGTATTTAATTCCGAAGAAAGTATTCGCGCTGGAAAAAAAATGCGCGACTAATACGGTGATTACCATGTTTCCTCATGCCGTGACAACCTCCACGTCCACCATAGCGTTCCCATGGAACTATTCATCCGAAAATGTCCATGCTTTGACGTTCGTTATCCCGCCAAAGACAGAAACAAATCATAGAGCTCATGTAGTTACAATGGGCGTAAGGCAGTCAACAGTGTATTACTTGGCCGTACAAAGTATTACTTGGCCGTACAAATTTCAAGCCGTTATAGAATTCAAACTCATTTGAGACTAAAAGTGACACAAAAATATAAAATAATGAAAAAAGGAAAAAAGGAAAAAGAAAAAATTACCCCTTACAAATAGAACAATTGCTAAATGGGGACAATTCTGATTCATTATTAATTATTTGAGTGAAAAGGGAAGGATACCAACGGTAGTATAATTGAGATAAATTTGTATCGCCAAATATATTGCTTGTAGTTTTTAACACTGGCAAACTTCAAGGACTGATTGTCTCACCAACACGCGAGTTGGCCATACAAATTTTTAATGAAGCCCGCAAATTTCCCTTGTGCTCGTATTTAAACATACGTATAGTGTTCGGTGGTACGTCGTCCAAATATAAGGGCGAGAATATGAATAAAGGTGGTAGTCATATTTTGATTGCTACACCCGGGCGCTTGTTGGACTTCGTAGCGAAGCGTTTCATCTCGTTCGAAGATACAGGGTTTGTGGTACTCTATGAAGCAGACCGTATGCTTGATATGGGATTCAAAAGGGATGTTGCGAAAATTATGAACCACCCAACAATGAGCACGGTAAAACAAAATTTAATGTTCTCCGCCACATTCCCGCCGAAATACGACGTATGGCAGCGAATATTTAAATGAAATTAAATAGCCATTGGTGTTGTGGGTGGAGCATGTTCGGATGTCTCACAAAACGTTACCGAGGTGAAGAAGTTCCAGAAAAGAGCTAAACTAACACTATTATGTCGTCTTTGTTCATTCAAGTTATAGTTTGATCGTAACGCAAAGTAGCTTAAGTCGCTAGCCGTTGCCACATAATTTCAGAGTTTCTCCCTCGTTTTAAATGTTAGTAGGGTCACGATAAATATTAAAAAAAAAAGCAATTTATACCATGGGTGGCGAATCGGTCCCACCTTACACAACGGATTATGGTTGCCTTGGTATATATCGGTCATCGTCATTCTATGACCGAACTAAACAACCTGTGTCTGTCTGCCGTCCTGTACAGGTATGTTTCTGTTTAACTCCGCGTTCAATAGTGTCTACTGCTACGTTTAGTGCCCAGTCCGTCTACTTCTATGTTTAGTGCCCAGTCCGCGACCAAAACTAAATAAAAACATTTAAATACATAAATAAACCAAAATAAATAAATAAACCGGAAAGAAAAATAAGCTGAAAACAACGAAATAGAAAAGAATCACAAATAACACCAACAAACGTCCAAAAGACAATAACACCAATAACAACATCAACTAAAGCTGTTGACATCAACCACACGAAGGGCTTTTATGCACCTCTCTGTGTGGTGCATTTGTTGTCCCCCACTCCCTCTCCTCTACAGTACAGCATAGACTGTGTTTTCTTCGTCTTCTCGTTGCTGCTCAGCGCTTAAGGCACAACACTAAGCATTGTGTTGATATCAGCGGGAAGGCGGGGGCCTCATTGTTTGTGTTTCTTTACTGCTGTGAATTTGTTCTGTGGGTTTGTATGTCGCAATGGTGTGTAAGTTTGTTATTCATTATGGTAATATACGTGGGTTGAGAACGAATTTGTGTACTCCCACATTAATATTCATCGGCCTGACGTTCTTGCTCTATTTGAACCACTAGCGTGAAGTTAGCCCACCATCGTAGCCCACATATTTCGACGGTGGGCTAACTTCACACTAGTATATAGTAGTGTGAAGTTGGCCCACCTTCACATTTTATTGCATTTAAATCACCCCAAGCATATAAATTTCATTGCACTGGTCATTAATAAAGTGTAATAATGTTCAAAATAAACATTGAAGATATCGATAGGATACAAGGTCCTTTAAATGCAATTATCCAGCCCTATATATGCCATTACCCATTAAATTGTATGATAATTTTATCGAACAGGTTCCCACTTTTATATCCATACACGTTATTAGTATTAACACTAAGACATTTTTAGAAAAAATTTCAAGGACATTGAAAAAGGACTAGGTCCTTAAAATCGAAGAAAACCAATATCAGACATATATCTGAAATTTCTCAGAAAATTAAAAAAAAGTTTGGAAAATTTTCACACTTTAATATTCTGATATGTTGTTGCAAATACCATGTAGAAATTTTACAAAAAATTTCAAGGACATTGAAACAGGTCTAGGTCCTTAAAATCGAAGAAAACCAATATCCGCCCCATAGATATGAAAATTTCTCAGAAAATTAAAAAATGTTTTTGGAAAATTTTCACACTTTAATATTCTGATATGTTGTTGGAAATACCAAGTAGAAATTTTATAAAAAATTTCAAGGACATTGAAACAGGTCTAGGTCCTTAAAATCGGAGAAAACCAATAACCGCCATATATATGAAAATTTCTCAGAAAATTAAAAAATGTTTGGAAAATTTTCACACTTTAATATTCTGATATGTTGTTGCAAATACCAAGTACACATTTTATAAAATGTTGCAAGGACATTGAAACAGGTCTAGGTCCTTATATGACATACTCTAAATTGTTTAATATTGCGGAAATCTGTAGAAGTTAGGAAACAAATTTCTTGTTTCATGCATTTACCAACACTGGTTATCATCGCATGTGGGTAAGAAGAGTTTAGTTATATATTTTACACCCAGAAAAGGGAGACCGAATATACGTCGAACATGTTCATTGTTGGTTGGACATGATATATGAAATGTGTAACTGCCAGAAACATAATGTGCGATGTTTAGCACAATGGTAGTGTTTATGGCTGGGGAAAGTGAGTACAAGCACGAGTTCAAGCCACGGACAATACATACTTTAAAAATAATATTTATTATCGATGACAGTTTTTTTTTAATTAGTTTAGGCTATTTATCCGGATATATTGGTAACCTAGAATTTATTTAGTTGGTCTAAAAATAATGGAAGAAAATTGCAATCGATTGCCCTAACCTTGCACTGGTCCTTAAATAATTTTAAGTATTAATATTATCTAAATTTTACGTCATCATATGATTGAACGCTGTTTTTTAGTTTCCAATGTAACATTTTCTAATGTGTTCATAGAAATCGGAGAGGTACCGTGTAACAAACAAGTGTTAACACATCGCCCGTGAGTTCGAACACTCATTGAATTTTTTGTTAGCTATAATTGGGATTTTTAGCTAAATGTACTTTTAGCGTAATCGTAAGGCACAATTTTTAACGACAATTTGCATAATTTTTGAACCGGGCTCTGGCAACATTACAAGCAACGGATCAAACTCCATTAATAAAATTGAGAGGGACCATGTATCAGTTCTCTCTTATGAGCGTGTATTGTGCTAATATCATGCCTTGATATTTATTAACTAAGTGGCTGTAGTATAGTGTATATGTGCGGGACTCCTACGACCGAGGTTGCGGGTTCAAATCCTATTTGAAGTGAATGTTTTTTTTTAAAATATAATATAAAGTAATGAAACATTTTGTTAAAATAGTTTCTTATTTAAACAAATTAATTTTATGGATTTTATTACTCGCCCTGTTTACCATTAATTATATCTGTTCATTAATTATTCCTCGACTTCGAGCTTGAATTATTGAAGAGAAATAACAAATGAATTTAACTTAAATTGCTTCATTAGAAATAAAGGAACAGTCAATAATTTGGCGGAAACACAATTACCGTACGGCAGCCTCGTTGCTTTGTGGTGTACCTTAAATAGTATAATTCTTGAATCTATCATATCTATACATACATATAATCTTTCATTTGAATGGGGAAACGCTTTTACTCTACCAAAAAGATCTACCTTTAACGGTGATTGTTTTACCCGTATATAACTGTGGAGATCTGGGATCGAGACATGGTTAGGGCAATCGATTGTAATTTTATTTTATTATTTTTAGACCAACTAAATAAATTCTAGGTCACCAATATATCCTGATAAATAGCCTAAACTAATAAAAAAAACCGTCATCGATAATAAATATTATTTTTAAAATATGTATTGTCCGTGGCTTGAACTCGTGCTTGTACTCACTTTCCCCAGCCATAAACACTACCATTGTGCTAAACATCGCACATTATGTTTCTGGCAGTTACACATTTCATATATCATGTCCCAACAACAACGAACAGGTTCGACGTACATATATTCGGTCTCCCTTTTCTGGGTTTAAAATATATAGCTAAACTCTTCTTACCCACATGCGATGATAACCAGTGTTGGTAAATGCATGAAACAAGAAAATTGTTTCCTACCTGCTACAGATTTCCGCAATATTAAACAATTTAGAATATGTCATATAAGGACCTAGGCCTGTTTCAATGTCCTTGCAACATTTTATAAAATTTCTACTTGGTATTTGCAACAACATATCAGAATATTAAAGTGTGAAAATTTTTCAAACATTTTTTAATTTTCTGAGAAATTTTCATATATATGGCGGTTATTGGTTTCCTCCGATTTTAAGGACCTTGACATGTTTCAATGTCCTTGAAATTATTTATAAAATTTCTACTTGGTAGTTGCAACAACATATCAGAATATTAAAGTGTGAAAATTTTCCAAACTTTTTTTAATTTTCTGAGAAGTTTCATATATATGGAGGATATTAGTTTTCTTCGATTTTAAGGACATTTCGGAATATGAAAGTGTGAAAATTTTCCAAAAATTTTTCAATTTTCAGAGAAATTTTCATATATATGGCGGTTATTGGTTTTCTCCGATTTTAAGGACCTAGAGCTGATTCAATGTCATTGCAATTTTTTTTAAAATTTCTACTTGGTAACCGCAACAACATATCAGAATATTAAAGTGTGAAAATTTTCCAAACATTTTTTAATTTTCTGAGTAATTTCATATATTTGGAGGATATTAGTTTTCTTCGATTTTAAGGACCTAGACCTTTTTCAATTTCGTGGCAACAACATATCAGAATATTAAAGTGTGAAAATTTTCCAAACATTTTTTAATTTTCTGAGAAATTTCATATATTTGGAGGATATTGGTTTTCTTCGATTTTAAGGACCTAGACCGTTTTCAATGTCCTTGAAATTTTGTATAAAATTTCTACTTAGTATTTGCAACAACATATCAGAATATTAAAGTGTGAAAATTTTCCAAACTTTTTTTAATTTTCTGAGAAGTTTCATGTAGTTGGAGGATATTGGTTTTCTTCGATTTTAAGGACCTAGTCCTGTTAACATGTCCTTGACGTTTTTTATGAAATTTCTGCTTCGTACTTTCAACAGCGTACGTGAATATTAGGGTTGAAAATTTTCCAATTTTTGTTTTTAATTTTCTGAGAAATTTTCATATACATATACAGCGGCAATTCGTTTTCACCGATTTTAAGGACCTTGTCTTGTTTTATAGTCCTTGAGTTTTTATTTCTAAATTTTCTAGTAATAGTAAAACCATATAAAGAAATTAAAAAATTTTTATCTTTTTTAACCTTAGTGAACTTTTTGTGAAACATACATTAAAAATGTTAAATTTCATCCTTTTTAAGGATCTCTTCACATAGCAATGTCCTGAAATTTAGATTACACATAATATCCTGAATAACGTATCTAGAATTGACGTTAGAACTTTTCCAATCGATTTGGTCTATTTTAACGTTGTACAGAAAAGTGGGCCAGCCATGATGGGCCAACTTCACTTCGGTATGTGAAACCCAGGTGCGTGAGGATTCTGATCCACAGGATTTTCAAGTTCTCGGGTACCACACTCTATCCCTTTTTGTTTCCCACAGAGGCCTTGTGGTTTATGTGAAAAATGGCATAGTGTTTCAGAGTCAGCGACATTTCGACTCACAAGATCCAGAATGTAACTGTCTTTGGGTAAAATTCAAGATTGGAACACATGTCTTACATTTCGGATGTCTTTATAGAAGTCCTAGTGCGGGAAGGGAGGTATCCTTTAATGTCTTTGACACCCTTTCCGATTCTATTTCTGAGATATTTGGGAATTATCCGGACAGTGAAATCGTTGTTGCTGGTGACTTCAATGTCCATAATTGCCTCTGGGTAAATAACCTCGTGCGCGGTAAACTAGATCGGTCTAGTAAGATTCGTTGTTGGTATCGTAGACATCGGGGCCTGAGTAAACTCGGCGTCGCGAGGTAATTGCTCGGGCACATCAATCGATTGCGGGATTTAAGCCTTTGTTAGGTTTCATTTCGTGATAAGTCTGAACGGTGCCGCTAGGGCAAATGTCAGTGCTTTTCGTGTACCCCCTTTATGTTCGAGATTTGTCGCTCTATAGAAGGATAATAGTAACCATTATCGATTTTGTTTGGATTCTTGGTTTCTAGTGAAATTATTCGGTTAATATTTTAAAAATTATCATGAGTATTAAAGTTATAGATCATAAGAAAAATATTTTGTTTTGCCTTTTGAAGCCAATAATTTTGCCACGGAATTGTTGTATCCTTTGAGGGAGCACTTCGCCCATGAGGCTATTTAATTTCTTGAATTTTATTAAGTCTTTAAGCTCAACCTCGAGAAGAAGAAATAAACTTTATAACGTTTTTACGCAACTTAACTTGTTTTCTAATTGGATAAGCCCGAGTGAGAGCTCAATATGGTAAGCTAGGGTTGTCAACATAAAAGGGTTCTCTAGTAACAGCGATGATGGGATACTGTGGGGATCGCAGAATCACGGTGAAGCTACAAGGGCTTCGTAAGGGTGAGCAAAGCCAACGGAGACACCAGTCGGCACATATGACGCGCGATAGGGTACAGTTTTTGCTCTAGGCCCTCTTCAGAGCCACAAAATGACTTTTGATCCGGAGTTTTGTCCCGGTTTGTGGTTTGTTCACTTCTGACGCAACTATTGTTCGGGATTCATTTTTTTATTTCATGTCGAAGGATATCGTCTGTGTGTAAGCGTCAGTATGTATTTTATTTTTCATAGGCAGACTGTTGATGTGCTCGGGGAGTAGAAAGATCCCCCGTCCGCCGAGCCATAGGCCCGGCTTAAACGCATGGTATGCTGAGTGCCCCACTGGACCAGCACTTAAATTCGTTGATTAAGTTGTCCAAATTGCAGTCTATGCCCATATGACATAATGGTGCCCAACGAGGGGCCCGAGCAATAGTTCGTTATATTGGTATAGGAAGTTTATTTGCCATCACGCTTCGAATAAGTCCCGTTTAAGAGCTATTGAATCTTAAAAGTGTTGCGACGATGTTGCCTCGGGGTAAGGAAGTTTTCTTAGGAGACTTTTGTTGAGTGTCTCAGCTTGTGAAGTCTTGTTCCTGCGTCGATGGAAGGGGCAATTGCTCCAAGTGGAGAACAAACTTAAGTTTTTTGAAGTTCATTTTATTTGCATTATTAGGGTCAAAAGTGAAATGTTTTGTACAATTGTATTGTCGGACAACAGGTACGTTCCGAGGAGGATTTATTTGTCTAACCGAGTTGCGACGTTTTGCCCGACACATGATTGGTAGGACATACGGTCGCACTTACGCACTTTTTGTCCGCTAGCGTCATTAGGCCCTCCGTAGGTCCAGGCGAAGGTCTTCTGATCTAACCGTGTTGCGACGTTTGGATTAATGCATGAGCGGGAAGGTTTCCGCTTTTTATTTGTTCTGTTTTTATGCTAAGGCTATAGTCGCTCGTAGCTATTTGTCAGTAATGACTAGGCTGAACACGAGGAGAGTGTTCGGGGAAGTCTGGGAGAGTGAGTCACGTAACCGTGGTATGAGACTCATTACGTATGCCATCTTTTTGATTTCCAGCATGGCTTTTTTGTACTGTTCGGGGGATGCGTTCGTGGTGTTTATGTGTTCTGAAGAAGTTTTGCGTCATATAATTATAATCGAAGTTACTTGAAGAAATTTACCATGATATACCCCTACTTATCATTTATCTACCGTACAGGTTTTGAGATTTAAACTTTTTCTTTCGATTTGTTTTTATTTCGGCTTACGTTCGTTAAAATACTTTTCTATTCCGAATACAAGGTTGATGAATGTTTGTATTC
Source organism: Phaonia tiefii (assembly GCA_963931995.1). NCBI lineage: Eukaryota > Metazoa > Arthropoda > Insecta > Diptera > Muscidae > Phaonia > Phaonia tiefii. The sequence goes on along the minus strand of OZ008368.1, from coordinate 107,504,465 downwards.
GGCTTCGAATTGATGAGTATCTTTCTTTGTGGTTTAGCCATTTTGATGTTTTCTTGATTTTACATTTTGATATTTTTTACATTGTTCTTTATACTTAATAATAATTTCTACTTTTCCACATAAGTTCTGTTTTTGGTGTTTGCCACTGTTACTGGTTTTCTCTTAGCTTTTCCGTTGCTTAAGCTTGAGATACTTTAATTCTTGCTTACTTACTACTACTACTTAGTGGTGTAATACTTTTATTATTGGTCGTGGTTGGTATCTCCATGGGGGAAGTAAAGCAAGCTTTTAATTTTTAGTCAATTGAGGGGGTCGGTGGTTATCAGCCATGCCAGTAGGACCTTCGCCAAGTGTAGGAGGCGGCGAGGGCACCAATTTGTTCCAAGGCACCTCAGCAGAAACAGTTCAGGCGCAGGAAGCGCCTGTGGCTACACCTAACCAGATTTCCAGCATTACTTAGGCCAGGAGCAGAGTCCAGGCATAGGCCAGGACCAGAGATGGATGATGAGGCCCTGATACGACGAATTTTACCCGGTATTCTAGCGGCGACTAGGCAGAAAACATACGTTGGCGGCGCTAATCACCCAGCAGTGCCGGCGATGCCGCCACTAACCACAGACCCAGGAATAGTTATGATGAAACGTGGCTCCGGAAGACAGATTAGCCAACACGTTGCACCCACCGGGGCCAGTACAGTCGGCTAAGTTACATGATGCTGCTCTTCAGGAGGAGAAAAGTGTCAGTGGAGAAGTGGACGGATTTGGGGCCCTCAGAAAAGTCATCTGCTGGAATTGCAGAGCCCCAGGTCATATTTTTCGAGATTGCCTGTCTACTAATCGAATTTTTTTGCTACAAAGGCGGGAAGAAGAATACACAAAGGCGGGAAGAAGAATACAGTGACACCGAACTGCCAGGGAAACCTGCCGAGACACCCACCTCAGATTGTGGAGGTGCGGACCACCGCTTGGACGATCTTGCAAGTTGTCTGGAGAAGCAAGTTAACCCACCAATGTTCAGAAGTCACGCTTCTGTTTTACAGAGTTGCGTTATTTAGGTTACCTCGTTGGATGCGGCCAAGTTAAGCCTGATCCAACGAAGGTTGAGTCGATCGTTCATTATAAGTATCCGAAAACTCTGAAACAGGTGGGGACCTCGTAGGAGCCACAAGATGGTATCCGAGGTTCATATCCGAATACGCCAAAGAATATTTTTACCGGCCGAATATGAATGCACAAGTGAAGAGTTATGTGGACGCTTGTCAAGTGTGCCGAAAGGCTAAGGCGGTCAACATTACCTTAACGCCACCGATGGGACAGGAGATATGGAGATGACCCATCGGCCGTTTCAGCAAAATGTTGTTGTCTTCTTGGGTCCTTACCCGCGTTCGAAGAATGACAACTTTTATATCTTCATTATACTGGACCATCTCACAAAGTTCGTGATACTGAAGGCTGTGGCTAAAGCAAGTAGTAAAAACGTAATAAAGTCTATTATCTCTTATGTCCTCGGTACATAGTACCAGTGGCGTCACGTCGGACTTTGCGCTCTTCGGTAACATCATACTCACCCACGGAAGTATGTATAAACTGGCGAGACATCTAAAGAGTGTAACCGACATGGGGGAGGAGCAAGTTCCTAAGTCGGTGACGCAAAACCTAATTAGAACGAAATACAGGAAAGCCTACACCAGGCCTACGAGAAGAGTGAGCGTTCGCATAACACCAGATGTCGTCCGGTTAGGTGTATCCCTCGGCAAGCAGTATATCGGCTTAATTTCCAGCACAGCACCTTTAAAGACAACTTGAAGCCAGTTGAGAAGAGTCTATATGAAGTTGAAGATTTGAAAGAAAAACCTTTGGGAGTCTACCATGCCAAAGACCTAAAGGAAGAGGTTAAAGGGAAAGGTGGCCAGACTGAAGCCTGTAAATGTGTTGGGTTTCCACGGTGAAGTGCAAAAGCTAAATTGTGTTCCACTATAAATACAGCAAGCTTTACATCAGCCTTTTTTGTTAAAATTTTGTTGTCGCAAAACACTTGGTCTATATTTTGGTTGTTTAAACAAAATTGCTTTTGATGACTCCAAATGTTTACTTGTTTTCGAATGTGAAATTAAGTCCGATTTTCCAGACGTAGCCTTGAGGCTTACTTTGCACACTCTGCAGTACACTTCTGTTTCCATTTTTTCAGCCCATGATTTTATCTGATCATCCTCCATCCAATCAACTTTTATTTTGCGCTTTTTTCTTTCTGCCTAAATACATAAAGAAATACAAATAGAAATTTTCTTAATTTTTTTCGAGTTATTTTATTTGCGTTTACCATCGAGCTTTCGGCTTCATCTCCTTTATGTTTAAGCATTTCACCACCTGCTGAAATAAATCTGTAGTTTATTAAGTATTCAATAAAAAAAATCTTATTTTTCTCCTTTTTAAATCTGTTGATTTTAAACAATGGCATTGCAATGAAATATCAAAGAGCAATAGACAAAAGCAATAGACAAAATCCGTTGTCCTCAAACAGTGAGATTCAAATGAAATGTTAAAAAAGTAAAAGGCAAAATCGTATATAGTTGTCTCTCTTTACAATGTACACCACAAGTGTGTCAAAAAGTATTGTTGCCATGTATTGTAATGAATTCAGCATTTTTTGGCATCACTTTCATTGTGTGCTGATTAAGTTAGGGTTACCAAACGCAAACTTGGAAAGGAAAGTTATAATTTGTAAAAATCGTCATTTAAGGACGGATTTTGGCAACACACAGACACAGTGAACGAGTAACTTGCATCCACACAATTTCCTTGGTTTTAGTGGAATGTTGGCTCCATACGAAGCTATTTCTTTTTTTACTGTGGAGCCCACACACAGTTAAACCCACAAGGAACAGCCACAGTATGAGATGAATATCCTCGCGATAGTTCTTGTGTCCTTTTAATATTTTTAGGCTTTTTTTTGCGAATATATTCTCCTGTAAAGCATAATGTAGCTTGCAGAACAATTTTTTTGTTTTATCCGGAGTGGCCAGACCCGTTATTTTATTAGAATGTTTATGGAATCGCCAGAATTATTTTTTTTGGAAACTGTATGCGAGTGCCACACATGAGGAAAACACTACCTGTTTTTAGTTGACGCATTCTTTTTTATTTTTCAATTATTTAATTTTACACTCAGTTGGAAATTAATTTCTGTATACATATTATTTAAAATTAATAGGGAAAAGAAGCTCTTCGCGACACCGAAATAGTATGGACAAGCAGTTATTTTGTCTCTAGGAGTAATACAGTGTTAGAAAAAAATTACTTGTCCTTGGAAAGGAGAAATTAACTTCGTCAAGGGGATATGAAGGGCTCGTTCAATTGATCCAATTACGTGTTTTAGTAAAGTTGTGAACGAGTGATATCAAGGTGAAAAGTTTCAAGGTGAATTTTTTTTTTTTGAAAGTTGTGTAAAATATATTTTGAATCGATTTTTTTAAATTTTTTTCACCAGTTAAATATACGTGATTTTACTAATATCCGGTAATTATTGTGTGTGATTAATACCGCCCTACGTCTTCCACCGGTAAGTTTCCACCCATCATTAGGGACAATAAGATCAAACAAGGAAATTACTTGTTTTGCATCTATCACTAAATTGATAAAGTTTTTTTTCATGCATTTAGGGAAAGTGTTAAAGATGTTCTTTATTAAATCTTTCTATATATTACTGATGGTGTGTTATTTTTTTTGTCAAACGATTCAGGATAAAGTAAAGTCAAGTCAACCGGAGCCACCGAATCACCACTCACCCAACACGAAAAGTGGTGAGGTGGGATCAAACTTATTACCGGAGACCTACACCAGTGTTGAAGATAGTTTGGAACCGCTGTCCAAGTTCAATTTGGTGGGAAGCTTTATGGGTCTATCATCACGATTGCACCACAATTTATACTGACCTCTATCTCATCTTCAAACCGGTGTATAACAGTACAGGTTTACTTTAGAGGTAAGACCGTATAAATAAGAGTTGCCAAAGCGAAACCGGCAGAAAAGTGATATATTCCAAAGTAGAGCAGAAAAAGTGGAAATTAATAAATATTTGAAATTAATAAATAGTCAGAAAGGAAAAAGGCCTCCACTGAAGACTCGTGAAGATAAGCACGCCTAACCTCTACGAATTTAAGTAACACGTGCTTGTAATGTGGTAGTGATTGTTTAACAACTTAAAACCTCTAAATTACAGAAAAGTAACACGTAGAACGATTAAATTAAATTCAATTAAAACAAGCGAAAACGAATAAAAAAACATTGAAATTAAAATAGAAAAGTTCCCAACAAAATAAAAACCAAAAGAAAAAGTAATAAACTAAAAAGAGACATAGTTATATTATATATATAAGTAAAAATCATATATTTAAGTAAAAAAACAAAAACATAAAATTTGAATTTGCTAACAAAAAAAGATATGTAAATTTTTTTTCTTAAAACAAATAATTATAGGTTAATATATATAGAATCATTTAATAAAACAAAAGATTAAGAAAAATCAATAAAAATAAATTTTACCAAAAAAGAAAATATAATTGATAAGCTAAAAAAAATATAAAAAAACAACAATGTAATTATAAATTTAAAAGGAGTTAGTAACTTAAATACTCGATTATTTAAATTAAATCAAAACAACAAAAAAAAAACAACTCAAAAAGAAACAAAGCTAAAACTATACTAATAACTATATAAAAATAAGTTATATGAATTAAATTGAGAAAAGTATTTGTAATATTGTCTTTTTTTAGCGTCGTTTATATAATGTATAAATAAATTTGTATTAAGTTGATTTGAAGTCAATATGTGTTGAAAGTTATTAATATAAGGTTGAACGTAGCGACTTCGTGAAGGTTTGGTGATTTCGAAAGGGGTATCTTCGAGAAAAACTTCCCCAGCATGGAAGATACCATGGATGACAAAACAAAATGTCATATAGGGGCGGGCCAGCCTGGAAGGACAATAACATCCATGTCCTAGGGATGAAGATGTAGAATTCCTGTGGACGTTATGAAGATTTAATTTAAAAATGGCGCATCATCGAAACATCCCTCTCCACCATATTCCTGTTATTTTTCACAAGCCTTTTTTTTATTTGATTCTTTATTTTCAGTTGATAATTTATGTAACATAACCTCAATCGCATACAGATGTATTTCCAGTCTGATAAATCCATTTCCGTTTCAGTTACTCTTCATTTCTTTTGGTATTCTACTAACTTTTTTTATTTAATCCCTTTTTACTTACATTCCATTTGTTTATTTTCCTTCTAATCTTTTCCTAATTTCCTATTGTTGTGATTATCGTCATATGTTTTCTACGGCACAACTTTTAATTGTACTACCCTGCGGAAGTAACCCCCCCCCACCAATATGCCGCGAGCTTAGCCGCAGCCAACGCCAAGTGCCGATTCCGCATTTTAAGACAAGGGGTACGTTACAAATATTTCTAATAACGGACTCACTGCGGGATGTTCTTGATCTGCAAATTGACTTAGAATACTTAAACGAGTGGTGTCTTCTGAATGACCTTCCTTTAAATCTCTCTAAATGTGTACATGATTCTTATTTTAGGTCTCATTATCCAATTCAGTTTGACTTCACAATAGGTATCTATATCTTGAAATCTGTAGCATCTACCCTTGATCTTGGTCTTGTTTTTGACTCATCCTTATCTTTCATTCAGCATTTAGATTCTATTATTCCTAAAGCATACAGAGTGCTTGGATTCATCAGAAGAAATTGTTTTGAATTTTCCGATCCTAATACACTCAAATTGATTTATGCCTCATTTGTCAGATCGAAGTTAGAATATGCTCCTGTAATTTGGTGTCCACATAGTGACAGTCACGTTGCTCGTGTGGAAAAGGTTCAGATAAAATTTATGAAGTTTGTTGTTTCTTTAGCACGGATGGTAAATCCATTACATACTTATGAAATAAAATGTTCATGGTTGGGGTTGGCTTCTTTAGAATTTCGGAGTAAATTCCAACCTGTTATGCCTGTTTTTGACATTATTAATGGCGGTATTGACTGCCCAGATCTGCTCTCTTTAATTCCATATAATGTTCCTCCTAGAAGTCTTAGATATTATGAAATTTTTAATGTACCTTGCCACCATACTAATTATGGGCTTAATAGTACATTGGCACGAGCTTTAATCTATCTTAATGCTACGAGTATTAATGTTAATCAACAGAAGAAATCAAACCCACAAATAGAGTTCTGCATATCCAAATATTGTTTCAAAAAACTTTTGCTTCAAATTTTAGAATGAATTTTTTTTGTATAAGTATGTGGGAAAATCTACGAAATAGTACGATTTCAATTTTGAAAAATGAAAAATTTGAAATTAGTGGCACACGTTTTATTTTAGCGTTAACTTGTTAAAAATACATTAAAAATAAATAATGTGCTCGCGTGCATCAATTTTTTCAAGTGCTGAAAAAGGTATAAGCGAAAAACCCCAGAATTTGTAGATTGTAAAATTTTGTAATTTTGTAGAAATAAAAAAATTTTTAACTTTTGGGGGATGCAAACACACGTTTTCGAAAGTCCGAATTTGGGTTCCAAGTTTGTCCAACACATCTGGTTTTTGGAGTAAATTTAGGCTAAATATAAGAATTATCTTCAATGTAATTTTTAAGTTATTTTTACAGACTTTGACCCTGATTTAAGATAAAAAGATATTTTAAGATTTACAATGATCACTGACAGTGTAATAGAAAACGGATAGTCGTACTATGTTTCCATTATTGATTTTAAGTAGTATTGTTAATTTTTTATTTATTTTTTTCAAACAAGTTTTATTAATAAAAAAATTAATTTAACAAGAAAATAAATACTTATTTTTAAATATAATAGTGTTAATTTTTTAGTGTTTTATTTTTAATTTTTTTAGAAGTAACAGCATTTTTGTCCTCAAAAGACCATTTATTTTGTTTTAAAGGAAAGTGACAACACATATGATGATTATAAACCCCATTAAAAACGCAATAAGAACAGCTTAAATGGTTTAAGTACAGCGTCTTGTTGTTATTGTTAGACCACACAATTTGAAAAACCTTTGTTGTATTTGGAACTGCTTTAATTTGTGATTTGAATCCATTCTGGCAATGCCAGTTTCCATTATTAAAAATGCTCTAATCTTCTGTGAGGCTGTTGAGTTTATAATATTGATCATAGATTCAGCATTGGTTACATCTTTACCTTGAGCTACTGCTCTATCGCATAGTCCCTTGACTGTACCTCCAATTCCATCTGCTGTACTCTTTCCATGACCTGGTGCAGTAAAATTTCACGTTCCATAATTTAAATTTAATTTTTCACAGTGATGAGTAAATAAATAAAAGTTTGTTTTACTTTTTTGCACTTTTTTGGCATTTTTTCGAGCATACGCCGCGTTGTGTTTATTTGACATTTGTTTATAGCATGTAAAACATCTCTTTCGGGTCACTCTCTTTTGACCCTCCAATTATTTTAATGTGCGTCTTTGGGGACCTCTAGATGTCGATGGTCGCATCCCATCCGCATCTGAATTTAAAAGGCCTGAAACAATTAATTCCTTAAATCGCGTTATATTCATACTTTTCCCATTCATTGTATTAAATATATGTAAGGCGTTTACAATTGTGGTAGCAGTTATTAGATGGAACAGTAAACGTTTATACCATTTTATTGTGCGGCGACACTAGGGAGCATACGCTGCCATCTGATCTGATAAGTCGATAAATGTTTTACCTTTGTTGTAGTCTAACACTACAGCTGGTTTGATGGTTCTTTGCTCAAAAAAGTTTTAAGCGAATCGTCATGTTTCGTAGTAAGCATTAGTACATCTCGTTTGTCTTTCCACTTTAGTACTACTGTTTTATTTTCATTCTGTCGGGAAACTATTTCGCCCTTTTTTAATGTTGATTTTATTACTTCTGCTGGATTCTGTTTTCGATTGGCTCTTAGAGTTCCAACGAGAATGGTCTTATTTTTAATCATTTTGTCTGCTAACGAAACACTTGTATACCAATTGTCAGTGAAGAGAGTTCTTCCTGAATTTAAGAGTCCATCCATTAACTCAATTACAACTGTCTCTGAAACTGAGGTATCGTCCTGTTTCATTTTTCCTGTATAGACTTTGAATGACCAGGTGTAACCTCCTGCTACACAAAGTTTAAAAACTTTAATACCGTATCTATGCCGTTTGTTAGGTATGTATTGCCGGAAATGTATCCTTCCACGAAATGGAACGTTACTTTCGTCAATGCACACGACATTTTCTGGAACATACGCTTCTTTAAACTTGGACTGGCGCATATTTAGAACCTCAGATATATTGCGAAGACGATCATTCAGATTTGCTTGGCTTTCGTTATCACAAGTATGAAACATGCTCAATAAATTTTCAAATCTGTTTCTTCTCATAAATGTAGGAATTTGGTTTTTATACAGTATGTTCCTTGACCAATAATCCCTTTGTACTTTAAGTACTTTAAGTAGGCCCATCCAAATAATAATTCCAAGAAATTTACGCACATCTGAAGGATCTGTATCAACCCATTTTGCTAGCCTTGTTCTCTGTTGCGCAGCAAACCTGTTAGTTTCTGTAACAAACAGATTTATCATGTCTTCGGATATAAAATATTTGAAAACATCTACAGGAGTTTTTCCACTTAAGGCGGCAGTAACATCAGGATTCACGCCTGTACACATCGGAGACTCGGCAAATGTTAATCGATCTCCACCGACAGGCCCCCATGTTCGACTATTTATCAAGTTTGCAAGAGGAACAACTTCTTCAGGATCTTCATCCAAGTCCATTGCTATGTCTTCATCACTATCCTCGAAATCCCCGTCATCAAATTCTGAATCAGAACTTTCAGCATCTGGCTCAAAGTCATTATCAACAAATGAATCATTTGAAAATCCTGTAACTTCGTCTTCACTTGATTTTTCGAGTTCGTCAACAATATCTTCACGTGTTAAAACTTTTCTATACATCTTAAATTAAATCTGTAAATCAAAGAAATGAAAAATAATATAAAAAATAAAAAAAAAATATAAAGATACAAACATAAAAATATAAAAAAAAATACAAATTAGAGTATGCCCACTGGTGGCCACTTGGGCCCAATATGTATTTTGACATTCTGGGACAACGTGACCACCGGCGATCACAAACAAAAACATGGAAAAAACATCAAAACTAGGTTTGGTTTATCAAAAATAAATATCACAAAGTCACACCAATTACCAAAAATCAATAAAACCAAGTAAAACAATTTTGGCTTGTCAAGTAAGGAATAACCACTCGTCAGCACGCGGTCTGCCGGTGCATTAAAAAAATGACCACGGGTGGGCACGTGGGGCTCTAAGTGTTAAATGGTAGATATTACCATGACAATTATTATGTGAAACTGCTAAGTGGATCGGTAAAACATTGAATTATCTACAACATTTTTTTCTACAAAATTCGCTGAAAGGCATATTTAAAATGGAAGGCACACCCGCAGTTTTGAGAATTATGGCATCCAATATATCTTAAATTCTCCGTATGATCAATGCAATTATTATGGGAAAGTGTTAAATAGATCGGATGACGTTTTTAGCTTTACGGTACTTTTTACTCAACAGAACGCTAAGAATTACTCTTTTAATTGATTGGCACATCCGCAGTTTAAAGAATTAAAGGTTGGAATTTGGCTTATATCATAGAGTTTATAGGCACTATTGTTTTGTGAAAGTGCTAAAACGATCGGATTATCCCTTTTGGTTCTATTGCAAGTTAACCATGAAAAACCTATGAAAATCAACAAAATTTAACCTAAAATGGCTCTCGGCACCAAAATAATAATTCGATCTATTTAGCACTTACACACAATATTAGTAGTACTCATATTTACCGATCATAGAGGGTTGCCACTAGTTATTTCTCAAACTGGGGATGTGCTCTTCAAAAAATATGAAATTTCATGATCTGCACTCATGGACCTGATGATGTTTGTAGTGTCATAATATCTTTGTTGCTGAAGGCACACTAAATTGTTTGGTTGCCTTTTGTTAGTATGTTTGTCGTTTATAATCCAATAAAAAAAATTTCAATTACGTTGAGGCTGAAAGCGCAGAAACGAAAATCCTCTTAATTTTCGTTTTATGCAAAAACAGAGTGACAGATTTTGAAGAGCTACCATTTATTCCTCATTGATGGCACCTGCTTTTTTCAACATATAGAAGATTTTGCAACATCATTACTATCATCCACAAAAGGATTAGAACGATTTCCTTTTATGCTGAAAAAGTTATAGCCAAATGAGTTGAACAAGTTTCGAAAGTTACAAGCAAAATTAGGGTAAATTAGGGTAGACCTTAGCACAGTAGACCACATTAACAGCATAATTATAAAACTTTAGGATGTTGGCGAGGTTAAACTCGTCGTTTTGAAAATTATGACACTTTCAGAAATATTATATATTGCACTTAAAGTGGTTAAAAGCCTGAGTGACATGGAATCGTACTATACCGTAGATTTGCCCATATACATCAAAATTGACATAATTGGTTTTAATTTCATATAAAATACTTTATTAAACAATTTGTTACTAAATCGTAGTCTGTAAGGGATTTGTTTCCATTGACTAATAAATGAAATGAAAATGAAAATTTTACTAGGGTTGGAATTGGTCCACAGCTGTTATTGAGGCGAATTTTACTAGTATTCATGTATAAAAACATTATAATAATGTCAATGTTTGCCTTTCGATGAATTACAGTACAACCTGTATGTAATTCAACGGCAGTAATATGCTAAATGTTGTATTGTAAAGGATCTTTGGGACATAACTCCGGCAAATGAACTCCGATATGCTTTTTAGCTTTTTTAAAGTTGTTGAGGAAAAAAAAAATATTCACGTTTACTGTTGCCGTTCATAGTGTACAGACGTATTCTGCCACAATAATTTTCAACAAAACTAACAAAAGCACAAAAATCAAAAATCAAAAAAAAAATAATATAACAAAGTTGTAAACAAACGGATTAGTGAAATTTCTAAATCCATATACTGACAACAGGACTTGTATTTTGTTATTGCATTTGTTATTGCATCGATATGGATGACGACAGTGAAGCCAGTGACTTGCCATGGCAAGTTATAAACACAAAACGTAAAAAAATCACAATGGTTGGGAAAGATAATAAAAGACAAAAACAAAACGAGGATTTTGGTGCGTCGACGAGTAAAGCAATGTTTGGGAAAGGTAATAAAAACCAAAAACAAAATGATGAGTTTGGTGCATCGACGAGTAACAAGTATGCTGCGTTGGATATTGCTGATCTAAGCGATGATAATGAAGATGAAGAAAGGGAAAGACCCCCAAAACCACCACCAATGTTCATACCTGGTATAACAAATATTAACAAAATGATTACTAATCTTTCAACCGTGATCTCCAGTAATGATTTTAATTACAAGTCGATTAACGATGGCCAAATAAAGTTAAATGTTAAATCTGTCGAATCATTCAGGAAAACTGTAAAATATTTTGAGGCAAGCGATATCAGTTTTCACACATACCAGATAAAAACGGAACGAGCATTTCGTGTAGTCATAAAGGGACTACATCACACTACCCCACTTGAAAATATAAAGGCTGAATTAATTCTACAGGGGCATCAAGTAAGATATATAGTAAATGTTAAGAGTAGAATAACAAAAGAACCTTTGCCAATGTTCTACGTAGACTTAGATCCGGATCCGAATAATAAAACGATATTTGACATTTGTTACATTGACAACGCAGTTGTAACTATTGAGCCACATAGGAAAACAAGTGATATAGTTCAATGTCATAGATGTCAAGAATATGGACATACTAAAACGTATTGCAAAAAGCCATTTGTATGCGTTAAATGCGGTCTTAATCATCTATCTACGAATTGTCCTAAGGAAAGAGATTCTCCAGCTCGATGTACCCATTGTTTGCAAAACCACACAGCTAACTACAAGGGATGCCAAGTATACCAAAATCTTTTACGGAAAAGAACTCCAGGAAATATTCCACGTTACCGTCAATTCTCTATGAATCCAAACGATTTTCCACAAGTCCATCCTCACACTAATAACCATGCAAGTGGAAATTTAAATAATGGCGCTTCTTATGCCAGCGTACTAAATCAGAACAATAGCACTAATAACAATTTAATGAAAAACATAGAAACGTTACTAAATAAGCAAATAGAACTTACAACAACATTAATGAATATGATGTCATTGCTCATAAATAAATTATGCAAGTAAATTTAAGAATAGCAGTGTGGAACGCCAATGGAATCTGCAATAAATTAAATGAAATCGAATTATTTATAAAGATGAATCATATCGACATTTTCTTAATTTCTGAGACTCACGTAACTAAAAGATCGCATATTAGAATAAGAGGATATGATTTTATTTCAGCAAATCATCCAGAAGAACGCGCTCATGGCGGTTCAGCAATTTTTATAAAATCCACATTACAGTACGAGTTAGCAGAAGATGTACGGAAACCATTTCTCCAAGCTGCTGGTATAAGAATAAAGAGCAACAACCAATTTTTGAATATTTACGCCATATATTTCCCCCCGAGATATGGTGTTAATTGTAAAGATTATGAGAAATTTTTTTTAAGGCTAGGAACAAAGTTCATAGTAGGCGGAGACTTTAATGCCAAACATCCCTGGTGGGGATCGAGGCTTGTCAATCCCAAAGGAAGACATTTATACCAATGCATAGTTAAGAATAATTATTGCACTTTGTCAGCTGGTAGACCAACTTACTGGCCTAGAGACCCACGTAAAATTCCTGATCTGTTAGATTTTATTGTCTACAATGGTATCCCAAGAGGTTTACTTGATATAACCAATAACGATGATCTTTGCTCCGATCATACACCCATTATCTTAAACTATAATGTAAATACTACGTTGTTGCCACGCCCATTGAAAATCATCACTTCAAAGACTGACATTGATGCATTCAAACAGTGCATTGACCAGAAATTCGATTTGTTAACAACCATGACAACAGACGACGACATAAATAAATCTGCCGAAACACTCAGTAGCATAATCCACGAGGCAGCATTTATATCAACACCAGAAGAAAATTATCAACCCAATGGCCAAGAAATAAAAATATCCACCGATATTCGTCGCCTTCTAAAAGAAAAGAGAAGATTGAGGAGAGTCTGGCAGAGAACGAGAAACCCTTTGGATAAAACTAGCCTAAATACGGCGTCAAGGAAGTTACGAAAGCTAATATCTTACCAAAAAAACAGAAGAGTCGGATTATATTTACAACAGCTCAGTCCTTCCAAATCCGAAAATGAATCCAACCTGTACAAAGCCACTAAATACTTAAAAAGACCATCAAAAAGAAATGTTCCCATTAAGGATTGTAACAACACCTGGTGCAGAACTGATAAGCAGAAGGCAACCGCTTTTGCTGATCACTTAGAAGAAACTTTTAAACCTTTTTCATGCAACACAAATACATCGGAAATAGTTAGTAGCGTGGATTCTCCTTGCCAAATGGATTTGCCGATAGCCCATATAACACCACATGAAATTAAATCTGAAATTAATGCAATGAATACTACTAAGTGCCCCGGATACGACAAAATAGACGCGAAAATTATCAAATTATTGCCTTTTAAAGCAATAATGTTTCTTACGATGCTATTCAACTCCATTATCCGTCTACAGCACTTTCCCGTACAGTGGAAATGTGCAGAAATCATTATGATTCAGAAGCCTGGCAAACCTGAGAATTGCGTTAATTCATACAGACCTATAAGCCTCTTGGTAATGTTTTCGAAGCTATTTGAAAGAATTTTTCTCCGTCGTCTCCAACCACTTCTCAATCGAATCAACATTATTCCAGAACACCAATTTGGATTTCGCCACAAGCATGGCACACCGGAACAAATTCATCGAATTGTGAATGTGGTTTCAAATGCTTTAGAAAACAAAAAATATTGCTCTGCTGTATTTTTAGATATACAGCAAGCATTCGACAGAGTTTGGCATACGGGTTTGCTGTTCAAATTGAAGAATATTTTACCAGCTCCATTCTATTTGTTTTTCAAGTCTTATTTAGAAGACAGAAAGTTTTATGGTCGAGTAAACAACGATATCTCAGAAATAAGAAATATTGAAGCTGGTATACCGCAGGGAAGTGTTCTGGGACCAATATTGTATACTATTTTTACGTACGACATGCCATGTATACCCGAGCTTACAGTTGCTACGTATGCCGATGACACTGCGTTTATTGCTTCCGACACTTGCCCTAATGTTGCTTCAACGCTAATCCAATCTCAACTTGACACCCTGTATTCCTGTTCTGGCTCACTAAATGGAACATAAAGGTAAATCCACTAAAATCGACCCACATCACGTTTACGTTAAGAAAAGGGGACTGCCCATCAGTTATGTTAAATGGATTCACAATTACTCATACCGATAGTGTCAACTACTTAGGAATGCATTTTGATAGGCGACTAACTTGGAAGAACCACATAAAAGCAAAGAGAAATCAACTCGATATTAAATACAAGAAAATGTACTGGTTGCTAGGTGAAAAATCGGAATTAAGTTTGGAAAACAAAGTTTTACTATATAAAACAATTTTAAAGCCAATATGGTGCTATGGCATACAAATCTGTGGAACTGCCAGCAAATCAAATATTGAAATTATCCAACGATTTCAGTCTAAAATCTTGCGAAAAGCTGTAAATGCCCCATGGTTTGTTTCAAACAAGACCATACATAAGGACCTGAACATACCATTCGTCAAAGATGAAATAACTAAATTTAGTAGCAGATACCTTCAAAGACTGAGCAATCACGAAAATCCGCTGGCAATTGCATTATTAGATGACAGTGAAGAAACTAGAAGACTGAAGAGATGTCATATTTTAGACCTACCATTTAGACAATAATTTTTATTATGTTTATGTCCATGAATTTTCAAAAACGATACCATAGTATATAGTTATTGTGTATAACATATGCCATTTTCGTTAATTTATCAAATTTGCTTAATATTATATATATTAATAGATTGCAAATAAAAAAGATGTAAAAAAAAAAAAAAACGTTTAGGCACTAACAAATCAGAACTGTTTCATTAAATTAGCAGTATCTTCTTTGTGTTCAATCGGTCGGGGGCAAAAGTTACCCTACAAAATGTCCAAATGTGTATCATATTCATTGAACCCTTTTGAAGCAAAGAAGTTCTGTTGGACGAAAGCCAAAGTTTCTTTCTAAGACAATATTTTTTAAATAATGAGTACTACCGAACAGTAATATAAATAAGGCATTGCTGCCATATTAGAACCAACTAATCACTCTTTGTAACAAAGAAAATTTGAGTACAATATCTCTAAAACTCAATGAGATACAATTCAAGAAATTCGAAAATAGAGACGACGGTAGTGTTCGCGGCTCTTGTGAATGTTCGTTCCCTGCTCTGACCACCTCGCGTAGTGACGGTGACACTATCGAGTAGTTAGCCATGAAAAAGCTTCTCAAAATACCGGTGTAAGATTGTAGGTCACAATAAGTGAGTGTAAAACTAGAACGCGCACACATCACAGGTATGTGAGCAGCTCTCCCTAATCCCTTCATGGGATGTAATGGGAATCCATTTATTTTTATTTTTATTTAGAAGATGTATTACGATATCAGATGATCTATCGGAAAACATCACATGGCTGCACATCAAAGTAGTATTTTATTCTAACTGCACGGCTTTAGCAGAGTTCACCGCTATTGCCATCGCTGAGTCACCAAAACCTAATGGTTCCAATGCACCATGTGCAGTTAATATGGTCATTAGAGGTAGAAAACTTTCGGTATATGAATAATTCTAGGGACAATGACTTATTTATTTTTTATTTTATTTTAACAAGTTGTTCAGATTTCTTTAATGAACATTTTAATTTTTTCGTTTATACTAGGAGGGGAGTACTGTAGAGTCCATCATTGTTGAATTGTTATTTTCCTCCTAGCGTAAATACAAATATATTAAAAACATAGTATGTAAATTATTTTATGTTTCACATATGTATTGACAAATAAAATTTTGAGGATTCAATTTTGATTTTCTGTAACGATAGCACGCAATTTTGGAATTATTAATAAAAATAGATTTTAATAAAATATAATTCGAGCACTACAGGTACTTTTAAGAAAACGATTTTTTTTAAGAAAAGGTTTTTTTGGAAAAGGTATTTTTTGAAAGAAATTTTTTTTAAAGAAATTTGTCCTTTTCTGAAGCATAGGTAAATTTTTAAGAGAGAGAAAAGTTACAAAAAGGTACTGTTTGAAGAAAAGGTAGTTTTTTAAGAAAATGCAATTTGTTGTTAGAAAGTTTACTTTTTTAAGAATATTTTCATATTTAAAAACTATATTTTTTTAAGAAATGGTATTTTTTGTAAGAAAATTAATTTTTTGTAAGAAAATTTACTTTTTTTGAACAAATGTACTTCTTTAAGACAATGTATTTGTTTTAAGAAAAGAAATGTGTTTAGGATCATGAATAAGTATTTTTTCTGAGAAAAATTGCTTTTTCTAAGAAAAGGCACTTATTTCAGAAATTATATTATCGAATTATTAGTAATAAGGGAATTAGTAGAAAGGTCTACCTTCACATTTAATTTTGAGAGAATGTCAATTCCCAGAACTCCTTCGAAATAGTTGTGGAATTTGAAAATGTAGAAATCTATATTTCCTTGTTCCCTGAATTCCATGAACATGAGGACCGAAATTTTCCTATTCAAAGTATCTTTATTCAAAGCTGTTGTAATAGTGATAGGTTCAGAATCCTGACACAATTTTGGATCAATGCACATAGGGTCAATAACTGACGTCGAAGAAATATTATGAAAAATAATGTATGTTGAAATATTAATGTATGGTAAAATATTACCATGAATATTTACGTCTATGTAGTCTGTGGGTTTAGATAGGCTGGTGACTGAAACATTTTTCATGGTCTTCAATACAATTAACTGTCTCATTTTCATACTCGTAAAATAGATCTAATTGTTCATAATTTCCCCGAAATGTTCTGGGTAACCTTAATTATTCTCCGAATAGCCTTGTTGATTAGTCTCTGAATAGCCTCGATTTGCCTCTTACGAAAGATTATCGTAGTATTGTCCAGGCACGTCTAAAGTGTTTATGTTATGGAATTGTTGGGTTCTATGAAATGCGTATTCCTCGATTTAACACTCTGGTTGGTCTGTCTACGAGAGAGTCCTGAACTGGTGTCTATGCGATCTGGGGGTAGAATGTTATTTCTTGGTACGGAGTTGGGATTAATATGGACTATATTTTGATGTTGATGTCATCCTTGAATTGTATTCGGATATTGATGTCTTGCTTGAATTACGTTTGCTCGTTTGAAATAATTGGGGTCGGCATTGTGGATTAGCTCGAAGTGGTGGCATGTTCTGGCAAAGTATTGGAGTATAATTTCGGTAGGTAAATAAAGGCTGAGGAACATTTACCTTCCTATAAAACATATTTTTTCCGGGATAGGTAAATGATTCTGCCATCGTTTTCGGCCTTGTAGCCCTAATATTGGAACCCAATAATCCCTTTACGCCAGACAAAAATGTATTAAGACACATTTCTTTGAATAACACTGTTTTTGCAGAAATCACGTTACCAGCAGTGTCATGCATATCGATGGCTTAATAAATGGTTTTTCAACAGAGACGCTAATCGATAGGAACAGCAAACGACGCCATATTTTTTCCTGCTCTTTTGACATTTCTCTTCAGTAAGGTTTGCCATTTCATCATGGAAAGATATACGAGCCAACAACGAGTCGAAATTATTAAAATTTACTACCGAAATTTGGAGTCAGTAGCCTCAACTTTAAGTGCGCTACGTTCGGATTTTCATCGGAAAATCATCTTCAGCGATTTCTGGCTGAATGGCTTCGTCAATAAGCAAAATATGCGTTATTGATCAGACAGCAATCCACACGTAATCCATGAGTCTTCATTGCATCCCGAAAAAATTACGGTTTGGTGCGGTTTATGGGCCGGCGGCATCATTGGGCCGAACTTCTTCGCTACCGTTCAATGATAACCGAATATTTTTGGCCCCAATTGGATAATATGGACATATGGTTCCAACAGGACGGCGCCACAAGCCACACAGCGAATGCCACAATCAATTTATTGGAAACCAAATTTGGTGAACCTGTTATCTCACGAAATGGCCCAGTCTATTGGCCGCCTCGGTCGTGTGATTTGACGCCGTTAGATTATTTCCTATGGGGCTGCGTCAGGTCTATGGTCTATGCCAACAAGCCAGCGACGATTGATGAACTTCGTACGAATATCGAACGTGAAATTGCAGCAGTATGTGCCGATTTATGCTTGAAAACCGTCGAAAATTGGGTTCAGCGTCTGGACTTCTGCAAGCGTGCCCGTGGTGGCCATGCAAAAGAAATCGAGTTCCATACATAATGGCATCGAACGTACTTTCTCAGGAATAAAGAATTTCAGTGGTATCTGAATAAAACGTGTTTTGTTTTATTTAAAAAACTTTTGTAGCGCTCTTATTGAAAACCCCTATATATAAACGCCCTAACTCGTTACTTGACTTTAGAAACTTGACGTTAGAAAAAAGTTTTAATGCTATTTCCAAAAATGTGTTGCCTCTTTTTATTAAAAATTGCATTAAAACTTTTTTGTAAGACAATAAATTATAACATGCATCAACATTCAAAGTCTTTCGGAAAGGACTCGCAAGGTGGGCCAATTTCATTTGCTATGCTATTTTTCATTACTGTAGCATCGGCAGGAAAGAAGTACTTAGAAGGAAGGGTGTATCTGATTTGATTACGAGTATTTAGCTGCTTCTCTACATGCGGATATTTGGAAATCTTGGAATTTCTTTTTTTTCGAACGAAGTTCCTTATCGCAGGGGGCTAAATGAAAAAATGTTAATCAACTTTTTTTTAACCGTATTATGCTATAACCCAGTATACAACCCAGTATTATTCTGCATACTTTTAGGATTTCGTGATTTACTGTTTGAGAGTCATACTAATTCGTTTTGTTATTTTATTTTATTGCATACCTTTAGATATAATTGGTAATTATTACTAGATATGTACAGTCAGGGACGTATTTGAGGGTTGTTTTCTTTCATGTTGGCTTTGTGATAGTCATGCCCATGTGAAGTATGTTGGCTTCAATGGAAGGCATTATGACATAACTACGGCTGAGGAAAACGGGCTGCGCTGAAAATGTTGGAAGTGTAGGGAATTCGATGTTGACGTTTTTGAGCTATTTAAGGAAGCCAAAAAAAATTATTTCAAAGTTTAAATTCTGATCTTGTCTCTATTAGTTCGAAACTTAAATCGTTGGAAGATATGTTTGATACTTTTAAATGGCCTGAGGACATGTCGCCCTCCCCAAGATGGAATGAAAACTTCTAGTGATCGTAATTTAATTGTACCAGTAGCTCCAAATTTAGATAATTTGGGCAGTCTTTTCTTATCTCCGCAACAGTCGTCGTCAGGTGTTCCTTCATCCACAGAAGTCAGGGACCATAATCATTAAGAGTTTTATAATATAAATGATACACTAACAAAGGATTCTTCAATGGTAATGGTTGCACCGTCGGTGGTGCAATGGGTAGTGTGCGCGCCTCTTGTACAGGAGATCCTGGGTTCGATCCCTGCTCCAACCACCTTAAAATTTCTTTCGACGACGGTCACCTCGCTTAGTGACGGCGACACTATCGAGTATATAGCCATGAAAAAGCTTCTCAAAATACCGTTCGGAATCGGTGTAAAACTGTAGGTCCCAATCAGTGAGTGAAAACTAGAAAGCGCACAGCTCAGTGATTGTGAGAAGTTCTCCCCGGTCCCTTCATGGGATGTAATGGGAAACCATTTATTTTTTTTTTTTAATGGTTAAGTTTGGGCCATGTTAAAAAAATCACCCCATAATCATTATTTTTTAGCAAAAAAAGGCATAAATAATTGTTTTTGATTCGGAACGTTTATTGATTTCCAGTATTTATAAAAAATTTAGTACCATAATAAAACATGTCAATTTAAAAATTTATATTTTTGTATATGCATTGTCCCCATATCGGGCTCCGGAATATATTTAATAAACATCTATGTTGCATTTGTACAGCTTTATAAATTCAATTTGTTGAAATCAATATATCACTCATATATGATAACAATGTACTGAATAATTTTTAATAAAAAACTTTCATAAATATCGTATTGTTTATGTACTAAAATCTATTGTCTAATTAAATCTAAATTCTTTTTAATAAAACATTAATTTTAAGTTAGCCACCGCAATTTTTTTGGGTTTTGACGTTAGTGTAATATCTTTATGCGATATGTTAGTATTGTGTCTAAAATCACCGACATTGTACGTTGTACTTTTTACTGCCTTAATATTTGCCCGTCTGTATGTATGATATATGACGGGAATCCCATTTGCATCCTCGATATATTTTTGTTTGTCCAGGTATATAAACGCCTCGGGTGGGACAAACCTTTTCGTAATGCATCATTTAAATAATTTGCATTTCTATAGTAGGGAGCCATTATTAAATTGTGTTCATAGTTTGTTATACAATGTAGTATATGGTGTTTTATTAAATTTATGATGTAATTGTCAGTTCGAATTACATTTGCCTTATTATACTTATTCAATTTCTTGTTTGATATATACTTTGTGTACTGACTTTGTGCTGTTTTGTACAGAGAAGTAGAGGCCCATAAAAATTTCCTTTCGAATATCCTTAATTTTTCCATGAACGCCGGCGATACGTTGAACCAGACAGGACAACCATGTTATGATACGCCCAATTAACGTTTGATACACAATAGTTTTGACACGGGAATTTATATGTTCAGAATGAAACAGACGCCTGTATACTTTATAAAAATCTTTCCTTGTGTTTGAGACTATCTCCTTTATATGTTCATAAAAGTATAAGTATTTCTCCAGTTACACCCCTAGATATTTAATTTTGTGTTTGTTTCCCAAAGGTTTAATTTAATTCCGAATTGTTTCCAATTCCGTTTTACGTCATTATTACATTTTCCTACTGGTGGCTGAAATACAGTAGTCTCACACTTGTTAGTGTTTATTTTTAAACGCCAACAAAGGGCATACTCCTCGACCATGTTGATTTAGTTTTGAAGTCCTTCATTAATCTTACATATTGTGTTATTAGCATGATAAATAACAATATCATCGGTGAATGCCGACTAGTTTGATTATTATTGTTTTCATCGAAATCCATATATGAATGTATTGATTTCCGAAAAGCTCCTATTGCATCATGCATTTCCTCTTGGTCCCGCATTACTAGGTTGTCCGTATTATCCTTTTCTAGATCTTGCCTTCTTATTCCAGCTTTTCTTAGTATATTCCTTTCACAACTATTTTATTAAATTGAATGGTTTAGGTTTTTAAATATTTGTGTACCTTGGAACATTCTGACTGGATCTCTATGGTCTATTCTCTCCAGGTTTGCCTGAATTTCTTTATTAACTATTAATATACAATTCTCGTTCAATAGTTTTTTAACCAGTTTGAAATTTGCTTTAAAGATGTTTAATGATAATTGTGTAAGTATTGTTTCTAGTCTATTATATCTTTTTATCATCGTTAATATTTTACTTTTTTCTGAGTGTAATTTTTTAATTTTTTTGCAAGTCTGCTCGTACTGAATTTATATTGTCGGCAAGTTAGTACGCACACATAATGACTTACAAGTTGTTGCAATGAACGGGTATCTTTATGGCGCATGTCTAAAGCATCAAGCGATCACATACTTTTGTTTTCGTAACTGTGGTATTGTATGTTATTCTTGATTAATATGGGGGAACCCCTTGTTGCATCAATTCGATATTATCCTATGATTTTATAATTTTTAAATATTACATTGTCTATTTTAACTTTGTCTCATTTAATAGGACAATATCTACTACCTACCTACGCTTAAAAATGTAAATTTTCTTGAAAAAAAGGACTAATTCTAAAAAAAAAACTTACTTCTTAAAAAAATCATATTCTTATTCTTAAAAAAGAATTTCTTTTCTTACGAAATTCCTTTCTAAAAAAAATATCATTTCTTAAAAATAAACTGTTACCTTTTTTTGAAATAAGTAGGCTTTCTGAAAATAAGTAAATTTTCTTAAAAAATTCCCTTTTTCTAAAAAGAGTACCACTTCTTTAAAAGGTACCTGTTCTTACAAAAGTACTTCTTTGTAAAAACATAAGTCATACTTATATGGCGTTTTCTAACTGAAAGTACTTCTTAAAAGAAGTACCTTTTCTTAAAAAAAACATTATCTATAAATAAAAGAAGTACGTCTCTTTAAAAAGGACCTTTTCGGGAAAATATAATACGTATTCCTACAAAAAGTTCCCAAAAATATACTTTTGTTTTAAATACATTGTAAAAAACATACATTGTACAAAAAAAATGTTTTTAAAAAAGGTTTTTTATTTTACAAAATGTACATTTTCTTAAAGGTCCATTTAAATTATCGTATTTTTCAACGGCTGCCTTAGACGTGTTGGCACTAACTAGTACGTAATATATAGCGAAAAGAACTTCGTTCCATCCGGGTATCCCATGACAGCTCATGTGATTTTTGCCCCCTAAAGTTAAGAGTGTGTGCCAGCACTTCTGTTCGCCTAGACAGAGCAGGATATGTAAAAAAATTGCTTGGTTTAAAAATTAATATCTTATAAATAAAAAAACATATTCTATAAATAAACATATTCTTAAACAAAAAAGTATTTCTGCTACCTCGAGCTACAATCGGGATGCAGAGTGCCATTTTTGGAATGTAATAATGTTTGAAAGAGACAGCGAAATATAATGCAACAAATGTATAGAAAAGAAGGCCGAAGATGTAGAGAAAGAACTGATAATATTGAATTACAATTCCACTGTGTTTCCAACATTTTCGTCATTGCTGTAATATGGTTAAGTGGTTTGATTAATGGTTACCAGTTATTCATTTTGGTTTTAGTAAATTTGTCAAATTTGTTCCTAATACTAATACCTTCAGCTGGAAAAACAGTGTTTTAAGCTGCAACAAACCATTCCATATCTTAAATTTTGTTATTTTAAAAAATTTCCTAATTTTCTCACACTTTTAACAGTCTATTTCTAAAGATATCAAGCAGAGGAAATTGAGGAGGAATTATGTGACTGGGCCTGTGAATATGCCTTCCGACGTAATCAGTTGACATTCTTCAACCAGACTACTCCTTCTTTTAGGTTCTTGAAAAATTTTAAAAATTCGGTAAAGAAGGCCTGGAAATAGGACTTCTTTAAGCATTTTAAAATATTCGATAAATGCAAACTTCACATATGTACGCTCACAAACTCTTCAATACATTTCAAAAACTAATTGTTTGCACATAACCTTAAATTCGGTTGCTACCACAGAATTATGGTTGCCACAACCGAATTGAGGTTGGCATGACTGAATGTAGTCCCCACAACTGAAATTCAGTTGAAGCAACCTCATTTCATAACTGATTCGGTTGTAACAACTCAATTATATTCGTTTTATAAACTAAATTTTCTACATTTTAGGTGGCAACAAATAAATTTTACATTTTTTCTGAATTCAGCAACCGAATTGGGCATCGGCTCAGGTATAACAACCGAATTTGGCTTCTATTATGTTGCAAGAACAGAAACTTGGTAGCAATTCGGTCGCAATAACCGCCGAATTCCGCATGAATTCTTTTGGAACAACTGAATTAATATTCAATTCGATTACCACAATATAATTCTATATATTCCAAACCTGACGTTTAAAATTGTAAAGGCCAACATTATATCAAAAAAAAATCAATGAGTGTTCGAATTCACGCGCGATGTGTTAACACCTTTTTGTTAAATGTTACCTGTTCGATTTCTATGAACACATTAGTAAATATTACATTGTAAAATAAGAAACGAATAGTTTTTGAGCTGAAGGCTCTTTTGCTGTTGCGCTTTCCTTTTTCTTACATCTGTTTTAACATTAGATGTAAAATTGTTAAAATAAATTAAACAATATTTAGCTCACACAAATAATTGTTTCATTTTGTCATAAACAGAGCGACCACAAAAAGTATTGAATAATATAGAGAACTTATTGCACTCTTTTTCCGCTCTCATGTAGAGGGTCTGAGTAAAAGATCATAAACCAGTCATATTCTCTTTATAGAATATTTCAATATAAATGCACCATTTTGACAATGTTATTACATAAAACAATGCAAAAAGCATAAATGTTTCAAAAGGCATCAATGTTTCACATCAAAATTATGAATGGACCAAGTTATAAACATAGGGGGACTAATACGTTGTGAATCATTCGCCAGACGGCGACGGTGCTTTTGAGTCATACAATTCGATCTATGAGTTCTCTATAATATTAAATACTGTTTAGCAACGACAACCTGCTTGTCTTTTCGCTGCCGCTACATCAATCCCACCATACTAATTTTCAGGCAGAGACTATTGTTGTACAACAACCATATATGTGATGCTAACGCTGTATGTTGCTTGCATGTGCTCACCGCCTAAAATTGATACAGATCAACAATACATCGGGAAATGCAAATCACACTTTGGAAGAAGCAAAGGGAGTTTGACATGCGCATTTTGTTCTGGTAAATTGCATACCAAATGTGCATCTATCAATATTTCAGATTTTTCTCAAGTAATGCTTGATCAGATAAAAAAAAGTAAAGGTGTATTAGTTTATCGATGCAAAAGTTTTGTTAACATTTCTCCTGACCAACGATCAAGTTCTGATGGTGTTTCCAATATACCTACTCAGATTAACGGCGTTTCCCACAAATTGAACTCGATGGAAGCTCCAATCAATAATTTAACTAATCTCGTTTCCAATAACGTTGTATCTGATTTGAATGCAATAACGACTGAGTTGGCTAATTTCATTGCAACTTTGAAGAAACATGGGGAGCTTGCTGTGATGGAAATAAAGAGATTAGAAATCGAAACTAATGTTATCCGAAAACAACTTATTCGGGGTGATGTGTTGATAGACGGTCTTCCTTCAACAATGTCTTTGGAAAACATCTACGATGTGATACCAAAGATTGGAAAAGTTTTTGATCTGGATATTCAGCCATACGAAATCGGATTTTGTTCCTGGATTCGCAATCAAAAAATGGTGCTTGTAAAGTTCAATTCAATACGGAGGAGAGATGAATTAATAAAACTTTACTTCAATACCCGCAATCTCGAGTTGGGCCAAATAATGGATACGGACATTCAAAAACGAATATACCTAAATGAGAATATGACTCCGTTGGTGGCTAATTTAAATTATCTTAATTATTATTAAAAGTTAAAAGAATCACCAAATTCAGAGTATATAACACCAATGTTCCTGAGGCGAAAGTGACTTTACAGGATGGGTCAGTCAAGACTTTAAATTCTTTTGGAGTCAATGAGCTATTAAGTAACTTTTCACATGATCAGCCTTCCTCCTTAGATTGCTAATTAAACTGAGATTTGTAGTAACACAATTTCAATATTGAACCTAGATAAATTTGTACTGAAGGCTTGTAATATTATCGTGTACATAATTTTCTTTGATATGAATTACATCTAAGAGTATTATTGTTTTTCTTCTACAAAGCTTTTTGTCTACACTGAACGGAAATGCATCGTCACAGGGATGAAAATGTTCATCACCCCAACAACTTTCGTTATCGAAAGTGAGCTAACGTACAGTTTCAATCCCGCTACGAAAATGTGTTCATCAACAGCAAATTGTTCGTCACTGCGAAGAACGTATAGTTGTTGCTGCAATGAATTTCATTCATTATTGCAACGTATTTGTTTCGTTGCTGCAATGAATTTGTTTAATTTTTGCAGTGAATAAGTATCGTTCTAGCAATGAAATAAATTGGTTTCATTACAGCAATGAAATTGCTGCAATGAATTTGTTTCATTGCAGCTATGAATTTGTTTCATTGCAGCTATGAATTTGTCTCGTTGATGCTATGAACTTATTTCATTGCTGCAATGTTTTTGTTTCAATGCTGTAATGAATGTGTTAAAGTGTGTTTGAAATTATTTATTGTTTATTGTACATAAATACACTGTTAGTGTTAAATTGCAGGTGCTTTGATAAAAAAAATGTTGAATTTTTGTTTTGAAAATGGTTTGAATTTTCTAATAATATTATATCCATTCCACTTGTCTGGAGAAAGTTGTACTCAGGTCCTGAAATTAAAAACACATATGAGGAATTTATTATTAAGATTTTTTATTTAAGATATGCACATACCTACTTACCATGATCATAAGCTCTACTCCCGTGTGGATTTCATCACCGCAATTTATCTTTGTTCAAAATTTTCCTTAGCATAGAACCACATCATTTTTTCTGTTGTTGTGTTGAGGGTTCTGTAATTAAGCCACTGATCGCTCTGTACGCGTTTTCTTCAACTGCTCTTTCCTGTTATTGGAATTGTTGTTGGAATTATAGGCTTTTCAGTGATGTTGATACTTAGGGACCTTCGATCGATACTAATTCGCGCAAGTGAATTGCAGAATTGAGTTTGTATATATATATACGATTGATGATCAACCGATGGTATCAATTCAAGCACAGTAGTTAGGCATCTGATGATGAACTTGTCACGGAGTTCGAAACTAGTCATGCCAGTGAGTGTGTGTTGAACTGAATTGCCTATTATTTCCACCAAAAACCAAGCATTTTTCAATTAGAAAAATGTTCATGACTTGTAAGCTTGTAGTATGAATTTCTCATACATTAACCAAAACTCTTTTATTTATTTTTACCAAATTTTTTAAAAGTTCGATTGAATTTATCTCATTGTACGTTAAATTGTTACTTTTTATGATCGTCTTACTTGAAACACTTTGTTCATTTCACTTCTTCGTTTTCATTGACTTCGAACCCAAATAACAATACAATGAAACAGGCGCGTCGGAATTATGGTTAAAACACGAACATTTTGTTACGATTTATGCCATCACGCTCATACACACACAAATGTTCAGTTACATATTTCGGGGTAGTTTTTCTTCTATCGATGCGTTATTTTATTTGCTGTAGGGTTTGCTCCTTGCATCCTGCTTGTTTATCAAACACATAAATTCACACAATTCATTTTTCTGAAGAAAATATTATTACTTTACTAAGTTGAACTAATTAGTCTGTTTTAAAAAATTTATTTAAATATTCCGCCGGAGAAATATGTCTACCACTTTCGGTTGTTGCAAATGAGCTGATTTAAGATGTGTACGTGACCCATCACTCACGCTCACCATTTCCACTTGCTGGCCTCTTTTTTACACTCACTCATTTTTTTGACTGCTTTTCTCTCTTTATCTTCATAAAACTTAGTTTCATTGCAATAACGAAATTGTTTCCTCAACTGTAAATGTTGCCAAAACTCCAAGATAAATAAATAATAAATATAATCAATAAAAAGTAAGAGATACACCAAATATCAATACTTTAAATCTTGTTGCAGAAACGAAAATAAGTTCTTGCAGCAACGATTTGAAAAATTGTCAAAGAAATCGTGTATGCAATTTTTCGTTGGAGCGACTACCAAATTGTCTGATATACGAAACTTTTCATTGTAGCAACATAAAAACATTAACGAAAATATAACGAAATGACGAAGCATTATTCTTTCAGTGTACAACTTTTGAAAAGAAAAATCTAGTAAATATAGCGCACATACTGCATATGAATTTGAATAATGAATAGTACTTGAAATATAATTATTTTTGTTTTCTTGGATAGCTACATTATATAAGTCTACTTATATTTTTGAATATAAGGAAAGCTCTTTAGGTTAATTTGTTTTTAGTAATAGTCTTCCCTTAAATAAATAGTTGTTGTAGTTTTAGTCTTAAGCATTTAACAATTGCAAGAAATTGGGAACCTTTAAACTATGATGAATTTAAATGACAACCTCGGACCTCTAATTAGCAGAGAATTGATAGCTGATGTTCGATTTAAACTGTATCCATATCAATTTTAACTGTATCCATATTAATGCGCAAAGTATTATGCCAAACGTAGATTCCTTTAAAATTTATGAAATAAGTTATATTTTTGAGGGAGGTGGTTTTGATGTAGTTGGTATATCGGAGACCTGGCTAAGAAGTTACGTTCTAGATAGTGCTGTTGCAATTGGCGGATACAAAGTTTACAGAACTGATAGAAGTTTTAATAGCGGAGGAGGAGTGTGTTTATATGTCGGTCACAGACTTAAATCTAAGGTTGTGATGCATATTGTGAATGAAGTTGATGTTGGAATCTCATTTATTTGAAAAGCTTTTAGTTGGCGTTATCTACCTGCCACATGGACGTATTTCTAGTGTTGAAGAAACTCTGGCGGAGCTGTCATCTCGTTACCCCAAGTGTATTATAATGGGTTATTTCAATGTTGATTTGTACACTCACAGTGATTGTGTTAGAAGCATGTGTTATAGGGCAGGGCTTAAACTCGTGCTTCAATTTATGCTCACCCAGACTTTCCCCAATTGAATATTTTATGGTGTCTGATATTGATCTGGTGGCTAAGAAGGGATAGTCCCAGTTTCCGTCACTTAATTTGAATCACTCGGCTATTTTCGTTTCATACTCAGCGGGAAAGAAAGAACAACGAAAATATATAAGGGTAAGAGACTACAAACATATTAGTTATGATCTATGTTTCTTTGATTTTTCTTCCGCTGACTTTAATGCGATATATTGCACTACGGATGTTGAGCTGCAGGTATCCACTTTTAAAGAAATTTTCGTTGATTTATACGACAAACACGTCCCCGAGAAATGTATACATACACTGCTTCATCTGAATTTATGAAATCTGCAATTATAGAGCATCAGGAATGTAAACGAATGAAATAGGGATGAGTTATGCTAAGTACAGCAGCAGGTTAAAATATATAATACGGAGTCAACGAACCCCATATTTCCATAAGTTTTTTCAGACAGCTCGTTTTGTAATGTACCGAAATCGTTTATTGGTTGGTGATAATTTTGGATATGTTTTTGAGATATTAATACGGATGAATGCAATGCTTTTTTTATAGTTCCTTCTGTTGACAACCCTCCGTTGTTGGAGTATGATTTACGAGACAATGTTAGAGAGGACGAATTTTGCTAATGTTCTACCAATGAGACAGAAGTTTGGTCTGCGATCTGTGGTATTAAGTCAAGTGCCATTGGTCCGGATGAAATTCCTTTGAAATGTTTGAAAATTGTTTTTCACGTTGTTTCAAAACATATTGTTTATATTTTCAACAACATTTTGATGGCATCATGCTTGCCCTCATCTTGGAAAATTGGAAAGGTAATCCCAATACCTAAGATACGTAACCCTAACTCATATTCTGACTTTCGACCAATAAGTGCACTCTCAGTATTTTCTAAAATCTTTTAGAGAATAATTAGGAACCAAATTTCAACTTATTTGAATTTACGTCGAAAAATGTCTCAATTTCAGTCGGGATGTGTAAGAGAACATAGCACCACCTCGCTGATGGTAAAAATAGCTGATGACATTAGGTATAATATGGAGCGGAAAAGGCCAACAGTACTAATGGCTCTTGATTTTAGCAGAGCATTTGATTCAGTTTGTCTCGAGATTCTATTAATGAAGCTGTATAAACTCTATATGTTTTCGAGACATTCGTGTGTTTTCCTTCAATTTGTTGCAATTTGCTAAACTGGGAGATACTGTATCGACTTTAATGAACCTGTGTAGAGGTGTACCTCAGGGTTCGATCTTGGGACCGCTGATGTTTTCTCTATACATTAATGATATTTTTAATGTCATAGATGGTGCACAGGGTTATTTATATGCGGAAGTTTTACAACTCGTTGCATCTTCTGAATTGGGTGACGTTGATAGCTTATTGAACAATGTGAGGAGAAATCTTGATAACATAAAATCATGGTGTGATTCAAACTATCTCATTTTAAACTCTCCAAAGAACAAGACTACGTTTTTGGTGATCCTGGGGTCAGAAGGTCTAATTTTGTCTTTCATACAGAAACTATTACTTTTGCATCTTATTTTAAAACTTTAGGGGGTCACATTCACCACCGTTTAATCTTTGAAAACCATATAAATTTTGTGATATCCAGAGTTTCTTTCATCCTGAAAAGAGTTTATTGTATTGGACGAAAATTCCCGTTAAATAATCGAAAGCGCATTGCATATTCTATGTTAATGCAACTTGTGGTTTATGAATTGGAGGTTTTTCAGGAACAACTTCTACTTATTTTAATAAAATTTGATATTGTTTTCACAGAATTATGCCTTTTGTTTATGGTCTACACATTCATGGTCATGTGTCCCTGTTAGTTTTGAATTTCTTAGGTTGTTCGTTCAAGTATTTTGTGAATAAGTAGACTTTTAATGCTTTATTATAGGGCAATGAAGAGTGGAGTTCCTATTTATCTTTTATCCAATTTTAATTTGTCAAATTCCGTCAGAACTCATTCTTTAATTTGCCCCCGGTTTTGTTCACTCATTATGCAGAATTATTTTGTAGTTCGTGTTTGTAGATTGTGGAATGCAATTATGACGTATAATGATAGATGTTTTTCATATTCTCCGACGCAGTTCAAATCCTTACTTTTGATCCATATATGATAGTTTTGGTATGGTAAAAGTATTTCCACTAAGAGAATTTTTATTGAAAGGGGGATTTATTAAATGTCGTGCGATTGTTATTGGTAATGTTTGATTATTATTAAATACTGTAATTAATTATAAGAATTTATATATTTGAAGTATTTTGAAGTTAATGAATATCTGTGCCAGAAAGTATTGTTTTCTTTGTAATCAGTTTGGCCTAGTTGGCTTATCGATTACACAGTACGACAAACTCAAATTTTTTTGAGTACACATGAGAAATGGTAACAGAATATATAAATAGGCTTAAAATAAAGAAATCCGTGTCTCGGCGTTTTGCCGTAGCACGTCATAATTTTGAGAAACATCGATTTTAAAGCTTCGAAGGACCGAAGGATAGAATGGGTGAACCGATTTTAATGCTTGAGCCAGTTTTGAAAATGGAATTTAATTTGGATTTTTTTATTAAAAAACCTATTTTGTTTCTCCGCTGGATGGCGCTTTAATTTTCATGTAAATTTAAAAAAATGCAAATCCTGAAGCTTACACACGAAAAAATAAACGACCAACATTTCTAACACAAAATAATAGTTAAGATTTCATATTCATTTTTACATTACATTTACATTACATTTTCGGTTATTTATTAACTTTACATGAAAATTAAAGCACCATCTAGCGGAGAAAAAATAGTTTTTAATCAGTAAAAATCCAAATTTAATTCACTTTTCAAAATTGGCTCAAGCATTAAAATCGGTTCACCCATTCTGTTTTTATAGAACTTTTATAATAGTATTACAGTACAAGTGAACCTCCACGGTCATTCGAAGCTTAAAAATCGATTTTCTCAAAATTCTGACGTGTTACAGCAAAACGACGAGACATGTATTTCTTTATTTTAAGCCTATTTTCATACTCTGTTAACATTTCTCATGTGTACCAACCACTGTCGTACTGTGTCATAAATAAAATAAAGTATAAATAAATAAGTTAGTAAAGCCGGAGACACAAAAATCTGTAAACTGACTTCAAATAACTGTTTATCACATCTACTAAATAACAATTATGCTTCATGTCCGCCGGAATCGGCCGATAGCATACAGAAAATTCAAACTGTATCCGAAGGAGCGCTTCTATTAAGTAATGTCTTCCTGACCAATATAAATGATGGCGGAAGTTTAACGGTTGACGGAAAATTGCTGGTTACATTTACCAACAACGTATCGATTAATGGCACAGCCTACTATATCAAAAGTCACAAAGTGGAGTTTATAGAACCACATCCATCAACCACATCTACCATACCTTCATTACATTTTATTTAACAAATAACGATTATTTGACCACTTTAGAATATGCAGTTCTGACTCACAAATTGTTTTTAGTATCCTTCGTAGTAACGGCTTTATTAATCATATGTGTTCATACATTCACATCGCTTGGTTTTGTTTTCTTTATATGTTTACATTTAATCATTTACGCTGACTCAAAATTTATTTATTGTCCCCAAATCCATCAATGATAAACACACACACATCTGCAAAGCGACTACTTCAACTTTATGTAAACAAATAAGGTTGTTGCAATAGTCCAATGAACCACACTAGTCAATGCACCAAGCAAAATTGTTACAATAAGCAATATACACATGTATGCATGTAAAATTCTGTTTAACTAAATGAGCAGCTTTCTCATTCATCCAAAGGGAACACACCATAGAATAAGAAAAGAACAAAATTGAAAACTTAGCAATAATTTAGTATTTAAGAAAGAAAATTTATCAATAAAGTTGTCAGAAAGTTACAACCCTTCATTGTTCCAACTTCTTTCCATTTTCTCCACTGTAACCAAGTTCAAGTGCTTGAGTTGCTTCAAACTTTATCTTGGTGATACTGCCTCGATAAAAAATCAAATACAAATTTATTGAAGGACAAAAGAGTCCATTCAATATACATTTGGTGACCCCTAAAAACATCCTTGAGTTTCAAGTTTCCCCCCACCAGTGGTAAGGGACTTGGAACACTCTTCGGTGTAGAACAAAACACGCAACCTCGCGAATTACATCAGATCCTGCAACATTAAACAGGATCACCGTATCGATTTGCTGCAAAAATTGGATAGTTGTCCAAACAGCAATCGGCGATATTCAGTTGGGTCCTGCAAATTATCAGGATCAACAAAGTCATTCAATATACATTTGGTGACCCCTAAAAACATCCTTGAGTTTCAAGTTTCACCCACCAGTGGTAAGGGACTTGGAACACTCTTCGGTGTAGAACAAAACACGCAACCTCGCGAATTACGTCAGATCCTGCAACATTTAACAGGATCAACGTATCGATTTGCTGCAAAAATTGGATAGTTGTCCACACAGCAATCGGCAATATTCAGTCAGATCCTGCAAATTATCAGGATCAATAAAGCTACCAGCAACCGCAAAGGAATTTTGGACTCAATCAACACGCAACCGCGAATCTATAGTCAACGGATCATCTGTGCATTGTGCTAGCTTCAGAAGATGGCAGAAGAAAAAATCAGTATGGACGTATTGGCTCAATCCCAACGCGAAACGGGTGAGATCATACAGGGAATCATAAAAAATTATAAGGACTCCCAGTCCAGGAAGAACCTAGGAGGTTGAATAGCGCATGGGCGGATTTCGAGATAACTGACAACAAAATACGCTGTCTTGAAAATCCACCATCGGACGACGATTATTTTATCAGTAATTACTACACTGACATAGCGGTGCTCGTGGAAAAATACAGGCATGAATTGGAGTCGGCAATGATGCAAACACCGGTTAACCAGCAAAAAGGTCCAACCGCAACAAAAACAAACAATTCAGAAGTAGAGTATCAACATCAAGAACTGGCAAGGACACAAGCTCATCATCAGCTTCCACCAATTCAACAGCAGGCTATGTGTTCCCCAACACCTACTCCATCCGCAAGAGCGTCGCAAATTACCTTATCCATTAGAAGACAAAACGTGATGATATCGTCTCTAAAACGGGTAATCACAACGGACCCAACGGCAACCAACATGAAATTGAAAGAGAAGTTGTGGGAACAGATCCAGGAGCTACATTTCTCAATTTGGGAAAACTGTGCCAACCCACTCGAAGAAGGATATGACATGGACTCTTACACGGATCTAGAAAAAATGGTGATACAAAACTTCAAACATACAACAGTGCCTGCAGCACAATACAGGGCAGAGTGTGCACAAACGAACGTGTTGCCACTTCCCAAAATTACAATTCCGAAATTCGACGGGGATTATTTGAAATGGCCTGCGTTCGCTGATCTTTTCTCACAGTTGGTAGTCAACCAAAACATTCCCGTTGTGCAGAAAATATGGTATCTCAAGGCGAACGTAACCGGTGAAGCTGAAAAGCTCATCAGCCATCTTTCCGCCACAGCTGATAATTATGAGACAGCCTGGAATGCATAACAAGACCGGCACAACAACAAGCGTGTACTGGTATCAACACTAATGCAGAAACTAATCGATCAGCCGTCATCTCGGACGTCAGCAGCCTCCATAAAACAGCTACATGATGTTACTCAAGAGTGTCTGCATGCCCTCAACAATATAGGGGTGGACACTTCTTCATGGAGTCCAATGCTGCTTCATCTTCTCATAAAAAAGTTAGATCGAGGTCTTCACTCGCAATATGAAAAAACAATAGAAAATCCAAAGGAATTGCAGCATGTGAGCAAATTCCTAGAATTTCTAGAGACCCGGTTTCAGTCAATGGAAGCCATGGGGCAGAAGGAAAAAGGGTCAGCCAAGTCGTGCGCTTCAGCAGCTTCAACAAACCAAGGCAATGCTGCATGCACGCTATGCAACGATGGCGCTCACAAACTATTTCAGTGTCAGACCTTTTTGAAATTAAAACCCTCGGAGCGGCTTAATTACACACAAAGGCAAAAATGTTGTGTGAACTGCTTACGTATGGGACATTCAGCAAAACAATGCACTTCACGATGTTGCATGAGGTGCAATAAAAAACACAACACACTGTTGCATTTGGACAACAAGCAAGAGTCCTCAAACAAAAAGGATAATCAAAAAGTATCATCAGCCGCATCAACTAAAACAGCAGGGGGCGCAGGGCCTTCATCTTCAACGTCATCATCTCAGGCAATCAACGACATAGAAGCTACCTCATTAGCAGCATCTAATAATCAACAAGCAAGTTCGTACGTGCTACTTAGCACAGCAGTTGTGAAAATACAAGCAGATGGAACAGAGGTGGAATGCCGTGCTTTACTCGACTCCGGATCACAAGTCAATTTCATCACGGAACGTCTAGTAAAACGGCTCGGCATTTCCAGACAGATTTCGAACATAAGCATCAATGGAATCGGTTCAACAAATACAAAGACCCGGCACCGAGTAAATGTAGAACTCAAATCCCGAATTAACAAGTATTCGACGCGACTTGAGGCCTTTGTTCTGCCGCGTATATTGTCACCACAACCATCACAATTCATCAATACTGACAAATGGCCACTACCCAAAAATGTGGCACTCGCTGATCCAGCTTTCAACCGCCCCGATAGAATCGATATTCTGCTGGGCGCAGAACACTATCACGGCTTGTTAGCGATCGGGCAAATAAAATTGGCAAATCAGCTTCCAACAATGCAGAACACTGTATTCGGATGGATAATTTCTGGAAAAATACAGGAGGAACAATCCAACAATCTGACGTGCGGAATATGCACCGCTGATGAATCACTTGATGCTTCCATCGCCCACTTTGGGAACTAGAAGAGATCAAAACAGCCAGTAAACCAATGTCCATCGAAGATAAACAATGCGAAAATCACTTCGAACAACACACCATAAAAGATAATCAAAATCGATTTGTGGTGCGGATTCCTTTCCATCAAGGTCCTCAAGCTTTAGGTGACTCACACGGAATCGCAATCAATCGCTTCTTTTCTCTGGAACGGCGATTACAGAAAACCCCGGAATTAAAAGCTCAATATGCTAATTTCATGGAAGAATACGAGAAGCTGGGACACATGACAAAGATACCAGCAGATGCGATTCGCTCTCCAAACTATTTCATCCCACATCACTGCGTGCAACGACCGGAAAGCTCAACTACCAAGCTTCGGGTCGTATTTGATGCTTCAGCAAAAACTTCATCGGGACACTCACTGAATGACCTAATGTACACAGGTCCAACTGTTCAAAGTGACTTGTTCTCCATACTACTGCGGTTCAGGTTGCCCAAATATGTGTTCACAACTGATGTCGAGAAGATGTACCGACAAATACTCGTCTCGCCTAAGGATCGTCATCTTCAATTAATCAGTTGGCGAAAGGAACCCTCGCAACCCATAACGTACTATCAACTAAACACAGTTACGTATGGCACCAGAGCGGAACCATACTTAGCAACAAAATGCCTGCAGCAGGTGGCCAAGGAAAACACGATACGGTACCCGCTCGCGTCGCAGTTTCTCCAAGAGAACTTCTACGTCGATGATGGGCTGGGTGGATCCGACAGCCTGGTGACAGCGTTAACACTACAACAGCAACTCATACAAGTCATGAAGGAGAGTAGCTTTAATCTACGCAAATGGTGTGCCAATAACCCACAATTGTTGCAGTACATTTCGCAAGGAGATCAAGAAGTCAATTTAGATTTTGAAAGCTCAAAGGCGGATTCGATCAAGACGTTAGGCCTCACCTGGCTCCCAAAGGATGACACCTTCTGCGTAAAAGTCAACATTGACTCGGTTCGAAGAATCACTAAACGCTCGGTCACATCCGATCTAGCAAGGCTTTTTGATCCTTTGGGGTTATTATCGCCAGTCATAGTAACAGCAAAAGTATTTATACAAAAGTTATGGGAATTAAAACTTGACTGGGATCAGTCGCTACCAGAATCGTTACACACTAAATGGGCTACCTTCAGAAACGACCTGAACGCGTTAAAAACTCTTCGGGTATCGCGGCACATTGGTAAGGGAAAGGTGCCCCAGTCGATGCAACTACACAAGGCGTACGGCGCAGTGGCATACATCCAATCCACATTTAAGGATGGAACCACCATGACTCGAATTCTTTGCGCAAAATCTCGGGTCGCCCCTCTTAAGCGACAAACCATACCAAGGTTGGAACTCTGCGCGGCTGTACTTGGAGCTCAGCTTGCATCAAGAATCAAAACTGATCTTCAATTAACATGTCCTGTCTGGTTCTGGACCGACTCAGAGATCGTTCTGGCCTGGATTAACTCATCATCTGGCGCCTTTCATACATTTGTGGCAAACAGACTTGCAATCATTCAAGAGTCAACCCAAGCAGATCAATGGCGTCATGTTGGCTCAAAAAGTAATCCAGCCGATGTTTTATCTCGCGGGATTTCACCAGCCGTTCTAAAAGACTGTACACTTTGGTTCTGTGGCCCTCTGTTTCTACACGGAAACGAGTCAATTTGGCCACCCACATACAACTCACAACTGGCAATTCCAACGGAACTAGAAAGAAAACGTAAGGCGCCTGAGGCTCTTGTCACTTCAGTAGCTTCATCTGACTTTATGTATCTAATAAGACACAACAACTCATTTGCCCGTCTACAACGCATTATAGCCTACATGCTGCGTTTCAGTAATCGATGCAGGCACAAGGTCATCAATCAACAAACTCAGTGGGCACTTACCACAATCGAACTAGACGTTGCCCTGACGTACATAGTCAGGCAGATGCAAGAGTCGGACTTCAAGGAAGAGATTGACCAGCTAAAAAAATATCAAGAATTGCGCGGAACAAGCAATTTACGCAACTTATCACCATTCCTGGATAACTTCGGCTTACTACGCGTTGGAGGTCGCCTTGAAGAATCATCATTGCCATTCGACTCAAAACATCAATTGTTAATTCCCTATAATGATCCAATTTCAAAACTCATCTTTGAAATGGTTCATCAGGAGAATAAGCATTGTGGAGCACAAACTCTGCTGGGAATCGTACGACAGCGATTCTGGCCACTGAAGGGAAAAATCATGGCTCGAGCTACTGTTCACCGTTGCGTAAGATGTAGCAGAGCTAAGCCAGTACTGTTCAACCAAGTCATGGGAAACCTGCCTTCAACACGGGTAACACCAGCACGACCGTTCATCAATACCGGAGTTGATTACTGTGGCCCTCTAACAGTCCACTACAAGCTGCGAGGAAAAAGGCCACATAAGGCCTACATTGCAGTCTTTTGCTGCTTCGCGACAAAGGCTGTGCACCTAGAACTAGTGAGCGACCTCACAACTGAGGCCTTCATAGGTGCCCTCAAAAGATTCATTGGACGACGAGGCCACTGCCAAAGATTATATTGTGATAACGCAACAAATTTTGTTGGAGCGAAAAATAAGCTACCAGAGCTGTCAGAAGTCATACACACCCCTGCTGCGCAAGAAGCCATTACAAACGCCTGCAACAACAAGGGGATCCAGTTCAATTTCATCCCGCCAAGAGCACCACACTTTGGTGGCCTCTGGGAAGCAGCTGTCAAATCAGCCAAGCATCTTCTGGTAAGAAGCGCAGCAAATGCTTCCCTAACCTATGAGGAACTTGAAACATTAATCGTAGAAATCGAGGCAATACTGAATTCAAGGCCCATTTCTCCAATGTCAAACGATCCAAATGACATAGGCGCGCTGACCCCGGGACATTTTCTGATCGGTGAACCACTCACGGCCCAAGTTGACGCACAACCAAAGCCAGCGGCGTCGAGCCTGGCCACTAGATGGAAACTGGTCTCCCAACTTAAGCATCAGTTCTGGAGCAGATGGTCCCGAGACTATCTAAATGAATTGCAGTATCGCAACAAATGGCAAGAGCAGTCGCAAAATCTTGAACCAGGGTCCATTGTCATCATCAAAGAAGATAATGCTCCAGTAATGCAGTGGCCACTAGGGCGTGTCGTAAAGACATACAGAGGAAAAGACAACACAGTTAGAGTTGCAGATGTAAAAACAGCCTCCGGTGTGCTCAAAAGAGCCATTCACTATCTAGCACCACTGCAGAGACTTAAACAGGACACCATTGGCAAGGAACAACTAACCACATCGCAGCCATTTGACACAGATGAGGAAGAGGAACAAGCTTCACCAACTTCACAAGACGAGCGTCCAAGTAGGAAAAAACGAAAGACAGTCGCCTCCAGTCTAATGCTTACCATGGTCGTTGCATTATTAGCGCTTCCACTAATCTGCAACGCGAATAAAATAGAAATAACTAAGTTTCAACCAAACATTGGCATACATTTTGAAGGCATCGGCACAACACGAATTTCACGATCAGAATGGAAAATCATAACATATTATGAATTACAACCGTACTGGCGAGAAATGCAGACCTTCACAAATGGGACTGCATCCCTACAGCATCTCTGTACCTTCGTATCTCAAAAAACAACATGTATAAACGTTCTCCAAAGCCTCAAATTTGGTTTCTCAGATCTTAAAGATGGAAACACTTTACTCAAGAACAAAAGAAATAAACGTGGTGCAGTAAATATCGTGGGAAATGTTGCCAACTCACTGTTTGGGGTACTGGATTCAACCTATGCTGAACAAATGTCGAACACCATCGAACAGATCAAGGAAGATGAAACTTATCTAAAGCGGCTGTTAAAAAACCAGACCTCATTCATAGATTCAACCCTCAACATCTTTAAGCAAGATGAAACCCAGATCCAGAGCAAATTCGACAACCTCGACGAGCAAGTCAACAGAATTGACTCCAGGTTACGCGACAACGAACAAGAAAAACATGAACTTAAGTTATTCCAAGGTTTTGTTCTACTAGCTACACAATTGTCATTGATGTCAGCAAGACTACATCGAACACAAACAGCAATAATTACGGCATTGTCTGACTCTCAACATGGCAAGATCAGCCCATTACTGCTGTCACCATCACAACTTCAAGCCGAGCTGATACAAGTGAGAAATCACTTGCCCTCAGCACTACAACTACCAGTCAATCAGGACAATCTGCTTCAGCTCTATAAAATCATGAACGTGAAGGGAGGAATTGCAAACAATCACATAATTTTCCATATAACGATTCCTCTATGTGATCCAGAGACGTTGGAACTTTTTAAGCTGCACCCGATACCAGCTCTTCTCCACAACACGATGACAGCTATCCAGCCATGCAGTCAAATCATCGCCATAAACGCTCACCGAGATGAATATTATGCGTTGACTGAACAGCAATGGGCATCTTGCACACCACTAACAGAAGATGAAGTCTTATGCTCAAGCATGCAGTCTAAATTCAATTCAGATGCAGCCAAATGCCTATGTGAAATTTCGTTACTGAACAATGTCACTAGTACCAACTGCAACGTAACTCCGTTTGTAGAAAACACATCACTCATTCAATTGAACCACAACAATCAATGGATGTACACCATGCCGCACTCAACCCCTATGACAGCCGTGTGCAGCCAAGAACACATTCGACTCAACCTACAGGGCACTGGACTCATAAAAATAAGCCCAGACTGCACACTCAAATACAAAGCTATGTTCATTCAGGGACACGAAATCTATTCAACATCCCTACACACATCATATACTGCTACTGCCAACATGAGTGAAATTAATTACCCAACCGAAGAAGAAGTCAGAAGAATTCACTTCAAAAAATACATAGATCATATAAAAAATATATCGGATATCCAACAAGAATTACACCAACAGGTACTCACTGATCTACCTCAACAACTGACTCACATAAAAAGACACCATGCAGCAGTAGCTTACGCCGCCCTTCTTCTTACAATCGGAGTCATCATTGCAACAATCTACCAGAAGCAACAAAGTCGAAAAAGAAAATTAGGTCAACAAACCTCACCAGCAGCAATTTGCCAGCATGCAGCGTCATCAGAATTTACAGTAACAGTAGCTTGAATAAAAAAGAAATAAAATTAAACCAAAAGAACATTATTTTTTGTTTTTCAAATACTTGTATCGTCTAGGAACATTCAAGCCATTGAAAATATCAAATATCAATACAATGTAATTTTGTCGAGCATAGCTCAACGGCGGGGAGCATGT
Organism: Phaonia tiefii; assembly: GCA_963931995.1. Classification (NCBI taxonomy): domain Eukaryota; kingdom Metazoa; phylum Arthropoda; class Insecta; order Diptera; family Muscidae; genus Phaonia; species Phaonia tiefii. The sequence goes on along the minus strand of OZ008368.1, from coordinate 107,463,647 downwards.
TCATACATTCACATCGCTTGGTTTTGTTTTCTTTATATGTTTACATTTAATCATTTACGCTGACTCAAAATTTATTTATTGTCCCCAAATCCATCAATGATAAACACACACACATCTGCAAAGCGACTACTTCAACTTTATGTAAACAAATAAGGTTGTTGCAATAGTCCAATGAACCACACTAGTCAATGCACCAAGCAAAATTGTTACAATAAGCAATATACACATGTATGCATGTAAAATTCTGCTTAACTAAATGAGCAGCTTTCTCATTCATCCAAAGGGAACACACCATAGAATAAGAAAAGAACAAAATTGTAAACTTAGCAATAATTTAGTATTTAAGAAAGAAAATTTATCAATAAAGTTGTCAGAAAGTTACAACCCTTCATTGTTCCAACTTCTTTCCATTTTCTCCACTGTAACCAAGTTCAAGTGCTTGAGTTGCTTCAAACTTTATCTTGGTGATACTGCCTCGATAAAAAATCAAATACAAATTTATTGAAGGACAAAAGAGTCCATTCAATATACAATATGGATAATAAGTATCTTACGTAATAGAAATAAACTTCAACCTTTTAACCTTCAGGAAATAAATCCACGGCTAAATTTTCGGTGCATAACCGCACCGATTCATAAGGAGGGAGCAGTTAATAGGGGAAGTGAGTGAAGTTATAAACGTTTATAACTAGCAAAGACACAAACCATTTTGCTTATTGTGAATGGTTAGGATGAAATTAATTTGTAACCTGCTGCGAAAATTTAGCTTTTCCCGGAAAATATTGAAGCAACCACAACAAAATTTGCACATGACATGGAAAAACCCCTGATATATCCAGGAATGGTGCAACCCAGACGATTCTTTATTCTAGGACATTGTCACAAGGCTGTGAATATTTGAGTGGTTGAGTGGGCATATCCGGAAAACGGCGGGGGTGGCATCAATCATGGGTATACCATAAGTAGTGTGGGAGCCCCGGTATCCAACCCAGTCCCCAATTTTTTTAGATTCGATTTCAGAGTGGGCGTATCTGTAGTGAAAAGATTAAGTTTTCATATGGAAAATTCTGGAGCGGATGAGTGGACATATCGCAAAAACGGCGGGGGTGGCATCAATCATGGGGATATCATAAGTAGTATGGGAGCTCCGGTATCCAACCCTGTCCCCACTTTTTTCAGATTCGATTTCAGAGTTGGCGTATCTGTAGTGAAAAATTCAGTTTTCATATGGAAAATTCTGGAGCGGATGAGTGGGCATATCGGAAATTCGGCGAGGGTGGCATCAATCATGGGGATACCATAAGTAGTCTGGGAGCTCCGGTATCCAACGCTGTCCCCACTTTTTTCAGATTCGATTTCAGAGTGGCCGTATCTGTAGTGAAAAAATTCAGTTTTCATATGGAAAATTCTGGAGAGCATGAGTGGACATATCTAAAAACCATATCGATTTTGGACTGGTGATATATTTAGTCCAAATAGTGCCTTTTTTTTTAAAAAGTAAAAACTAAGTTATCATATCCCGAAAATTGCGGGGTTGGGTGAATGAGGGAGATATATTTTTTATCTCGGGAACCTTACTATCCAGATATATCACCACTTTTCCAGTTTCGACATTAAACGTGCGTATGTTTGTAAAAAAAAATAATTAATTTAAATAAATTTAATTTTTCACAAAGGTGGGGGATATTAGAAATCCGCACGCTTGTAAAAAAATAACTAATTAGTAAAATTTAATTTTTCACAAAGGTGGGAAATTTGCAGTGAAAGAATTCAGTTTTCATATGGAGAATTCTGGGGAGGATGAGTGGACATATGTATCTGCAAAACGACAGTGGTGGCATCGACCATGGGGATACCATAAGTAGTCCTGGAGTTCAGGTATCCAATATTGACCCTACTTTTTGCAGATTCGATTTGAGAGAGGGCGTATCCGTAGTGGAAAATATTGTTATCATTGACAAATCCTGGAGAGGTTGAGTGAATATGTCTGAAAAACAACAGGGGTGGCATCAATCATGGGGAAATCATTACAACTAAATGAAAAATGTCAAAAAACAAAACTTTTATAAATAAAAAAAGCCTTCGTTATGCGGGGATTGAACCGGGTACCATAAACCTGAAAAAGTAGTCACCATGACACTACGCGTGTTATGCCACCATGCTACATTACTACATTGTCAATCATTGTATATTTTGGGCTTTCTTTTTTTTTGTACAGTCGTTGTGCACATATTTTATGAATAAAAGTGGAGGTTTCGAGTGATATTCTGATGAATCTCAGACGAATTGCTTAATTTAATAATGCTACAAACATTTTAACTAAATTTATAAATTTATTTATAATCTAAATAAAATATACTTAAGTATGCAGTTTAATAAAAAAAATATAATAAATATCAATCCGCAGCGGGGTTCGAACCTCGTGCATAAAAACAGTGCACGCACTCTGCTTGCCCCTTAGCACTCTAGACCACAGAGTCACATGTCTTTTTGTCTATAAGCTTAGAATTTATTGATACTACATGTTCGTTCTATACCAGCAATATTATATTTAAAGTTTGCAATTCGGGGAAGACCACAACTTATCTATTTGTGTGTATACATTCCAAAGCAAATGAATATTTGTATGTAGATATGTTAACGTTTAGTATAATTGAAACTTGTGATGGGAAATGTGGTGCAATGTACCACTTTTGGTGCAATTGAAACTTTTTTGGTACAATGGTGCGTGCATTCAAGAATGTTTTAGTACAAACAACCACTTTTTTCGTTAATATTTTTAAAATCGCTCAAGTAATATTATCTATTCCTGAGGCTTCAATATGTGTTGGAAAAGAAGAAGGACTTCGGTGAAATTGGACTACATTTTGGAATTTACTTATGTACATGCATTGGTATTTTCGGGTAATTTTTGGTACAATTGTTTGACAATTTTGTTATTAGTTTTGACGAAAGAGGATAATTTCTGGGAACGTGTTAAAGCAAAATAGTAGTAAAATAGACAAAACGTAAATATTTTTAACAAAAATACTCATAAACAACGATAAAAAATAATATCAGCCAAGCGTTAATTTCAAGTTAATTTTCAAAAATATGAAAAACATGCATCGTAATACGTAGCAAATTTGTTAAAACGGCTTTGGCACAAATTTTAATTTGTACATTAAGTAAAGCGGACTACAGAGATTTCATTCATAATATGTATAAGCCTAATCAGTACATTTATATCTGACTTGGTAGTAATGCCAACAGCATCCTTTTGCGAAAATCGCATTGCTTTTTATTTGAAATAGAAAATGACGGTAAAACGACACATCTATTTTCTCACCGGTTCTAGTACGATCTGTGCGTTTGCACTTTATCTTTGCGCTCATTTTCCACAAAACCAACACTAATAATAATATTGGAACTTTTTTTTACATTTACTACTTCTGCTAGATTAACTTATTTTTTCCATGGAAATTGCTCTATTCACATTAATCCACCATAACAATCACTTTCCTGCTAATATATTAAACTAAAATTGCAGCTTTCATAAAAATTTGTCGTGAATGATTGAAGAACATAAAATATACAGATCGAATATAAACAAACAAACGCGAAAAAGATATAAGTGGTCGAGAAATATCAGATTCAATAGCAATTGCAAACGAAAATAGCCAAAAAAAACTTCTAAATTAATATCAAAATAGAACGCGGTCTACAAAATTCAACTTTTTGGACCTATTTTCGTCTAACTTTAGCTAAGATTTCAATGAGACTAGATTTCAAGGGAGGATGATATTTTCATAATACATACTTACATATGTAGTTCGTGTATACATAATGCTCTTAAAATGTGAATTTTTAAATCTTGGGCTCGAAACAAAAACAAATATTTCTGTAACAAATACTATATTCTGAGGAAATTTGTAACTAGATATTTAATATACTATGCACATAGTATGTATGTAGTACTACACTATCTAACTGGTTTCCCATTAGATTCCATGAAGGAATTGGGGAGAGCTTCTCACAAGCAGTGAGCTGTACGCTTCCTAGTTTTATTTCACTGATTGGGCCTACAGTTTTTACACCGATTCCGAACGGTATTTTGAGAAGTTTTTTCATGGCTAAATACTCGATACTGTCGCCGTCACTATGCGAGGTGACCGCCTTTAAGTTGGTCAGAGCAGGTATCGAACCCAGGATATCATGTACAAGAGGAGCACATAGTACTATACGCTAAATTTATACATTTAATTATAAGCTATGTAAATAAAATATACATACTTACTTAAGTATGCAATGTATTAGAATTTCTCGGTTTAATAAAAAAATATAATAAATAGCAAGCCGGAGCGGGGTTCGAACCTCGTGCATAAGAAAAAACTGCACTCACTCTGCTTGCCCCTTAGCACTCTAGACCACAGAGTCACATACCTTTTCGTGTATAAGTTTAGTATTTATTGATACTACATGTTCGTTCTATACCATCGATATTTTATTTAAAGTTTGCAATTCGGGGAAGAACACAACTTATCTATTTGTGTGTATACATTCCAATGCAAATGAATATTTGTATGTAGATATGTTAACGTTTAGTGGAATTGAAACTTGTGATGGGAAATGTGGTGCAATGTACCACTTTTGGTGCAATTGAAACTTTTTTGGTACAATGGTGCATTCAAGAATGTTTTGGTACAAACAACCACTTTTTTCGTTAATATTTTTAAAATCGCTCAAGTAATATTATCTATTTCTGAGGCTTCAATATGTGTTGGAAAAACTGTTTAGTCTAACCAATACAAAACATACGGTTCAGATATGTAATTGCTTTGCCATTGATACTTCAAGAAGAAGGACTTCGGTGAAATTGGACTTAATTTTGGAATTTTGGACTACATTTGGGAAAAAGTTAATAATTAATTTTTTGTTTGAAAGACGTTACAAAGAATTATTGTATAAGGAAAGAGTTACAATATAGTCTCAGATTGCAAAGCAAAATTACAAACTGCTTAGGATTTATTGAGGAATATCGAAAAATTTCTCAGCTCTTCAACTGAAATCTGGAGGCCTTAAACAAAAACATAATGCTGTATTATTTAATAACGATAAAAATACATTACATAACATAATACATAAACATAAAATAAAATAACATATTGCCATAAATATGAGGCAATTATTTACAAATAGAGCTAAAAAGCTCCTAGCACTTTTTTCTTAAAAAAGGAGCAGCAATAAAAAAAGAGCCAAAAATGCCCTAAAAGGGCTAAACTGGCAATACTGATTACAAGATTATGTTCAAATAAAATTCGTGGAATTCACTTTTCATATTCTAGCATATAACAAAGTGAGACATCTGGAATTGAAACAAAATTTCAGTTTGTGCTTCCATTGATGGTTGCAGTTTATTCTTGTTTGATATTTTGGTGCAAGTGAAAGTGTTTTCAATGAAAATGGACCCAAAAAAATTTGAAATTGAATTCGGCAAAATATTTTATTTAACCTTAAAGGAACATATGAATGTGAAGTTATACTCATTTTTAAAATGGAAGCAAAAGAACCATAAAGAGTTTAACGTGTTTTACAAGTGCTTGAATAAACTTAAGGACATTTTCCCGAATTACCGGCTTGCCGTATCAAACGATAACCAAAAGAAGCGATTTTACGCATTGTTTAGAAAAATGGTAAGTACATGTGAGTGTTTCTATAAATAATTGTGTGTATTTTGCCAATACCATTTCTAAATATTAAATTTTGTTCAGTTTTTGCACAATATTTTGAAATTAAAAAAAAGACAAGTATACAGTTTCATGTATGTAAGCAGAACCACAATAAGGTACAGTTTTTCGAACTTTTTAATTTAACCCAATGTAGAAGGATCATTTTTGTTTTTTTACTGTACGTCGTTTTTCGGATCTGTTCCGAATATTTGTGGGTGTTTCATTTAGTGTATAGGTTGCGTACCATTGAAAAAGATTAAAAAATTACGTGGCCAGCGCCTTCATCGAAGGTCAAAAATGTGATTTTACGGTTTGACGCATCACTTACGAGTTGTGGGTATTTTTTTGTTTTAGGAATTTAACTATTTTTGAGGGCAAAATTAATTATGTTTATTGATGTGGATCACGTTAAAAAAAATCCCTTAGAAAGACGGAATTATTGACTATTTTTTCTATTGGACACTTTGTGTCCCAGATATAGACATTTGTTTTATTTTTTCTGAAAATATTTAACCCCTACACTAAATGCGGTGTATTCCAGTATTGTACGAATGAGAAATGCGCAACATAGTGTAGTGTATTTGCTCAAAGACCAGTACACGGGTTGTGTACATCATTTTAAAATCATAGCGTATAGTATTCGGTAGTAAAAAAAGGAATAACGCATTTGTAGTTCCAAGGTACCATATGTAATCGTACGACTTTCTTTTCGAACACTGGTTTTAGTTGTATGTTCGTTTGCTGGTACTAGAAACCAAAAATTAAAAAACAGAAGACAGCTGTAATAGCTGTAGTTATAGCACAGGCAAAAATAAACTGCCGAAGCACACAAAGTTATATCGTATTTTAGTTTTTTCGTTTGGTGTACATAATTTGTTAAGATACCAAGTGATGTAGTTATTGTAAGAACGGTGGTAGTTAATTATTTTTAAAATGTTAGTAATAAAAATTAAATTCTTATGGTTCTTTTCGTCTTCGTATATTTTACTAACCTATACAATATTTTAGAGGTGATTCAAGTTTGAGAATCAATTTTGAAACTGGTTCTGTTTACCAATATCGGTTCTCAATTCCGTGTTTCATTTAAAGGTTTTTGAATCCGGCTGTTTTCTAATATAGCTGTCAGATAAATATTAAAAATTTTTGAAACAAGTAATAAAAATGCCATCCTCGTTGGCGAACGAATTATAAAAACAGATAATTTGCATTTAGCGCTAGTCATAATGTGTAAGAAACTCATTTGTGGAACCTCCTACAGGTAATGGTATTATGCGTTAAGTACGCTTTCCATTTGTCTGCGAATTATTTTGGATCAAGCTCACAAATATCAGCAGATTTCAAAGAAAGTTGGTAAACGTGGCTTGCTCGGGTCTTTGAAGAACTCTATAAAAATCGTACTTTGCATATACTACAATTACATCTTTATAGTATATGAAAATAGATGTGGAAGACTCAATATACCAAACTCATTTCCTTCATACATTATTTTTACAACAAACTTCTGTATTTCTTAATCAACAGCTCAATACACTTTGTTTTAGTGGTAAGCTGCGAATTATTTGTTCAATCATATTCATTTAAAACAACATGAAAATGCAAATATTCGAGTATTAAAAAAGCCACAGTTTTTTATTTTCAATATATATGTATATATAATGTTGTTGAGCAGTATTTCGGTGAAAAATATGTACATCAAAGCATAAACAGTCTTATCTGTACAAAAAGTTAGTTACTACTATTCATTCCACTAGTTTCTGTAGTCGTATGCGTAGACGACATAATATAGGGTGCTTCATTAATGGTTGCTTCCATTACCTCGTCCATAAGTCCAACAAATAACGTGCGGGACAAGACACATCCTTGTCTTATATCCTTGTATGCAAAAAAAGTTTGTTCCTTTAGGGTCCTATAACTTTTGTGAACCTTTTATTTAAGGACATATATAATTTATGTAGACTATTTTGCTTAAGATAAAATTGGTTAATTCTTAACACTGACGACCGATAAAGTCATCTTAAAAAATTATTAGGAATTTTGGCATTTGTCCAATTAACAAGTAGGTACGTTCCAAAAGAACGTTATATTTTTTAAATCAGTTATTTATAAAGTATATATCAGCGTAATATTAATTAACAGTTAACAAATTATGATAAAAGTAGTAAATGAAAAACCATAATGTTAAATTTTTTAGGACGAAAAAGATATCAGGCTGGGCACCGTGAAAAGCGAATTTGATAATTTTTTTTAACGTGATCCACATCAATAAACATAATTAATTTTGCCCTCAAAAATAGTTAAATTCCTAAAACAAAAAAATACCCACAACTCGTAAGTGATGCGTCAAACCGTAAAATCACATTTTTGACCTTCGATGAAGGCGCTGGCCACGTAATTTTTTAATCTTTTTCAATGGTACGCAACCTATACACTAAATGAAACACCCACAAATATTCGGAACAGATCCGAAAAACGACGTACAGTAAAAAAACCAAAATGATCCTTCTACATTGGGTTAAATTAAAAAGTTCGAAAAACTGTACCTTATTGTGGTTCTGCTTACATACATGAAACTGTATACTTGTCTTTTTTTTAATTTCAAAATATTGTGCAAAAACTGAACAAAATTTAATATTTAGAAATGGTATTGGCAAATACACACAATTATTTATAGAAACACTCACATGTACTTACCATTTTTCTAAACAATGCGTAAAATCGCTTCTTTTGGTTATCGTTTGATACGGCAAGCCGGTAATTCGGGAAAATGTCCTTAAGTTTATTCAAGCACTTGTAAAACACGTTAAACTCTTTATGGTTCTTTTGCTTCCATTTTAAAAATGAGTATAACTTCACATTCATATGTTCCTTTAAGGTTAAATAAAATATTTTGCCGAATTCAATTTCAAATTTTTTTGGGTCCATTTTCACTGAAAACACTTTCACTTGCACCAAAATATCAAACAAGAATAAACTGCAACCATCAATGGAAGCACAAACTGAAATTTTGTTTCAATTTCAGATGTCTCACTTTGTTATATGCTAGAATATGAAAAGTGAATTCCACGAATTTTATTTGAACATAATCTTGTAATCAGTATTGCCAGTTTAGCCCTTTTAGGGCATTTTTGGCTCTTTTTTTTATTGCTGCTCCTTTTTTAAGAAAAAAGTGCTAGGAGCTTTTTAGCTTTATTTGTAAATAATTGCCTCATATTTATGGCAATATGTTATTTTATTTTATGTTTATGTATTATGTTATGTAATGTATTTTTATCGTTATTAAATAATACAGCATTATGTTTTTGTTTAAGGCCTCAAGATTTCAGCTGAAGAGCTGAGAAATTTTTCGATATTCCTCAATAAATCCTAAGCAGTTTGTAATTTTGCTTTGCAATCTGAGACTATATTGTAACTCTTTCCTTATACAATAATTCTTTGTAACGTCTTTCAAACAAAAAATTAATTATTAACTTTTTCCCAAATGTAGTCCAAAATTCCAAAATTAAGTCCAATTTCACCGAAGTCCTTCTTCTTGAAGTATCAATGGCAAAGCAATTACATATCTGAACCGTATGTTTTGTATTGGTTAGACTAAACAGTTTTTCCAACACATATTGAAGCCTCAGAAATAGATAATATTACTTGAGCGATTTTAAAAATATTAACGAAAAAAGTGGTTGTTTGTACCAAAACATTCTTGAATGCACCATTATACCAAAAAAGTTTCAATTGCACAAAAAGTGGTACATTGCACCACATTTCCCATCACAAGTTTCAATTCCACTAAACGTTAACATATCTACATACAAATATTCATTTGCATTGGAATGTATACACACAAATAGATAAGTTGTGTTCTTCCCCGAATTGCAAACTTTAAATAAAATATCGATGGTATAGAACGAACATGTAGTATCAATAAATACTAAACTTATACACGAAAAGGTATGTGACTCTGTGGTCTAGAGTGCTAAGGGGCAAGCAGAGTGAGTGCAGTTTTTTCTTATGCACGAGGTTCGAACCCCGCTCCGGCTTGCTATTTATTATATTTTTTTATTAAACCGAGAAATTCTAATACATTGCATACTTAAGTAAGTATGTATATTTTATTTACATAGCTTATAATTAAATGTATAAATTTAGCGTATAGTACTATGTGCTCCTCTTGTACATGATATCCTGGGTTCGATACCTGCTCTGACCAACTTAAAGGCGGTCACCTCGCATAGTGACGGCGACAGTATCGAGTATTTAGCCATGAAAAAACTTCTCAAAATACCGTTCGGAATCGGTGTAAAAACTGTAGGCCCAATCAGTGAAATAAAACTAGGAAGCGTACAGCTCACTGCTTGTGAGAAGCTCTCCCAAATTCCTTCATGGAATCTAATGGGAAACCAGTTAGATAGTGTAGTACTACATACATACTATGTGCATAGTATATTAAATATCTAGTTACAAATTTTCTCAGAATATAGTATTTGTTACAGAAATATTTGTTTTTGTTTCGAGCCCAAGATTTAAAAATTCACATTTTAAGAGCATTATGTATACACGAACTACATATGTAAGTATGTATTATGAAAATATCATCCTCCCTTGAAATCTAGTCTCATTGAAATCTTAGCTAAAGTTAGACGAAAATAGGTCCAAAAAGTTGAATTTTGTAGACCGCGTTCTATTTTGATATTAATTTAGAAGTTTTTTTTGGCTATTTTCGTTTGCAATTGCTATTGAATCTGATATTTCTCGACCACTTATATCTTTTTCGCGTTTGTTTGTTTATATTCGATCTGTATATTTTATGTTCTTCAATCATTCACGACAAATTTTTATGAAAGCTGCAATTTTAGTTTAATATATTAGCAGGAAAGTGATTGTTATGGTGGATTAATGTGAATAGAGCAATTTCCATGGAAAAAATAAGTTAATCTAGCAGAAGTAGTAAATGTAAAAAAAGTTCCAATATTATTATTAGTGTTGGTTTTGTGGAAAATGAGCGCAAAGATAAAGTGCAAACGCACAGATCGTACTAGAACCGGTGAGAAAATAGATGTGTCGTCTTACCGTCATTTTCTATTTCAAATAAAAAGCAATGCGATTTTCGCAAAAGGATGCTGTTGGCATTACTACCAAGTCAGATATAAATGTACTGATTAGGCTTATACATATTATGAATGAAATCTCTGTAGTCCGCTTTACTTAATGTACAAATTAAAATTTGTGCCAAAGCCGTTTTAACAAATTTGCTACGTATTACGATGCATGTTTTTCAAATTTTTGAAAATTAACTTGAAATTAACGCTTGGCTGATATTATTTTTTATCGTTGTTTATGAGTATTTTTGTTAAAAATATTTACGTTTTGTCTATTTTACTACTATTTTGCTTTAACACGTTCCCAGAAATTATCCTCTTTCGTCAAAACTAATAACAAAATTGTCAAACAATTGTACCAAAAATTACCCGAAAATACCAATGCATGTACATAAGTAAATTCCAAAATGTAGTCCAATTTCACCGAAGTCCTTCTTCTTTTCCAACACATATTGAAGCCTCAGGAATAGATAATATTACTTGAGCGATTTTAAAAATATTAACGAAAAAAGTGGTTGTTTGTACTAAAACATTCTTGAATGCACGCACCATTGTACCAAAAAAGTTTCAATTGCACCAAAAGTGGTACATTGCACCACATTTCCCATCACAAGTTTCAATTATACTAAACGTTAACATATCTACATACAAATATTCATTTGCTTTGGAATGTATACACACAAATAGATAAGTTGTGGTCTTCCCCGAATTGCAAACTTTAAATATAATATTGCTGGTATAGAACGAACATGTAGTATCAATAAATTCTAAGCTTATAGACAAAAAGACATGTGACTCTGTGGTCTAGAGTGCTAAGGGGCAAGCAGAGTGCGTGCACTTTTTTTATGCACGAGGTTCGAACCCCGCTGCGGATTGATATTTATTATATTTTTTTTATTAAACTGCATACTTAAGTATATTTTATTTAGATTATAAATAAATTTATAAATTTAGTTAAAATGTTTGTAGCATTATTAAATTAAGCAATTCGTCTGAGATTCATCAGAATATCACTCGAAACCTCCACTTTTATTCATAAAATATGTGCACAACGACTGTACAAAAAAAAAAGAAAGCCCAAAATATACAATGATTGACAATGTAGTAATGTAGCATGGTGGCATAACACGCGTAGTGTCATGGTGACTACTTTTTCAGGTTTATGGTACCTGGTTCAATCCCCGCATAACGAAGGTTTTTTTTATTTATAAAAGTTTTGTTTTTTGACATTTTTCATTTAGTTGTAATGATTTCCCCATGATTGATGCCACCCCTGTTGTTTTTCAGACATATTCACTCAACCTCTCCAGGATTTGTCAAAGATAACAATATTTTCCACTACGGATACGCCCTCTTTCAAATCGAATCTGCAAAAAGTAGGGTCAATATTGGATACCTGAACTCCAGGACTACTTATGGTATCCCCATGGTCGATGCCACCACTGTCGTTTTGCAGATACATATGTCCACTCATCCTCCCCAGAATTCTCCATATGAAAACTGAATTCTTTCACTGCAAATTTCCCACCTTTGTGAAAAATTAAATTTTACTAATTAGTTATTTTTTTACAAGCGTGCGGATTTCTAATATCCCCCACCTTTGTGAAAAATTAAATTTATTTAAATTAATTATTTTTTTTTACAAACATACGCACGTTTAATGTCGAAACTGGAAAAGTGGTGATATATCTGGATAGTAAGGTTCCCGAGATAAAAAATATATCTCCCTCATTCACCCAACCCCGCAATTTTCGGGATATGATAACTTAGTTTTTACTTTTTTTAAAAAAAGGCACTATTTGGACTAAATATATCACCAGTCCAAAATCGATATGGTTTTTAGATATGTCCACTCATGCTCTCCAGAATTTTCCATATGAAAACTGAATTTTTTCACTACAGATACGGCCACTCTGAAATCGAATCTGAAAAAAGTGGGGACAGCGTTGGATACCGGAGCTCCCAGACAACTTATGGTATCCCCATGATTGATGCCACCCTCGCCGAATTTCCGATATGCCCACTCATCCGCTCCAGAATTTTCCATATGTAAACTGAATTTTTTCACTACAGATACGCCAACTCTGAAATCGAATCTGAAAAAAGTGGGCACAGGGTTGGATACCGGAGCTCCCATACTACTTATGATATCCCCATGATTGATGCCACCCCCGCCGTTTTTGCGATATGTCCACTCATCCGCTCCAGAATTTTCCATATGAAAACTTAATTTTTTCACTACAGATACGCCCACTCTGAAATCGAATCTAAAAAAATTGGGGACAGTGTTGGATACCGGGGCTTCCAGACTACTTATGGTATCCCCATGATTGATGCCACCCTCTCCGAATTTCCGATATGCCCACTCGTCCTCTCCAGAATTTTCCATATGAAAACTGAATTTTTTCACTACAGATACGCCCACTCTGAAATCGAATCTGAAAAAAGTGGGGACAGGGTTGAATACCGGGGCTCCCAAATGACTTATGATATCCCCGTGATCGATGCCACCCCCGCCGTTTTTGCGATATGTCCACTCATCCGCTCCAGAATTTTCCATATGAAAACTGAATTTTTTCACTACAGATACGCCCACTCTGAAATCGAATCTAAAAAAAGTGGGGACAGTGTTGGATACCGGGGCTCCCAGACTACTTATGGTATCCCCATGATTGATGCCACCCTCTCCGAATTTCCGATATGCCCACTCGTACTCTCCAGAATTTTCCATATGAAATCAGAATTTTCTCCCTACGGATACCCCCACTCTGAAATCGAATCTGTAAAAAGTGGGGACGGGGTTGGATACCGGGGCTCCCAAACGACTTATGATATCCCCATGATCGATGCCACCCCCGCCGTTTTTCCGATATGTCCACTCATCCGATCCAGAATTTTCTATATGAAAACTGAATTTTTCACTACAGATACGCCCACTCTGAAATCGAATCTAAAAAAAGTGGGGACAGGGTTGGATACCGGGGCTCCCAGACTACTTATGGTATCCCCATGATTGACGTCCACTTCGCCCAATTTCCGATATGCCCACTCGTCCTCTCCAGAATTTTCCATATGAAATCTGAATTTTCTCCCTACGGATACGCCCACTCTGAAATCGAATCTGAAAAAAGTGGGGACGGGGTTGGATACCGGGGCTCCCAGACGACTTATGATATCCCCATGATCGATGCCACCCCCGCCGTTTTTTCGATATGTCCACTCATCCGCTCCAGAATTTTCCATATGAAAACTGAATTTTTCATTACAGATACGCCCACTCTGAAATCGAATCCAAAAAAAGTGGGGACAGGATTGGATACTGGGGCTCCCAGACTACTTATGATATCCCCATGATTGATGCCACCCCCGCCATTTTTCCGATATGCCCACTCGTCCTCTCCAGAATTTTCCATATGAAATCTGAATTTTCTCCCTACGGCTACCCCCAATCTGAAATCGAATCTGTAAAAAGTGGGGACGGGGTTGGATACCGGGGCTCCCAAACGACTTATGATATCCCCATGATCGATGCCACCCCCGCCGTTTTCCGATATGTCCACTCATCCGATCCAGAATTTTCTATATGAAAACTGAATTTTTCACTACAGATACGCCCACTCTGAAATCGAATCTAAAAAAAGTGGGGACAGGGTTGGATACCGGGGCTCCCAGACTACTTATGGTATCCCCATGAACGATGCCACCCCTATGGTTTTTCAGATATGCCCACTCATCCTCTCCAGAATTTTCCATATGAAATCTGAATTTTCTCCCTACGGATACGCCCACTCTGAAATCGAATCTGTATAAAGTGGGGACGGGGTTGGATACCGGGGCTCCCAAACGACTTATGATATCCCCATGATCGATGCGACCCCCGCCGTTTTTCCGATATGTCCACTCATCCGCTCCAGAATTTTCCATATGAAAACTGAATTTTTCACTACAGATACGCCCACTCTGAAATCGAATCTAAAAAAAGTGGGGACAGGGTTGGATGCCGGGGCTCCCAGACTACTTATGGTATCCCCATGATTGATGTCACCCTCTCCGAATTTCCGATATGCCCACTCGTCCTCTCCAGAATTTTCCATATGAAAACTGAATTTTTTCACTACAGATACGCCCACTCTGAAATCGAATCTGAAAAAAGTGGGGACAGGGTTGAATACCGGGGCTCCCAAATGACTTATGATATCCCCATGATCGATGCCACCCCCGCCGTTTTTGCGATATGTCCACTCATCCGCTCCAGAATTTTCCATATGAAAACTGAATTTTTCACTACAGATACGCCCACTCTGAAATCGAATCCAAAAAAAGTGGGGACAGGATTGGATACCGGGGCTCCTAGACTACTTCTGGTATCCCCATGATTGATGCCACCCCCGCCATTTTTCCGATATGCCCACTCGTCCTCTCCAGAATTTTCCATATGAAATCTGAATTTTCTCCCTACGGATACCCCCACTCTGAAATCGAATCTGTAAAAAGTGGGGACGGGGTTGGATACCGGGGCTCCCAAACGACTTATGATATCCCCATGATCGATGCCACCCCCGCCGTTTTTCCGATATGTCAGAACATCCGATCCAGAATTTTCTATATGAAAACTGAATTTTTCACTACAGATACGCCCACTCTGAAATCGAATCTAAAAAAAGTGTGGACAGGGTTGGATACCGGGGCTCCCAGACTACTTATGGTATCCCCATGATTGATGTCCACTTCGCCCAATTTCCGATATGCCCACTCGTCCTCTCCAGAATTTTTCATATGAAATCTGAATTTTCTCCCTACGGATACGCCGACTCTGAAATCGAATCTGAAAAAAGTGGGGACAGGGTTGAATACCGGGGCTCCCAAACGACTTATGATATCCCCGTGATCGATGCCACCCCCGCCGTTTTTGCGATATGTCCACTCATCCGCTCCAGAATTTTCCATATGAAAACTTAATTTTTTCACTACAGATACGCCCACTCTGAAATCGAATCTAAAAAAAGTGGGGACAGTGTTGGATACCGGGGCTCCCAGACTACTTATGGTATCCCCATGATTGATGCCACCCTCTCCGAATTTCCGATATGCCCACTCGTCCTCTCCAGAATTTTCCATATGAAATCTGAATTTTCTCCCTATGGATACGCCCACTCTGAAATCGAATCTGAAAAAAGTGGGGACTGGGTTGGATACCGGGGCTCCCAGACTACTTATGGTATACCCATGATTGATGCCACCCCCGCCGTTTTCCGGATATGCCCACTCAACCACTCAAATATTCACAGCCTTGTGACAATGTCCTAGAATAAAGAATCGTCTGGGTTGCACCATTCCTGGATATATCAGGGGTTTTTCCATGTCATGTGCAAATTTTGTTGTGGTTGCTTCAATATTTTCCGGGAAAAGCTAAATTTTCGCAGCAGGTTACAAATTAATTTCATCCTAACCATTCACAATAAGCAAAATGGTTTGTGTCTTTGCTAGTTATAAACGTTTATAACTTCACTCACTTTAATAGGGGTTAACCTAAGATAGTCATAAGTTTAACCACTGTTCATAATTTACCTCATACATTAGTCTAACCACTGTTCATACTTACCCCATACATTAGTTTAACCACTGCTTATACTTACCTCATACATTGTAGCGGTGCTTTGGTTTAAATCAGGTGCCACACTTTTTCATACGACTACTCGTGGCTGAGTTATGCTGAATCTGGATTCAGGCCAAAAACTGCATTTAAGCCACAGGAAATTGATTCGCAAGCCATTCGTTGGGAAAATGCTTGCCTAAGCAAATCACACAAAGGCCGTATTGAAAATTAAACTAAATAAAACAGATTTCTTGACACCTCAGAGTCAATTCGACAAAATCTCGCGTTTTCATTAACTTGTATATAATACAGTACAACATTTTTCAGGTCGATTCGGGACTCACTTCTGAGAATTGCACGTGAATGTAGCCCCAAAAATAAGAATGTTTGCCTTATTCGTTGTGTCAAGTTGGCTTCATTAATAATTTAATGGACATAATTTTTTTGCTCAAGTTGGATTTTTAGCAGTTTTTCTATATTTTAACTCGGTTATATCTCGGTATACCGTACGAAATATCTCTTTTGTCTCTGTAGCAAAGTTGTAGATAATGTAGATATTGAATATTATTGAGCAAAATTGCGGAAAAAATTAGCATTTTTGTGATTTTTTTACCTCCACAGCAGGCTTTAACCGATGGATATCAATTTTATTTACAGTTACGTAATATACACTTGACATTGTGTATACATTTGCTGGTGTGTAGACTCTTGCTGGTGTGTACACACCAGATGGCGTCACTGTGGTATTGTAAATAGGCACTTCCAAAAAAAAGCATATTTATGGATTTGTAATCCAGTTGTTGAGCAACAAAAGTGAAAAATGGAACTGGGAAATGCGAATTTTTGAGATTTTTAAGGCACTGGGTGCATTTTTTTCGGGTTCCGCTTTTTATCTCACATTAGACATTTTATTTAGGAAACGGAGAATAACAACTAGAATTCAAAGAAAAATCTTATGATATGTGGAAAACCTGAGCATAAAGAAATACAACAGGTAATATTTTAGACCAACAAAGTAGGAAGTCAACAGAGTCTCACCCCAAGAATTTTAGAATAACTCCGTGGAATTTATAAAATCGTACTCAAACAATAGTACAGGATCAAAATAAACTTTTTACCAAAAATTACTAGAAACCCTGAATCTACAAATTTAAATAAATGAGGTTTTCACCAAAAAGGGTACAATTGCAGAAATAGCTTTAAATTTACCCCAAATTCTTCAGGCCATTAACGGAAAATGTTCCAAATCAATCAAAATTGATAACTTGACACTATTGATTCCACATTATACATTAACTCCATATTTTTTAAGATTTAATGTAGGTGGACTATTTTCACTGTGAAGCGAAATCTCCAGAATTTTTGGTTTATTTAATAATAAGTAAAAAATTTCAAAACAACTCACAGGATAATTTTAATATAATAAAAAATAGACACAATCTAAACTTTAAGATAGAAATAATCAACTTTCATATTTCTATAAATTGCTATGAAATTTTCAAATAGTTAATACTTGTTCGGAGGTGGATAATTTTCTCTGTGACATACATATATATACGGAGTCATAAAGACAACTTTCAGCAAATTGTACACTTTCTTTTGAAATAATTTTTGTTTTAGGTGAGTATTTTTGTAGTTGTAAGATTTTTCATGCTATTATTTCATAAATTGTTAAAGGATCCAAGACCATGTTTAGAAAATATAAAGAGTTGAATTAATTATTATTTTTTAACATTCAAATAAATTTGAATACACATTTAACAAACGTGTAAGCTTTCTTTTGACCCTCACAGTATGTATGAAGGCAATTAATCGTAAGGCAAAAATAGTAAAACGAAATAATGAAATTCCCAAGAGAGGAACTAAAAACAATATTAAAATATGTTGCGAATTGCGAAACATTCTCCAACAAACACGACACCGCTTGAATACCCCAACTAGATTAGCCTAACTGTAAAGATCTTTTGTAGTATGCGGCATGCGACATGGGACTGTCCGTGGACGTGGAAAGTTTCTGGTAGCCATTCACTTGGGAGTGGCCTGAAATGATTCCTTCATTGGGCAGTCCAAGCAGTTCACTACTTCCACGCAATATGTAATGGACAATGGCTTTTTCGGAAACTTCCGTTAGCTAGCTAGACTGAGAAGGCTAAACAAATGAGCAGCAAATCAGGTTTAGTAGGTGACTCATGTCACTAAAGCTCATCAAACAATCGGACATATTCTTTTGTCCTAAAAGGCGGCTGAGCCCAGCATATGGGCCAATGGCGGATAGAAACC
Source organism: Phaonia tiefii (assembly GCA_963931995.1). Lineage (NCBI taxonomy): Eukaryota > Metazoa > Arthropoda > Insecta > Diptera > Muscidae > Phaonia > Phaonia tiefii. The sequence continues at coordinate 107,444,973 of OZ008368.1, read as the reverse complement.
AAAAGAAGAAAATTCAATTTCGACATGTTGCATCCTGGTCAGCGTCTGGTCCATAATGGGCGGCTGCAATCAAATATCCTGGCAGTAGGTAATATTCAAAAACCCGGTGGACCGGGTTTGCCTCCCGCCACCGTTCATAATGGCAGTGAATATACAACAACGAAAAAGAAAACATAAACAACCCCTTTTTTTGACGACCCCCCCAAACGTTATAAGGACCGCGATTTATGGATATGCACTTGGAATATGAGAACTCTATATAGATCCGCTGCAAGTATCCACCTTCACATGTCTTCGGAAAAAGAAACAGCGATACATACTACAGTTGCTATGGTAAAAAACATGAATTTGGTTGCGGATTTGTAGTTGGCGACATCTAGTATCTAGGTTCAATCTTGTGAGTGATCTCATAGCCACAATCCGCATAAAAGCGAAATATTTTTATATTCCCAAATTTGTGTACATGCCCCGACAGAAGAGAAAGATGATGATGCCAAAGGCATATTCTATGACATGACATTAAGAGGGAGAATGTATTTCATCTAACTATTGGCAATATCAGCTTACACGCTGATAGTTCCGACAACGGTATGATACTGATTGACTTTGCCGCGGCAAAAAACATGGTCATTAGAGGTACAAGATTCCAGCATAAAGACATCCACAAGGCTACTTGGGTATCCCCTGATCAAAGAACGAAGAACCAAATTAATCACGTGGTAATTGATGGAAGGCACTCATCCAGTGTAATGGACGTACGAATGATCGGAGCTAAAATCGATTTTTATAACTACCTGGTAACAGCAAAGGTTCTCACAAAGGACGCAGAGAAAGCTAGACCAGAGCTTACCAGAGGTAGCCACGGCCTACTCAAGGAAGCTCTCGCAACTTTTGGCACAGAACCCTACCCCTCCCTGATGCGCAGTGGAACCTCATTTCCGACTCTATAAAAATTCCCGCAATACCCAAAGTTGGTTTTGAAAAACCGCTTAGCAATAAACCATGGTACGATGAAGAGTGTCACATTCAAATGATGAAAAGAACGCTGCACTTATGGCAATGCTTCAGCCAATGGCAACGCGAGCTGCAACTGAGCGGTATAGGGAGTAAAGAAACGGGTCTCTTTAGGCGTAAGAAACGGCAGTGGAGAAAGCCAGAGAGCGAGAAAATTGAGAAATAGAGATATACAGAATGAAGAACGAAGCCCGAAGCCCGAAAATTCTACTAAATGGTCAAAAACTAATGGCCATGATTCAGGCTCCCCCTTCTGTAAATACAAGAACGGAAATCTAATCGCAGATGTCCAGAGCATGTTGGGAATATGGAGATATCATTCCTCCGCGCTACTGGTAAGTGAGATATCCAAAGATGTTGGTACAATCGATCACAATTCGGACGAGACGTCGATTGCCCCCTCCTAACCAAGACGAGGTCAGAACAGCTATTGCAGGCTTAAGAACAAAAAAGCTGTTTAAGGCTGGCGGCGATGATCTGATAAGATGCATGCATCAGCTCAATTTGGTTAGATGAATGCCTGCCCGGCGGTTGGAGTCTCAGTGTACTATGTTCAATATTTAAAATGGTGACTCGAGTCTCTGTTCCAACTACCGTGGAATAAGCCTTTTACCATAGCATGTAAGGTTCTATCAAGTATAATGTGGGAAAAACTAAAACCAATTAGATTTTCACGCTACGCCAAAAACCTGGAGAAGACCCACGAAAAACAAATCGACATCTATCATCCATTTGTCGATTATAAGGCGGCCTTCGATAGTCCGATACGGGAGAATCTCTGTGAAGCAGAGACGAACACCAAATCCTCAGTGAAAGTTGGTAAGGATCTTACCGAACTTTTCGCAACTAAGCTAGGCCTCAGGCAATGCGACACCCTATCGTGCGATCTCTTTAACATCTTAATGGAGATCATTATGAAAAAAGCTGCAATCAACATGAATAAAACCAGCAGCAGCAAGCTGGTGATATAGATATCACTGGGCGTACAATTAGAGAAGTTACTGCGGTATTTTCGAGAATTGAGAAGGAGTCAGCAAAATTGGGTCTGACTATAAATGAGGATAAGACAAAATTAATGGTTTCAACGAACAGGGCCTCCACGCGATTAGACCAACGCGTGAACGTTGATAACCATTATAATTTCGAGATGGTGGACAAATTTATATACCTCGGATCTGCCGTAAACAAAAACAATAACGTCAGCCTTCAGATCCAACAGAGAATTGTGCTTGCGAATATATGTTATTTTGGGCTAAGCAAGCACTTTAGAGATAAAGCCCTCTCTCGAGTAACAAAAGTCCAGCCGTATCAGACTGTCATTCCACCGTCTTGCTTTATGGCGGAGAATCCTAGGTCCTATCGCAAACAGACGAAACATCTGTAGCAGTCTTCGAGAGAAAAATAATCCGAAAAATGTATGGCCCTATAGTGCACAAGTGCAAGTATCGGTGACGCACGAACCATGAGCTGTATGAGCTTTATCCCGGCATTGACATAGTTAAGCGGAGCAAAATAAAGCGACTGCGCAGGCTAGGCCATGTCAGTAGAATGAATGAAGACGTACTAGCACGAAGGGATTTAGAAACTGAACTCGAAGGAAGACGAAAAATAGGAAGACCAAGACTCCGTTGGAGGGATTAGATTGACGAAACCCTACGTACACTTGGTATTGCCAACTGTTGAAATAAAGCAAAAAATTGAACTGTTTGGTGAAATATGTTATCTTCGTTTTGTAAGGTCCCTGACCCCCGGTCTTGTCCGAGAACGGATAAGTAAGTAAGTGAGCATGCGGCATAATGGACATCAAATACAATATCGCAAACCAGTGGTGGTACTAATAGATAGAAGAAGAAAACCATGGTTTAATTGCCACTTCTTAAAATAACACCATAGTAATCTATACATGTTATAGTTCCGCAAATATTAAAAGCTTTGATAGTCCGTAGTCCGTGTTGGGTCCTTGTCACGAAGTTGTGATTAATTCCCTTCTAATTAAATTTGTTTGTTTATATGTTCGGGCCGTTTATTGTTTTTTGGTAATTTATTTATTTTTTATTATTTTGTAAGTTTCTTGTCATTTTCTAAAAACTGAAGAAATCCGTCGTTTCTTGCAGTATATTTTGAAATGTAACTGTGCTCATAGTCTAGCACTACATACTTATGTATGTATATTAGGGTGACCCAAAACATTTTTCTTTTTCGATTTTCATGGTTGCTCAAGCTTTATTGGAAAGCTTACAGGGTAAAGTATTTTTGAGATTATTTTCAGATTTTTCGGAAGAGGTTTGAGTTCGCACAAGTCGAATTTCCCCCAAAAATCGGTTTTTTTACAACGATTTTCTTAGTTTGTAAATCAACACTTTTATTGTATATTCCAACTTTTATTGTATATGCATAAACCACCAGTTTTGGCAATGATTTTGATCCATAAGGTAGATCGGATTACATTTTTTCGTAAATTTTGGATAAATTTTGTAAGTAACGCTTTATAACATTTCACATTTCTATTCAAATTTAAAAAAACTAATGATGCATTCTAAAAGACGGATAAATTCCCAGCAATTTTGTAGAAAAAATTTTCAATTTCCTGTTAGTGTTCCAGAGTTATACCATTTTAATGCCTTTTACCCATTGTATGAACCTAAAAATATTATAAACTGTTTGCCATTTTTACATAGGATTTGCTTTAAATTCCCATGAAAATTTAAAACACTAATGATGGACTTTAAAAGACGGATAAATGCCAAGCAATTTTGAATTTGCAGTTACTGTTCCAGAGTTTTGTCATTTTAAAACTCTTTACCCATTGTATGAAACTAATAATAATATATGTAAACTATATGCCAATTTTTCTTCGGATTTGCTTTAAACATTGTATTCATTGAAAAGTCTTCTTGCGCTAAGTAAAGACAAAGAGTTACACACAGAAAAAAATGGCCTCCCCATCAACATATTGCAGGAAACATATATATGTTTTAAAGCAATCATATATATTGTTCCTGTAATATGTTGCCGGGACCATTTTTTGCTACGTGTAATGCTTTGTCGTTACTTAGCGCCTGTAGACTATTTCAATAACACAATGTTTAAAGCAAATCCGATGAAAAAAGACACACTTTATAATATTATTAGGTTCATACAATGGGTAAAGAGTTTTAAAGTGGAATAACTCTGGAACAGTAACTGCAAATTCAAATTTTGTTTAAAAAATTGCTTGGAATTTATCCATCTTTTCAAGTGCATCATTAGTATTTTAAATTTGCAAAGAAATTTAAAGCACATCCGATACAAAAATAGCAAACAGATTATAATATTATTAGTCTAATACAATGGGTAAAGGCATTAAAATGGTATAACTCTGCAACAGTAACCGCAAATTCAAAATTACGAAATTGCTTGGAATTTACACGTCTTTTAAAGTGCATCATTAGTTTTTTAAATTTTCATAGAATTTTAAAAGATATAAAGCGTTATTTACAAAATTTACCCAAAAAAAATTTTTATTGATGGGACACCCTAGTGTACATTATTAGATTAAACGAATTATTATTAAAACGCCAACAGCAAAATTATTCGAGATAGAAGTTTCAAGAATTTGGAAATTAATTTCAATTAATTGCCTGCCCTTGCAGAAACTTTCAGATTGTTTTACAATAATATCACAAAAATAATAAAAACAAATAGGAATGAGAAAAGGCACCCCAAAGTTTACAAAAAGTTCGAATTTTCTTCCATAGCAGTGGAACCTAAGCCCACACGCATTGTAATCGGTGTCTCAATGCACTCAGCCACCGCACCGCTAAAGCTAAAGCCGATTGATGGTTTGCAATAAATTATCAACATGTGTTGCGCCACTAACAATTTGCACAATGTCGATGTTACTATTTTTAAACTTTTGGATAGTGACAAACACAGTAAGGGCAATATACAGTGTATCACAAAAAGAAGTATACAGCTGTACAACATATAGATTTAATTTAAAAGAAGTATTTAAGTTATTTACATCAGAACAAACAATTTGTATTCATTAAAAACAATCGCTGTATTCAATATTATTGTAAAAAAGTGGACAGTATTCGTGTATTTCTTTAACTATATGAGATAAAGCTCCAAAGATACGAAATTAACGTCACAAAAGTTAGTATGCAGCACGCATGTTATTTTGATTTGTATTAAAGATGCATGTGATTCATTCACCATATTTATTTTAGGAAATCAATATCCCTTATATTTTATAACTTCCTGAAGTCGTGATTGCATAGAATAAACCAAATTTTGGATCACAAAACTCGGAATTTTCAACCATTCTTCGACAAGAACGTTTTTGATATTATCTCTCCCTTTTATCATCCGACTCCGTATTTGGCGTCCAAGATGATACTGAACCTACTCTATTGGATTGAAACCTTGAGATTGTGTGATCGATGTTCCTTGAAACTTTTATGTGATACAACAGCGATTAGTTCACAATGTTAAACCTGTGCTTTGGATCATTGTCCTGTTGAAATATGAAAGTATCCTATAGTCCTAATTCTATGAAGATTTCTTTAAATTTTTTTTCAGAATATTGAATAAAATCAAGTTTTCCTACCCCAGATACCACCATGCATACTTACTTACTTACCTGTCCGGTCTCGAACAACCCCGGGGGATTAGGGAGGCTACAAAACGAAGATAACATATTTCGCCAATCAGTTCGATCTTTTGCATTATCTCTCCAGTTGGCAATTCCAAGTGTACGCAGGGATTCGTCAACTTGATCTTTGGTTCTTCGTTCTTTGATCAGGGGATACCCAAGTAGCCTGGTGGATGTCTTTATGCTGGAATCTTGTACCTCTAATGACCATGTTTTTTGCCGCGGCAAAGTCAATCAGTATCATACCGTTGTCGGAACTGTCAGCATGAAGACTGGTTGGAACTTATACTTGCACCGGATCTATATAGAGTTCTTACATTCCAAGTGCATATCCGTAAATGGTGGTCCTTATAACGTTTGCGGGGGGTCGTCAACAAATAGGGTTTATTTATGTTTACTTTTTCGTTGTTGTATATTTACTGCCATTTTGAACGGTTCCCCGGGATTTTGCATTTTACCACTGCCATGATATTTGATTGCAGCCGCCAATTATGGATCAGACGCTGACCAGGATGCAATATGTCGAACCTGAATTTTCTTCATTTGGTTTCTATCTGCCGTTGGCCCATATGTTGGGCTCATCCGCCGTCTAAGGACAAAAGAGTTTGATGAGCTTTAGTGACATTAGTCACCAACTAAACATGAGACTTATCAGTGATCGCATAACCAATCAGGCTGCTCATTCGTATTGCCTTCTCACTTTAGATAGCTAACGGAGGATTCCGAAAAGCCATTGCCCAGGACATACTGGGTGGAAGTAGTAAGCTGCTAGGACTGCCAAATGAAGGAATTATTTCTGGCCACTCCCAAGTGAATGGATATCAGAAACTTTCCACCTCCATGGACAGTCCCATGTCCGCACTACGAAAGAAACGCACTACTAAAGAAGACAAAAAAGCGCCACAAAAACCACTACAGACTAGTGTAAAAAACAAGGGAAAGAGGGGATAATCAATTATACATACGAGTACAGGTATTTAAGAAACTGACTTATTTATTTGCCAAATTTCTAAACATAAATAAACTGAAACAGAATTGTTTGTCATAGACTACAAACTAACAGGTTATAAAAAGTACATTCGTACATATACTCAAAAATTACGTAAGATATTTAAAACATTTCGCGATCAGATAAAGTGATTTTAATGATATAATATTTTGATTTCTTGTATGTTTCAGTGGAAGTACATGTTACTTATTACCAGGTAGTACCAGAAATATAAAAATAAGTGGGCCTACAAAAAATTTCACGTGATTGCAAGCTAAAAAGGCTATTGAATTAGTTAGCTCATATATTAATATTTCATAATAATAATAATAATAATTTTCTAATAATAATCTCCGCGTTACCCCAATATTTTATATTTATTTTTTTCAAAAAATGCTGCTGGAATATCGTACTTGAAGGTATTTCAAGAATGGGTTAAGTCTTCATCTGGCACTCAAACCGATAAATTGTTATGGATAATCCGCCTAATACCCTTTGCGCGAAGTGTTTCAAATCTTAAAAATCCCAGTTCATTGCGTGTCATATATGCAGAGCAAAATTTCATCATATATGTGCTAAAGTCGATGAGAAAATTTGTGAACTGTTCACCAGCAATAAGAACGTTGTATTTAAATGTGATGACTGCCGCAACATTTCATCTAATATGATACAACATATCCCAACATTAACGAATGAACTAAGAGAGCTAAAGTCTTTCGTGCAAACACAAACAATTTATGAAGATGTAAATTAAGCTAGGAGTATCGCCATGCTTTTATGACGAGATCACTAATTCCAAAAAAATCTGGCATTAAGTTGTACTATCAGAATCTATCTGGAATGCGCACTAAATCCAAAATTGTTTTTGACTTTCAATCTCAAAGTGACTTTGATGTAATTGTGTTGGTTGAAACATGGCTGAATACTGACTTCTTTGATGGCGAATATTTCGACACTAAGCAATACACAGTCTATCGTAGACAGAAATGCTTATATTACTGGCTGTACCAGAGGCGGTGGTGTTTTAGTAGCTGTTAAATCTGAATTTAAATCGGAGATATGCCCAATTGACAACAAAGATGGTTTATTGGATCAGCTTATAATTTCTATTTCCGGCTTTGATATCGTACTATTTGTGTGTGTATCTTACATTCCAGCTGATAGTTCTGACGATCTTTATAATTCGCATGTTTCTAATATATTGGCTTTAGAAGAAAAAATGGCAGTAGACTCTCGTATTTGTGTTTTGGGTGATTTTAACCTTAAAAATGTTAATTGGTCGCGGATTTCTGATAATGATGTATTATTACCTCATAATGTTAATAAATCCCATGAAATTAATTTGGTGGACAGCTTGCTCAGTTTGAACGTAATTCAAATTAATCATATTGGCATTCAGTTAAAACGTTTTTTGGATCTAATTTGTGTACCATGTTTAAGAAGTCTTGCTCTGTTCGGATGTGTTTTTTGTCCGCTCCGTAAACTCCATAGTTTATAAATACAAGTGGCCCAAATAGTAGTCAAAATATCTCAAAACAACCTCTGTGAACAATCTTTTAATAATCCAAAGTAACTTTTACATAAAAATATCCAAGATAAACAAAACAAGTTAGAATCGTTAACACTTAAACACAAAATAGACAACACAACACAATAAAAAAGAAAAAAGTCAAACAAACTAAACCAAAACAACGATCGTTAAAGGAGAGCATTCGCATTGAGAACAAGCAAGATATACATACACACATAATTGCTACAAGATAACATAAAATATTAACAACAAAAAAGCTATTGTAATATTTGTAATACACAGTGATACACACGCAACCATACAAAGTGATACACACATAACCAGAACATAAAATTGAGATAATGGTCAAGCGCCACACAAAAGCCAAGAGAAGTGCACTAGATGCAAGTTTGTCAGATCAAAGCTCTGTTATACCTGGAGAGCAAGCCTCGGGTTCGCGTATCAACACACAAAATATTGATGAGTGCGAAAACAGAACATTAAATAGAGCGATCACTATCAACACTCCGAGAATATCTGATCAGACGTCGTCTACACGCATGTGGTTAAAATTGAGCGATAAAATTGACAAACAATATGAACTCTTACGTGAACTAAATGAGTCGACTCGTAAACAAGTGATTGAGTGTGAAGAGCGAATAGTTAACGCTTTTGAGTCCAAACTTCAATTAATAGAAAGAGATATCTCTATGTTAAATGAGAAAATATGTGTGCTAGAAGCAGTGGCAGGCGAAATAAACTCTTTTAAGGGGGAATTAGCCATTGCAAGGGAAAAAATAAACCATCTGGAAACGGAAAATAGTAAAAATCAAAACTTAATAAATGATATTGAAAACTTAAAACTAAAAATAAGAATAAATGAAAATAACATTGTTGCACGTGATTTACGCGTAAACGGAGTTCCGTACACTGATAATGAAAACTTGTACACTATTTTCCAAAGGATTTGTAAAGCCATTAACACAACAGTTCCTGCTATTGAATCCATTTTTAGATTGAATAACCAAAATAATAAGCGGAATAATAACTCACAGGACGCGGTCATAATTGTTCGTATGTGGTCTCCACACGACAAAAATTTCTTTCTAAAAATCCTATCGCGTTTCAAAAAGAATGATAAAAACTTTCATTTCTGCCTTCGACATATCGGTTTTGATTCCATCAGTCAATTTTTTGTTAACGAGAATCTTACGCAGACCAACTACCAGATTCTACAAGCCGCCGTTCGTTTGAAGCGTCAGAAGAAACTACATAGTGCTTTCACCATACGAGGCTCAGTATACATCAAGAAACACCCTGATGATAAAGCACATCGCATTGATGAATTTGACCAACTATCCTGTTTGGATTTGTTATTTCCTGATTGTATTGGGACCCATTCTTTTGACAACCATCAGCAGACTTTCATCGAACAGGAAAACTGATATGACTTTATTATTTAATAATATATTACTCTGTAAAGATAAATCTTTTATAATCATTTTTATCACTATTTTTCATAATTTCGGAACAATTAATCCTATTTTTCTTAAAACAGACATCTTACTAGTTTCAATACTATATAGTTTATTTCTCAAATTTCTAAAGTGCTTTATTTATGTTATCAAATATAAAATTTACAATTATGGCTACCTTAAATAGCTTGAGGGAAGCCACCAAAGACGGAACAGCTAATATGATTAGAGTATTATGCAGTCAAAAAGAAGGCTTGAAGATCTGCCACATAAATGCTCAAAGTCTGGTGAACAAAATCGACGAATTTCGGTACATATTTGAAAACTCTGGCGTTGATATTATATGTGTCTCCGAAACATGGTTTAACTCCGATATAGATGATAGTATAATTTCAGTGGATGGGTATAGTGTGGTGAGAGTCGATAGAATTGGTCATGGCGGAGGAGTAGCAATTTACATTAAGAGGGGAATAGTTTTTCATACTGTTTCAACGTCAGCTGCTCCCGACCTTGTTGAATATGTTCTTGTCGAAATTAAAAGTAGCAACGGTAAGCTACTTGTGGGCGCAGTCTATAGACCAAATCGGAACATTAGTTTAGATTTATTTGTTTCCAATATAGAATCATACTCCATTATGTATAACGACATCCTAATCGCAGGCGATTTCAACTCTAACATACTAATTGAATCCAACTTAATCGACAAATTAATACCCCTCGGCCTCTCTCCTGTTAATTCCATCTTACCAACGCATTTTTCTTCTACCCGAAATACCCTACTTGACCTGTTTTTAGTTTCTGATACTTCAAAAGTCCTAATATATGACCAACTTACTGCTTCTTGCTTTTCAAAACATGACCTCATTTTCACAACATATGACTTCAAGTTATCCATTACTGAAGAGTGTATTACTTTTAGAGATTTTAAAAATATTGATCTACAGCTCTTGGAAGAAGAGTATTCTAGAATTGATTGGGGTTTAATATACTCGATGATGTCAGTTGATGAACAGGTATCTTTTCTTGAGAAAAATCTGGAGTACTTATTCAATCTGACAGTACCTCTCAAAACCAAAATTGTACGACACGGTAGACGTCCTTGGTTTTCTGATGAAATTAAAAAGGCCATCATGCAACGTAACATTGCTTTTACTCGATGGAAGAGATTTAAAATCGTTGAGTTTCATGAAATTTACCGAAGATTAAGAAAACTTGCGAACAAACTTATTAAGAGTGCAAAATCAAAGTATTATGCCGATAAATTCACTACTGCTGTGGGGTCTAAGAAAAAATGGCAAATTATTCAGGAAATTGGTATTGGGAAAAGTTGCAAAAACGTTCCTATTGATGTAGATGCTAATAAGATTAACGAAAGTTTTTTGAACATACCCTTGACTAGGACAGATGTAGAATTTTATAAAGAACAGCAGTGTACTGCCACTGAAACTTTTTCTTTTGCTGGTGTCAGTCAATCTGATGTGTTAGCGTCCTGTTTGTCGATCACATCTAATGCTGTTGGAATAGATTACATGCATCCTAAATTTTTTAAAATGTTATTGCCGAAACTTCTGCCAATTGTAACGTGTATATTCAATAAGATACTCTATACTAGTCATTTCCCCAGCAACTGGAAGAAAGCTAGAATCTTACCTATACCAAAATCTATCTCTGACTACAGGCCTATTTCAATTCTGACATTTCTTTCAAAAGCATTTGAACGTATTTTACATAATCAGATATTCGACTACTTGGACTCCAGATCTCTACTTACCGACCGTCAATCAGGTTTTCGTAAAGGACAGAGTTGCATTACTGCTCTAATTGACGTTGCAGAGGATATCAGAAAAGACCTTGATGAAAGCAGACTTACTTTTTTAGTACTATTAGACCACTCCAAGGCCTTTGATACGGTAGATCACTCGATTTTGTGCACTAAATTAAAACAACAGTTTAATTTCTGCAGTACTGCAACACGTTTAATTGAATCTTACTTGACAAATAGGTACCAATATGTCGACGTAGGGAAGTCAAAATCGTCAATGCTATCAATAAATCGAGGTGTTCCACAAGGCTCAATCATTGGACCCTTACTTTTCTCTATGTATGCAAATGATCTGCCAACTTATATCTGTGAATGTAGCGTACGTATGTACGCGGACGATATTCAGCTTTACTTAAGCTGCGAGCCGGAACATATTGATCAATGTATTAGAACCCTGAGTCAAAATCTTAACAGAGTAAATCGCTGGGCATCGGGAAATGGTCTTGCCATAAATCCCGGAAAATCTAAATGTTTGATTATTGGAAAACGTTCAATATTGCCCACACAAACTCCACAAATTATGCTTAATAATCAGAAAATCAAAATCGTTAAAACTGCGAAAAACTTAGGAATTATTTTTAACTCCAGCTTAACATGGTCGGATCATATTAACACCATATGTGGACGCACTTTCTCAATGCTCAGAAATCTATGGCAAACACAACATTGTACCCCCATTGGAATTAGAAATTTACTAGCCAAAACGTATATTATGCCTGTTTTATTGTATGGTAGCGAACTGTTTGCTAGCTGTGATTCGCAAAGTAGAAGAAAACTTAACGTCACTTTCAATAACGTTATACGCTATGTTTACGGTTTAAAGAGCTACGACCACATTTCGTCCTTTTCTCATCAGCTCTATGATGTAAGTTTTGACAATTTGCTTACTATAAGGGTATTGGTTTTTTTACACAAAATCATCAACACAAAACAGCCACTACACCTCTATAGACGTATTACTTTCTCCCGTTCATGTAGAGGAAGGAAACTTAATTCATTCAAATATAAGACTCACACTTCAGAATGGCAGTTCTTCATAAATGGAATCCGTCTCTGGAACACGCTCCCAAATAATATACAGCTAATAAATAATGTACTGCACTTTAGAAATATTATTACTGATCTGTATTCTTAAGTTTTTGTTTTTTTGGTTTATAATTTTTGTTGAAACTCCTTTGATGGTGATTAATGATTTATGTGCTTTTTTTTTTGACTATTTTCCTTTTCTACTTAATTATAACGGAATTAATTTTCTTTTGTGTTTGTTTTAATAATGATTATTTTTCTTAAATTTGATTATGTTACATGTTTCTATGCTAATTGGTATTATATTTATGTTTTAAAACAAAGTTTTTTTTTTTTCTCTCTTTTATATATTACGACTTATAATTTTGTTACAGTTATGTCTTTATGTTTTTCCTGTCTTATTTTACACTAGTCGTAATTTGCGTTTTAAATGCCTGTGCTGCAATATAAGACTTATGTCTTGTGTACAGGAACTAATTAATCAATAAATAAATAAACTGAGATATGAAAGTTTACTGCCGATATCATTATATGAAAGTTTACTGCCGATATCATTGCCCACTATTCATCACATGCCTTTAATTGTAGAAGTAGGCTCGTATAGTTTCTTTAAATTGTCGCAGTATGTAAATACATCTAATTTTAACTTCGGTTCATGTAATTTTGATTTGCTAAACTCTATATTGGGTAGTGTTGATTGGAACTCAATTTTTAAAGGAAAATTAATATCTCTGTGTTATGGTGAGTTTCTGGACACTGTCCTAAGTATCTGAATAGAAAATATTCTATACAAGCAAGTTAAACTTTATAAGAGGCCTTGGTATACAAAAGGTCTGAAGACATTAAAAAATCTGCATAATAAATTTCATAACCGTATTCTTGAATCCGGTAATCCTTAAGATGAGGCTAAATTTATTCATTATCAGAGTGAATTTAATTTTTAAAATAAATTTCTGTACAAGCAATTCATGATTGAAAAAGAGGATGAAATAAAAAATAACCCTACACCATCAGATGCTGATGGTCTATGTGCATATTTATTGAAAAAGTGCTCACTTATATTTTTAATTTATCCCTTAGTGAAGGCGTTTTTATTGAGCGATGGAAGTCTGCTACAATCACACCAATTTTTAAGGATGGGAGAAGGGATGGTGTAACTTGTTACAGACCGATCTCAAAGTTAACCTGTGTGTCCAAAATTTTTGAACGTGTTGTTTATAAACATTTGTATTTTGTCACAAAGTCATTTATTTCCCTGAATCAGCATGTGTGTTTTTTACTGGTAGATCAACTTTAAACAATTTAACTATATTTACTGAATATTGTATTTCGGCCTTTGAACAAGGAGGCCAAGTAGAGGCAATCTACATGGATTTCGCTAAAGCTTTCGACAAAGTGTCCCACAGTATTATCTTTTCTAAGCTAGAGCATGTGGGTTTTCATTCTACTTTTTATTGTGGTTAAAGTCATATTTTTCTGGTAGGGTATGTAGAGAAGCTATTGAAGGGTTTCAATCAATCATATTTGCAAACATCTGGTGTTCCCCAGGGTAGCATCTTAGGACCACTCTTTTTCATCCTATTTGTAAACGACATTTCTTCATGATTCACTAAATCTAAATTTCTTTTATATGCTGATGATTTAAAAATATGTGACGGCTGCGATCGTGGAATAGATATTTGATATTGAAAGATTTTTTATTTAATCTATATTTATTTCTGGTATGAGCGCCATCTGTACGTTGTTGAGAACGGAAAGGGAAAAATGAAAAAGGCATTATGACCATTATACGAGAGATCGTATCTATGAAAGGCCTATTTTGCCAATACAGGGTTGGAAAAAAATTACTTGTCCTTGGAAAGGAGAAATTAATTTCGTCAAGGGGAAATGAAGGGCTCGTTCAATTGATCCACATACGTGTTTTAGTAAAGTTGTGAACGAGTGATGTCCAGGTGAAAAGTTTCAAGGTGAAGTTATGTAAAATATATTTTGAATCGATTTTTTTAAAAATTTTTTTCACCAGGTAAATATACGTGATATTACTAATATCCGGTAATTATTGTGTGTGATTAATACCGCCCTACGTCTTCCACCGGTAAGTTTCCACCCATCATTAGGGACAATAAGAGCAAACAAGAAAATGACTTGTTTTGCATCTATCACTAAATTGATAAAGTTTTTTTCATGCATTTAGGGAAAGTGTTAAAGATGTTCTTTATTAAATCTTTCTATATATTACTGATGGTGTGTTATTTTTTTTTGTCAAACGATTCAGGATAAAATAAAGTCAAGTCAACCGGAGCCACCGAATCACCACTTACCCAACACGAAAAGTGGTGACGTGGGATCAAACTTATTACCGGAGACATACACCAGTGTTGAAGATAGTTTGGAACCGCTGTTCAAGTTCAACTTGGTGGGAAGCTTTATGGGTCTATCACCACGATTGCACCACAATTTATACTTACCTCTATCTCATCTTCAAACCGGTGTATAACACTACAGGTTTACTTTAGAGGTAAGACCGTATATATAAGAGTTGTCAAAGCACAAACCGACAGAAAAAGTGCTATACCTATTCTAAAGTAGAGCAGAAAAAGTGGAAATTAATAAATATTTGAAATTAATATATATTCAGAAAGGAAAAAGGCCTCCACTGAAGACTCGTGAATATAAGCACGCCTAACCTCTACGAATTTAAGTCGTAGTGATTGTTTAACAACTTAAAACCTCTAAATTACAGAAAAGTAACACGTAGAACGATTAAATTAAATTAAATTAAAACAAGAGAAAACGAATAAACAAAACATTGAAATTAAAAATAGAAAAAAAATAAAAACCAGAAGAAAAAGTAATAAACTAAAAAGAAACATTGTTATATTATATATATAAGTAAAAATCATATATTTAAGTAAAAAAACTAAAAAACATATTTTAAATTTGCTAACAAAAAAAAGATATGTAAATTTTTGTTTCCTAAAAAAAAATAATTATAGGTTGACATATATAGAATCATTTAATAAAACAAAAGATTAAGAAAAATCTATAAAAAAAAATTTTACCAAAAAAGAAAATATAACTGATAAGGTAAAAAAATATAAAAAAAACAACAATGTAATTATAAATTTAAAATGAGTAAGTAACTTAAATAATCGATTATTTAAATTAAAACAAAACAACAACAAAAGCAACTCAACAAGAAACATCAAGAAAACCAAGCTAAAACTATACTAAGAACTATATAAAAATAAGTTACATGAATAAAATTGAGAAAAGTATTTGTAATATTGTTTTTTTTTAGCGTCGTTTGTAGAATGTATAAATAAATTTGTATTAAGTTGATTTGAAATCAATATGAGTTGAAAGTTATTAATATAAGGTTGAACGTTGCGACTTCGTGAAGGTTTGGTGATTTCGAAAGGGGTATCTTTTAGAAAAACGTCCCCAGCATGAAAGATACCATGGATGACAAAACAAAATGTCATATAGGGGCGGGCCAGCCTGGAAGGACAACAACATCCATGTCCTAGGGATGAAGATGTAGAATTCCTGTGGACGTTATGAAGGTTTAATTTAAAAATGGCGCATCATCGAAACATCATATAACTTCACAAGCCTTTTCCTTTGTTTGATTCTTTATTTTCAGTTGATAATTTATGTAACATAACCTCAATCGCATACAGATGTACTTCCAGTCTGATAAATCCATTTCCGTTTCAGTTACTCTTCATTTCGTTTGGTATTCTACTAATTTTTTTTTATTTAATCCCTTTTTACTTACATTCCATTTGTTTATTTTCCTTCTAATCTTTTCCTAATTTCCTATTGTTGTGATTATCGTCATATGTTTTTTCCGGCACAACTTTTAATTGTACTACCCTGCGGAAGTAACCCCCCATATCCGGCGAGCTTAGCCACAGCCAACGCCAAGTGCCGATTCCGCATATTAAGACAAGGGGTACGTCACAATTTGGCGCCCAACATAGGAACACGACTTTTTTTTTAAAACCCTATGGCCAGTGGATAAAATTTAAATTTTGAACATCGGATGTCCCGGAAGGTACTTTAGTACCATACCGCGTTGCAACGAAGTGACAAATTTAAATTTTAATAAAAAAAGTATTGGCTAACAAAAAAGATAAGCCCATTCAAGCTCGTTATGAGAATCCTTTACGAATACCGAATGTCACGGAAGGTACTTTAGTACCATGAAACTATCGCAGGCGATATCCAAAAGTGTTCTAATATCGAGTAATCAACCATAACCGGATCAAGCCGGACCTAAATTAGAAGACATGAATATAATATGAATATAATATGAATATAATGACATGAATATAATTTAAGATGCAGTTTGAAATGATTTTGGTAGGTTAACTTTATGTTGTTATGTCCGTGATTCGTCTACCACTCCCCTCTTCCTTACCACGATGAAACATTTTTTTATATTCAAACCTCAAAACCATTTTAAATGACAACACCGAATATTAGATTAACGTCAACAGATTTTAAAATGCTTTTATTGATAAAATCAGTTTTAAAGATAAATAGAGTAATATTTATGTGGGATCGGCCAAAAGACACTTATATTCATTAATTGCATTTTAAGTTTATACACAATGTTTATAAACATGATTTATAAACATAGTTCACGAACTCACATATTGACGGACATACTTGCAGTCGACCCTGCTGCAATTATCGAAGAGACACATTTTACGACGACTATCATGTTGTGACATCAAACATAGACGAACATGTTAGAACATAGAGATGAAGGACAGAGAGCAAAGCTCAAGCGGACCGGTTGTGTAACCGTCATGATCAGTCGCTGTGTGAATTTGAAGAGAATTAGACGTTCATTTGTGTTTTTAAGTTTATAGAAGTTTATTCCGTACATACTTGAAGTTCCTTTTATTTTATTTTTACCATTAAATTAACTATAATAAACAACTAATTATTCAATAAAGGTTAACTAAAATAAACTCCACTAAGTGTTTTAATTAATAAATCCCGGACCCTACAACATTTGGGAGCTCAACCGGGAAGCCCATTGAGCCTAAACCAAACCAAAAATAAAATTGAATAAAAAAAACCGTGGTATATAAAAGAACAGTAAAGACGTACATACAACTGAGTGAAAGACGTACGTTCATACATATGTGCACAGTGAAGTGTGTAATCGAAAAAAAACTAGAGAAAAACGGTTACAAAAACAAAAGTACAACAAAAGGTAGGGAAAGCAAAGCAAAACTCCTAAATAAGAGAGGAAAAAGAGGACTAAAAATACGTGAACTAGTCGAAGTTTCTACTCGTTGAAAAGTTCAAGTGTCAATTGCAAAGAGATAAAGAATCACTTGAGTAATAAAACAAAAGAAATTTTTTTTCTTCTCTTGTGTTTGGTGCGGTAAAGAAATTTATGAACGTATGAATGTATGTATGTAAATGCAGCAAACAGCGACTGTGCAGCAAAAAATCAACACGGAGCGTGCGTATGTGATGTGACAACAAAAATTGCCTGAGAGTTGATGAGAGGGAGAGGCGAGGTAACAACAAGAGTTCTACAACAGCAAGAGTGACTGGTGTTTGGAAATTCAAGTTTGTGCACGATTGATATGATTTAATTTGGATGTATGTACAAATGTCGTATATACGTAGGGATGTGCTCGAAGTTTCTTGTTTTTCTACTTTGTGAATTAATTTAAACAAGGTGGTGTACTTCTCACCAGATGCGTCAATAATTACTTGGCGTATTAATTAAGAAGGTGGTGTACTTCTAATTAGATGTATAGATGACAACTTTGTTTTACTTGGTGTTGCATAACGGCCTGTAACAATTTACAGCAACACAACACCGACCGTGACCACCTGTTACGATCAGCTGCGGCTGTGTTTGTTATTGTGAATTTACATGTTTGACGTTTATGTTGTAAGCCGCGTTTTGCATTCTCCTTTGTTATATTTTCTTCATTGGCGCATAAATGTCTTAAAAGATCGCCATTATTTTCTATATGTAAATCTATTTCGGACGTCAGAGAAGGAGGTGCAAAACTGCGGTAAGCTTGAATAGTTTATCGTCTACTTCTTTTATTAATATTGTTTAGTTTTAGTTTAACTTTATAATCACACTTTGTCGTTACTAAATAAAACATTAATTACTTCCACATTTGCCTGTAACTATAACACACACACACAACTAATTTAATTACATTTAACAATTTCACAATGTCACTAGTATTTTTATTAAATGTCATTAACACTATAAATATAGGTCAAGAAAATAATAATTTAGCATAAACAATAAACAGTGTCAGTCACCTGTTGCTTAATGCATATTTGCTGACCATACACTTACCAGTCTCGTTACCATTTAGTGCAAATAAGCAATACTTATTAATGAAATTATGTATTTAAGCAAGAGAAATTAATAAATAAAGTCAGTTAGTTATCAATAGTAAATGAATAAACCAAGTCTTTACTCTAACTCAATCACTAGCCACTCCAGTTACAAGTGGTGGAAGGGAATTTTAACAAATCTCAATTTAGTAGCTTATTCTGGTTTATGTGCCTGAATTAGCAACAACTAAAGAGACTACAAACACAACATACAAACATTTTGGTGACCCCAAACAGCTTTGAACTTCAAGTTTCCCCCCACCAGTGGTAAGGAACTTGCAAGCAACCATTGCTGGATTAAACACGCGACCACAGCGGGAGCTAAATTCAATTTGCTTAATATTGGCAAATACATCGGGACATCAGTCCAAGCATCAAGTACCAAACAAACATTTTGGTCAAATCAAAAATACACCAAGGTGGCAGAAAGTACTATTATAGTCACCACTTCAACATTGGTGGAAACAAGCCCTGAAACTTCATATAATTAAAGATCAACCAGGCGATCGTCTCAACAAAAAAAAAATTGCAAATACCAACAATGGCGTCGTTTGAAGAATTAACTGAAAAACAAATGGAAACCGGGAAAAGAATCGAGCAAATTATTCGAAACTTCAAAAAAGACTCAGCATCCAGAAAAGATGAAAACTACTTACGGGAAAGATTGAGAAGGCTGGATGAAGAGTGGTTGCAATTCGTCACCACAGATACCGAGATTCGCCAGCGACAAAACTTGCCGTTGGAACATGACTATTTCCGAAACGACTACTACCAATCCACATCGGATGCTGTTCAAGAATGCAGGGAAATAATCAAGCGTTTACTAGTGGAATCTACTCAAATGTCCTTGAGAGAACATAAAGTAACTGATCAAAATCAACAAGGCGCAAAAGAAAGGCAGCCCCAGCATAACACGGTAGAAGGACAAAACAGTCTAGCTCCTCAATTAGTAAAGCTGAATCGTAGACAAGGGGCCATGATGGCATCGTTGGAACGACTGCTAAAGGATGAGTTTTCGCAACACGATGTCCCAACAGCAAAAAAACTTTGGGAAAATATTGAAAGCATTCATTTTCAAATTTGCGAAATGTATGATGATCCCACTGAAACCGGTTACAATATGAATCGATTCATATGTTTAGAAGGTGTCGTGAGAGAAACCTTCAAAAACAACAGCCCCTCTACTCAGTAAAATGCAAGGCATGAAAATAATTACGCGGAATCGATGCCATTGCCAAAAATCAATATACCAAAATTTGATGGTAACTATCTGAAGTGGCAAGAATTCTATGATCTCTTTTCGCAACTCGTAGTAAATCAATCTGTACCAAAGGTCCACAAGATATGGTATTTAAAAACGCACCTAGTGGGAGAAGCAGCAAACTTGATTCAACACTTTTCATCAACTGAAGAAAATTTTGATGGAGCTTGGGCTATGTTGGTGGATCGCTATAATAATAAACGGTTATTGGTGAGCAAATTAATACATGAGCTAGTGGATACTCCGGGCAATGCATGCAGTGACAATTTCAAGAAATTACACGATCGAACTCAAGAGTCCCTATTAGCGCTTAAAAATCTTAGCATTGATACATCATCTTGGAACCCAATTCTGCTTCATTTGCTGTTGAAAAAATTAGATGCTGCAACTCGTCTTCGGTATGAGCAATGTCTGTCGAAACCAAGAGAGGTGCCAAAGGTCCAAGAATTTTTGGAGTTTTTGGAAAGACACTTCCAAACATTTGAGGCAATGGGAGCCAAGGAAAAATTTACGCACTCAAAGTCAAATGTGTGCACATCAGTAACGGCAGAAAAGGAATCTTGTTCACTGTGTAGTAACGGGAAGCACCCATTATTTTTCTGCAAACAATTTCTTCAACTTTCGCCGCAAGACCGCCTTCAGTTTGTCCAAAAGAATAAACTGTGCTGTAATTGCATGAAGGGTGGCCACCGGACAAAAGATTGCAGGTCTCGAAGTTGCATGAAATGTAATAAAAAACATAACACACTACTGCATTTAAGCTCAAACATACAACAGGGCTCAAACATACAGCCAAACACAAATGTGTCAGCCAACACCTCAAAAGTGACTGTCACATCAGCAGCAGCAAACAACTTGCCGTCGCGCCAGGACTATGTTTTACTTGCAACAGCAAGAGTAAGAATAACAGCACCTAACGGAAATTCAGGAGAATTTAAGGCAATATTGGATTCTGGTTCTCAAGTAAACCTGGTGTCTGAACGTGTCGTCAAGAGATTGTCCATGTCTACATCCGAGGCATCATTGTCCATCAATGGTATTGGTAATGCACAAAAAAGGACCACAAAACGAATAAATGTTAAACTGCAAGCCAGAAACAACAATTTTACAACAAATTTGGAAGCATTTGTTCTTCCAACAATCATCCCTCCACAACCGAATCAACATATTGACGTTTCGAAATGGAAAATTCCAAATATAGAATTGGCTGACCCATATTTCTATCAGCCAGGCAAGGTGGACATTCTGCTAGGCGCCGAATACTACTTCAGGCTTATAAGAGATGGAAAAATAGAGCTATCCAATAATCTTCCAATACTATTAAATACACCATTAGGCTGGATTGTTAGTGGCAGGACGTCCCTAAATCAAGACTCAGCTGACATTGCAACATGTGCAATTTCTACTACTGACTCAGGATTATTCGACAATGATTTATTAAATGATGTCATTGAACGATTATGGAAAATGGAGGATAATGGCTCATATGGAAAGGGTCAGTCACAAGATGAACAACAATGTGAAGCTCATTTCGCACAAAATACCCTGACTCACCATGATGGTCGTTTCATTGTGAGGTTACCGTTTCGTGAAAATACATCTGTGTTAGGAGAATCCAGAGAAATGGCTTTCAATAGATTCCTCAGTCTTGAACGTCGGTTACTGAAAGATCCTACCACCAGAGCACAATATATCAACTTCATGGAAGAATATGGCCGAAATAGACATCAATTCTATACTGAAGCCCAATTACTTCATTCCACATCACTATGTTCTGAAACCAGATAGCACAACAACTAAATTACGTGCAGTTTTCGATGCCTCAGCTAAAACGTCATCCAGTTATTCGCTCAATGATCTAATGTATGCTGGCCCAACAGTTCAAAGTGATCTTTTCTCAATACTTATCCGTTTCCGATTACCACGATATGCTTTCACCACTGATATCGAAAAGATGTATCGACAAATCTTAATACATCAGGACGATAAAAGATACCAGATTATTTTATGGAGAGCGGATCCTTCATCGCCCATAAGATATTATCAACTGAACACAGTGACCTACGGAACTCGAGCTGCTCCATATCTGGCTACAAAATGTCTTCAGAAAATCGCCAACGAAAATCAAATTGATCATCCGCTAGGTGCCCAGATTTTAAAGGACTGTTTTTACGTAGATGATGGACTTGGTGGATCAAACAGTTTAACAACAGCTATTGAATCACAACTACAGTTAATTCACATTTTAAGAAAACATGGATTTAATTGCAGAAAATGGAGTGCAAATCACACTAAACTTCTACAAAACATTCCACAAGATCATCGTGAAGTAAACCTTGATTTCAACAGCAACGATAAGGACTCTATTAAAACTCTGGGTTTAATATGGCTACCTAAAGCTGACCACCTTTGCGTTAAGGTAAAGGTAGAACCAGTAAATATTATCACAAAACGCACAGTAGTCTCAGACTTGGCAAAACTTGGCCCTTTCACCTGAAGAACTTGATGCAGGTATTGTGATAATTATTCGTGCCATCCAAGGCATTGATTTTCAAGACGAGTTAAAAAAATTGATGAATCAACAAGAGATCGGGAAACAAAGCTCCACATCCAGTTTATCTCCGTTTATTGACAACAACGGTATTTTACGAGTCGGAGGACGATTGGAGGAATCAGGACTACCCTACGACTCTAAGCACCCAATGATCCTCCCATATAACGATGTGCTGGTGAAGCTATTATTCAAAATGGTGCATGATGAAAACAAACACTGCAGTCCACAGGCACTATTAGGAATAATAAGACAGCGATACTGGCCCATAAGGGGAAAAATAACAGCCAGAGCGACTGTACAAAAATGTATAATATGTACTAAAGCTCGTCCTAAATTATGTCAGCAGATAATGGGAAATCTTCCACATGCAAGAATCACTCCCGCAAGACCCTTCATCAATACAGGTGTGGACTACTTTGGCCCACTGTGGATACATTACAAAATCAGAGGCAAGCGGGCGACCAAGGCATATGTTGCTGTGTTTTGTTGCTTCGCTACCAAGGCAGTTCACTTTGAGCTGGTGAGCGACCTATCAACTGATGCCTTCATTCGTGCGTTAAAACGATTTATCAGTCGACGAGGACGTTGTCACAATATTTACAGTGACAATGCAACAAACTTTGTTGGCGCTAGCAACAAACTGTCTGAACTGTCCGATTCAATTTTTTCTGAAAATGGAAAGGAATCAATAGTGTCAACATGCAGCTCAAAAGGCATACAATTTCACTTTATTCCACCCAGGGCACCTCACTTTGGAGGACTATGGGAAGCAGCGGTAAAATCGGCAAAGCACCACTTAATTCGAAGTACAGATACAGCTTCGTTAACATATGAAGAGCTGGAAACTGTCACTGTGGAAATAGAGGCTATCTTAAATTCCAGACCCTTGACACCAATCTCTAATGATCCTGCCGATTTGTCGGTATTGACACCGGGACATTTATTAATCGGCGAAGCTCCTACAGCTCAGATAGATAGTGCTGCTAGCTCTAAGAAACTATCACTCTTGTCACGTTGGGAGCTTGTTTCGCAACTTAAACACGAATTTTGGAAACGATGGTCTATGAGTATTTACATGAGCTACAACAACGGCATAAATGGAAACAACCATCCTCTAACATCAAAACAGGGGACATGGTGATCATCAAGGAGGACAACACTCCTACCATGAAATGGCCATTAGGACGAGTAACCAACGTCTTTCCTGGAAATGATGGATCCATCCGAGTTGCTGAAGTAAAAACCGCGTCTGGAATTTTCAAACGGTCAATACATCGGCTTGCAATACTTCCTGTTGACAACAATGGTGAACATCAGCCAACGGAAGTCCAAACTAACACATCGTTAGATGAGATTAAAAATCAAAATACTCCGACCGCAACTAATAAGATGCGGTTATCAGAAAACACCTTATGTTTAACACTGCTGGCGATGCTGCTTATACTTCCAATTGCTCTGGCGACCCCAATTAATAATGAGAAGTTCGGGTCCAAGCTAGGAATCCATTTTGAGGAAATAGGTTCAACTTCTATATCTACGAGTCAGTGGCATTTAGTTGTATACTATGACCTTGCCACATATTGGACTGACACTGGATTCTTACTTAATCGAACCAGGTCTCTGCGACAGCTTTGTATGAGAATGATACACAACTCATCATGTCTCAACGTAATAGAGCATTTCCAGCATATTGAAGCTGACTTAAGTTTGGACAACAGGCTGCTATATAAGTCACGAAACAAAAGCAGAGCTGTTGACCTCGTAGGAAACTTAGCACACTCATTATTTGGCATACTAGATTCCGATTATGCTGAGAAAATGTCATCAACAATCACAAACTTGCAGGAAAATGACTCATTCATGCTGAGACTGCTAAAGGATCAAACGTCAGTTGCAAATTCTACAATGAACATCGTCAAACATGGTCTGACAGCCGCTAAACTCAACTTCGATACTCTCCAAGGAAGAATAAACGAAATAAACAGAAATGAACAGGCTCTAAATGACGAATTATATCAGACCAAATTAACTCAACTATTCAACTCAGGCGTTATGCAACTCTCTCTCATTGCAAACAAGTTACAAAAAATACAAACCTGCATTTTGGATGTATTAACTGACACTCATCATGGAAAAATTAACCCGTTGTTACTGACCCCAACACAATTGGAAGCAGAAATCAAACAAATTGAAATTCATATGCCTCAGTCCTTGGAATTACCTGTTCCTGAAGATGACCTATTGGAACTATACAAACTGATGAAAGTAAAAGGTGGACTTACTCAAGATCGTGTGGTATTCAGCATAACGTTGCCATTAATAGATCATGACCATTTTCAGCTGTACAACTTAATTCCCGTCCCTAATCGCATAAATAACACTATGGTGACAATTAAAACCTGCAGTCCTTTAGTACCCATAAACAAATATCGAGAACATTACTTCCTACTTTCAACATCTCAACTTAAAACTTGTGATGCCATCAGCCAAAATCTATTTATATGCTACAACGTACAATTGCGATACAATTTTGGCGCAGAAACATGTTCATGTGAAATCAATATGTTCAACAATAATACAACATCAAAATGTCTCTTACGGACCCTCTCAACAAATGTAACCTGGATACCTTTGACTCATGAAAATCAATGGATATATGCAACCTTAGCATCTACACAAGCAACAGCAGTATGTGAAAAGGAGATATTACCATTAAGGTTCGAAGGTTCTGGCTTATTGACCATTAAGCCAGACTGCATTCTTAAACATGACTTTATCTATGTGTCAGGCCAACAATCTATATCAACAACGCTAATATCATCCTACACAAGTCTTGTAAACGTATCTGAATTATCAGAGCAACAGCTTACGAAGGATAAACTAATTACAACCACCAATTTGTCGTCACTGCCAGATCAATATGAAAAACAAATCACTGAACTGACATCACTACAACAAACATCTGAAATTCAACATCATATAAACTCAACACATGGGACTAGTATTGCATATTCCGCATTAATCATCAGCGTGACGGCAATAATAATCTTGTCGTGTACAACTGTGCTTCGCAAAAGAGGACGCACGGTTCAAATAACTGACATGCCACAACATGAATCAACCAATCAGCACAGTCAACCAACCAATGATGGATCAACACCTGTGCCAACTCCACGACAGAACTTCACCTTTCAAGTTTAACAATGACAAGGATGACCATTTTCTGTTGACCGATTGGTCAACGCGGGGGAGAATGTTTAGTTTTAGTTTAACTTTATAATCACACTTTGTCGTTACTAAATAAAACATTAATTACTTTCACATTTGCCTGTAACTATAACACACACACACAACTAATTTAATTACATTTAACAATTTCACAATGTCACTAGTATTTTTATTAAATGCCATTAACACTATAAATATAGGTCAAGAAAATAATAATTTAGCATAAACAATAAACAGTGTCAGCCACCTGTTGCTTAATGCATATTTGCTGACCATACACTTACCAGTCTCGTTACCATTTAGTGCAAATAAGCAATGCTTATTAATGAAATTATGTATTTAAGCAAGAGAAATTAATAAATAAAGTCAGTTAGTTATCAATAGTAAATGAATAAACCAAGTCTTTACTCTAACTCAATCACTAGCCACTCCAGTTACAAGTGCTGGAAGGGAATTTTAACAAATCTCAATTTAGTAGCTTATTCTGGTTTATGTGCCTGAATTAGCAACAACTAAAGAGACTACAAACACAACATACAAACAAATATTTTTATGTTTATAGAAATAAACGATTGTGCAAATAATTTTGTACCTCCTGCTTTTTATTGCGGCCGGAACATTTTTATTTCGCAGTGTTTGTTGTGTGCCGTATAACAAACACTTACTATAACTGCTATTGCTGTGTAAGTTGAGGTTACATACATAGTTCATTGGAAGAATGTCCCATCCAGTCCGCCGGAGCCCTCCAGTGTTAAGGAGCACAGTCAGTGCAGAGACTGTAATATCCGATCAGCCTGATCAAGAAGTTTATATGGATGTTTACAGTGATAACCTCAACGTTACACCAACAGCCACAAGAAGCCAGATGCAGCCAGCTTCCCAGCCGAAGACAAGTGCCACCGCCGCCGGTACAGAAACACCAAAGACAAGTGGTGTTTGCAAAAATACAGCGTCACACAAGCCCAGTGACCATGGAAATGCCACCAAGCCATCATCCGCCATCCAGCCGCTCAAGCAACTTTTATACATATGCCGCCGCCGCCAACCCCTGCTGCTAGCGTCGCCCCGCCGCCCACGCTGCCAATGCATGCAGTTTACAATACAAGTGCTGCCAGCGTCGTTCAGCCACAGCCAACACCCAATAATGCGATAAATAATTTTATGCCGCCAATTTTTGAAAATGTGAGTTGCAGCCAACAACAAACACAAACTGGTGCGAGCGTCATGATAATGCCGCGACAAATATTCGATTTGCCAGATTTTAATGGTGAGCCAGAGAACTGGCCATTATTTTATACAGCGTATACCCAATCTACAGCAGCCTTTGGATATACTAATTTCGAGAACAATCAACGCTTACAGAAATGCCTAAAAGGTGAAGCAAAAGACTTTTGTCAGGTCACTCCTTATCCATCCTGATAATGTTGATGCAATTATTGAACAATTGAAATTCAGATTTGGGCGTCCGGAGCAACTGATCCATAGCCAGCTGCATCAAGTTAGAGAGTTGCCACATGTTGGCGAAAATAATTTGATAAAATTAGTGCCCTTTTCGACCAAGGTGAGAAATTTGGCTGTGTTTTTACAATCTGTGAACGGGGAACAACACATAGCCAACCCAACACTTTTAGGTGAGTTGGTACAAAAACTTCCCATGCGTAAAAAATTGGAATGGGCAAGAACCGCTGCCAATATTCGCCCATATCCAAATATTATGCATTTTAGTGACTGGATATGTGAAGTTGCCAATTTTATTTGCATGGTACAAGATTTGGACAACAAGGAACCCAAACGCCGAGTCATGCTTCACGCAGCAGAGAAGACATTCCAGTGCCCAATTTGCCAGGGTTGCCATAAGATAAGTGAATGTCACAAATTCTTAAATGCTAAAGTGGATGAGCGATGGAGTTTAGTGAAAAAAGTTCGTGCGTGTTTTTCGTGCCTCAATATGGGACATTCAACTCGTGAGTGCCATAAAAAAAGAGTCTGCCCTAACGACGGATGTCATCGGAAACACAATAAGCTGCTCCATAACGATGCGTCCTGCGCGCCGATTCCACAACAGCCGAGATCATCTAGAACTGTAGCCGAAGTTAACCAAAATGTACTCAGCTGTTCCATCGATAATAAAAATACACTATTTCGAGTTTTGCGAGTCACGTTATATGGAGAAAAGTGCCACGTCGATATTTATGCCCTTTTTGATGACGGTTCTTCAATAACGATGCTGGACAAGGAGGTTGCAGAATAGGTAGGAATACGAGGCAAAAATAATTACTTGAACATTCAGTGGTTCGGTGGAAGGTCAGCACGAGAGCCTTCAATGACTTTCAACCTCAAGGTGAGTGGGGCCGGGAAGAAGAAGACTCACTTGCTAAGGAATGTTTATGCAGTTTCAAATTTAAATTTGCCCATGCAGAGCTTAACAGAGGATGATATTAAAACGAGTTTTAAAAATGTACAGCCCCATATGAAGCCGTATTCGAATATAGTGCCGAAGCTTTTGATAGGATTGGACCATGCCAGTCTAGGGTTGCCATCCAATTTAAAAATAAATAATTTATCTGGACCGTTTGCCTGCAATACCGAATTGGGGTGGATCGTGTGTGGACCATGCAAAACTGGATTGCTTTCGCCTCGTTCGTGCTTATTCGCCCATATTGAAGCAGAACGAGATATTCACAATTTAGTTGAAAATTATTTTAATATTGAAAGCATGGGAGTACGTGCCGCTCCTGCAGTCGAATGCGATGATGATGTCAGAGCCAAAAAGATTCTACATGAATCAACCAAGAGAATTGGGAGCCGATTCCAAACGGGACTTTTATGGAAAAATGATGTCACAGAGTTGCCAGATAGTTTCTCATTAGCCCTTAGCCGCCTTGAAGGGATTGAGAGGAAAATGCGACGCGATGAAAATTTCTCTGCAGCCTACAAGGAAATCATAAACGGTTACATCGCTAAAGGGTATGTACGAAAAGTACCACCTGAGGATATCTGCAAGATATCAAGTAGCAAATGGTATCTACCACATTTTGGCGTGACAAATCCCAACAAAGAAAATAAAAAGCTGAGATTAGTTTTTGATGCCGCCGCAAAAGTAAACGGAGTTGCGCTTAATGACAATTTATTAAAGGGCCCACAAGACATTTCATCATTGCCGTCCACACTTTACAACTTTCGAAGTCGTAGGGTTGCCGTGGGAGCGGATATTCGGGAAATGTTTCATCAGGTCCTCATACAGCCTAGTGATAGAATATCGCAGCGATTTTGATGGAGACATGGTGATCAGAGAATAATGCCTGGAGAATACGAAATGATGGCGATGACATTTGGAGCCGCGTGCTCACCATGTTCAGCCATATTTGTAATGAAACCCAACGCCAAGGAACATGCCGATTACCATCCCAGAGCAATTAAAGCAATTTGTGAGAATCATTATATGGATGATTTCGTCGATAGTTTTGACACCGCTGAAGAGGCTATCGATATTTCAAATCAAGTCAAAGAAATTCATAAAAACGGAGGATTTGAATTAAGGGTGTTTATTTCAAACACAAATGACGTCATCCTGGCGCTTCAAATTCGAAAGTTATCTTAGTCAACGATAACATGGAAAAAGTTTTGGGACTTTATTGGGACTCTGCTAGTGACATGTTTATGTTTAACGTCAAATTCAACAAAGTGGATCAAGATGTTAGTTCTGGAGTAAAAAAGCCCACAAACCGTCAAGTGCTGAGTATAATAATGTCAACCTTTGACCCTTTAGGATTTTTAAGCCATTTTACAGTCGGAGGAAATTTTTGCTACTGCGGCACATTTGGAGGCGTGAAGTCGGGTGGGATGAGCAGATACCAGATTATATCAATAATTTATGGGAAAATTGGCGGAAGCAATTACAAAATATTTCTGGTTTTCGTCTGCCACGCTTTTACTTTCATCCTGGAAAGCTAAAACAGATCCAACTCCACATATTCGTCGATGGGAGTGAATAAGCATTTGCAGCTGTTGCCTATTGGCGATATTTAATGACAGATGGCGCTTTTAGTGTAAGCTTTGTAAGCTCAAAGACGAAGTGTGCCCCTCTTACAAAAGTTTCAATTCCCCGCCTGGAATTACAAGCAGCTGTCCTTGGTACAAGAATCAGACAAAATATTTTAGAAGAACACAAATTGGTACCTGACAATATAATTATGTGGAGCGATTCAAAAACTGTTTTAAAATGGATTGCCAGCAGCCATAGAAAATATAAGCCATATGTTGCCCACAGAATAGCAGAAATCCTTGAATTAACTGAAGTAAACGACTGGAGATGGAGTTCAACGCTCGATAATGTAGCTGACGATGCGACCCGAACATATAATAAAGTATATTTTTTATCGTCATCTAGATGGTTTAGTGCCCCAGGTTTTTTAAAACTCGACGAAAGGGAATGGGCGATAAATACGGTCGCTGAAAATCGTCAGCCTGAGGAATCCGACATCGAGGAAATACAACCAAAAATTTCCCTACTTTTTGTTAAAAATCATTTTATAGATTTTCGACGATTTTCATCGTTTTTGCGATTAAAAAGAAGAGTCGGTTGGGTGCTTCGATTTATAAGCCGATGTCATATGAAGCACGCTGATTTAGAAAGCTATGGCCTCATATCGTCTGAACTGAAAGAAGCAGAAAGGGTCTTATGCCAACAGACTCAAAGCGAATCATTTGCCGAGGAATTAAAAATTCTTAGCAGCGGACAGCATGTCCCAAAGTCAAATATTTTGTCAACTCTAATGCCCTACATTGATGATGATTGTCTAATGCGGGTGAAAGGAAGGATTGATGGAGCCAGCTGCCTTCCATACAGCATGAGACGCCCCGTTATTCTGCCAAAATACCATTATTTTACAAAACTTGTTGTCATGCATCATCATTGCCAGATGAAGCATCAAAGCGATATGCCAATTAAGGAAAGAATATTGGATTCCTAGTTTGAGAAATTTATTGCGGAACGTTGTAGCCAATTGTTTTATATGTAAGAAAAACAAATCAGTTCCACTAGCTCCGCTAATGGGACCGCTGCCTGCGGATAGACTAGAGCCATACGTTGCCCCATTTAAATACACTGGTCTTGATTATTTTGGTCCCATAAACGTCACAACTGGAAGAAGAACTGAAAAGAGATGGGTTGCTCTTTTTACGTGCCTTACTATACGCGCCATTCATTTGGAAATAGCCCACGATCTTTCAACTGATTCCTGTATCATCGCCATTAAGAACTTTATGAATCGGCGAGGAGTTCCAGTAAGGATTCGTTCCGACTATGGCAAGAATTTTGTTGGTGCCAACGAGGAGGCCAAACGTTTTAACGAAGTTTTCGAGGCCGAAAGAATTCAACATGAATTATCTGCGAAAGGCGTCGAATGGGTGTTTAATTGTCCAGCCAAACCATCTGAAGGTGGTATATCGGAGCGGATGCTGCAATGTGTAGAGTACTACGGCAGACTTTAAAAGAAGTGTCACCAAGGGAGCATGTGCTACGGTCGCTTCTCATCGAAGCTGAAAATATTGTCAACTCAAGGCCGTTGACTCATTTGCCTTTGGGTCCACATGAAGAGGAGCCTCTTACTCCGAACCATTTTTTATTGGGTGTGCCGAACGCTTCACTGACACCTGCCATCAGCGTCCCTGATGGTAAACTCTTCTCCCTTAAAAAGCATGTTTGCGAGATAGATTTTGGAAGCGGTGGGTGCTTGAATATTTGCCAACGTTGACACGGAGGGTAAAGTGGTGTGAATACACGAAGCCGATAAAGGAAGGAGATGTTGTGTTTGTATGCGATCCAAATCTTCCACGAAGTCAACGGCGGAGAGGTTTGGTCACTTACGTTTATTCTGGTTCTGATGGTGTTGTACGACGAGCTGACGTAAAGACTGCGACGGGTGAGTTGCAAAGAGCCGTATCGAAGTTAGCCGTTCTGGACTTGGATTCTGGTGAAGCTGATTGCTCCACGGGGTAGGGGATGTTGCAGAACTGCCTGTATAAATTTACAGCAAAACAACACCGACCGTGACCACCTGTTACGATCAGCTGCGGCTGTGTTTGTTATTGTGAATTTACATGTTTGACGTTTATGTTGTAAGCCGCGTTTTGCATTCTCCTTTGTTATATTTTCTTCATTGGCGCATAAAGGTCTTAAATGATCGCCATTATTTTTTATATGTAAATCTATTTCGGTCGTCAGAGAAGGAGGTGCAAAACTGCGGTAAGCTTGAATAGTTTATCGTTTACTTCTTTTATTAATATTTTTATGTTTATAGAAATAAACGATTGTGCAAGTAATTTTGTACTGTTATACGCAAACCTCCTGCTTTTTATTGCGGCCGGAACACTTGGTGTAGTAATTTCGGGAAGTAGTGTATTTCTCATTAGATGATTATTTTGTTTTATGAGAGTGGTGTATTTCTCAGTAGATGTACATATACATAGACGATTAACTTCGGTAGAAAATTGATATTGAGTTCTGGAAGTTTTGTTCATTATAAATTGGATGTTTGAGATCACTTGAAAATAATTGTAGATGGTGAAAATTATTGGTTAAGAGGGGAGATAAACGGATGATACAGGATAAAACAAGGAGATCAGAATACAATATAGTTTGTGAACTATTGAAATTACAATATAGTGTATTTTCGTGAGATAAATTTAAATTGAATATTTGAAGAATAATAGAATATCTGAAATTACTTTGATAATTTGTTTATAATCTTGACTATATTATTATTATATTAATAATTTGATACACCATTACACCATAATAATTTAAATTTTGACTATATTATCTGTTACATTGATAATTTCATATAATATTTTGATTTGATTTACTGAATTCATAAACTTGTGAAGCACTGATCACGATGGATTTGGAAGATATTTTGAACTTGACTGTCGAAGGACTGAAATTAGAACTAGACGAACTTAAATTGCCGAAGACTGGAAACAAACCTGAGTTGCAATAACGACTTTTGGCTCATTTTAATCTTCAGCGTGACGTTGAAACTTTATCCGAATATGACGAAGCTACTTCCACTGTGGGAAATGTCGCGATTGAAAGAAATTGTGTATTCACACTAAAGGATATACAAGATTCAGTATCTTCCTTTTCGGGAGATGGTCTGCCAGAAATCGCGGTATGGTTACGAGAATTCGAGGACTGCGCTTATACGGTTGGATGGAATAACTTACGAAAATTCCTATATGCTAAACAGCTTATGAAGGAAGCTGCTAGAGTGTTTGTGAGAATCCAGTCTACGATTTCTAATGGGGCATCACTAAAGGACACATTGATGAACGAGTTTGATGAAAAGTTGTCGTCAGCTGACGTGCATCGTATACTACTCAACAGAAGAAAGAAGATGAACGAGACAATGCGAGAATATCTCTATTCACTTCAGGAAATTGGAAGTCAAGCCCAGCTGGACGACGCCAGCATAATTCAATATTTCATTAAGGGAATAGGAGATTCAGTCATGAAAAATCAGTGTTCTATCAGGCTACAACAATCGAAGACCTTAACCCTGCTGTTAGATTAGGACCATTTGGTCCAAATTTTTTCTGTTTTCCCTTGTAACTTTGGAACGGTGATATATACTGACTAAATTTTTCTGCTAATGGGGTCTTTTAATAAAACAATGTTATGTGCGAAAATTAAATTTTCTAACTTTATTCAGGACTGAGAAAAATACAAAATGACGAATCTTAGGTTAGAGGACCATTTGGTCAATAGTACATTTTTTCATTACCAAGCGAATGTAAATTCATGTCAAATATTTAGAAGATGTTTTTGATATGTCAAATACTTGCTTTAGAAATTATTGAACCAAAATAGTTACAAAGGATAAGATAAAATTATTATTTTGGATGAAAATTCCAGTATGGACCAAATGGTCCCTCAATCTAAGATTCGTAAGTTTTTTCATTACCAAGCGAATGTAAATTCATGTCAAATATTTAGAAGATGTTTTTGATATGTTAGCGGATGTTTTTGATATGTCAAATACTTGCTTTAGAAATTTTTGAACCAAAATAGTTACAAAGAATAAGATAAAATTATTATTTTGGATGAAAATTGCAGTATGGACCAAATGGTCCCTCAATCTAAGATTCGTAAGTTTTTTCTAATCTAACAGCAGGGTTAAGGAGAAAATCAAGGTGTATGAAAGGACGAAAGCAGCTCAAGAATCTTCAAATTCGAAAAATGCACATCCAAATACGTGGGAAGATATTTCAACAGGCGTAAAAATAGAGAAACGCTGTTTTAAATGCGGCGACAAAGGTCATTTGGCGAATGAATGCAAGATGACGGATGTGAAATGCTTTAAGTGCAAAGAAATGGGACATAAGTCTTTCGAGTGTAAGGTATCTGTGAAAAAAGAAGAGGTTAAGCCAAATACAACGAATAAGAAAGGAAATGTTCATACACTATCAGATGATATAGACCCATATTCCAGACGCATTTTTAAAGATGTTACAATACTTGGCAAACAAATTTCTGCAATCTTTGATACCGGAAGCGATATAAGTGCTTTGCGTTGTGACACATTGCTGCTCATTGGAGATGTTCCTCTTGAAAGTGAAGTAAAGACTTTGGTCGGTATAGGTGGTAAGAGTATTACTACACTGGGAAGTTTGATGGTACGCGCAAAAGTAGATGCAGTGGAGTTGAACGTTAAATTCCATGTTGTAAGAGGGACTGACATCTTATACGGCGCTGTTCTGGGAAACGATATTTTGGATCAGGTTGAAGGTGTTAAAAGTCGCGGAAACAAACGGACTTAACATAAAATGGATGAAATCTAAATTTTTGATGAGGAAAATAAACTTTCTGGGATATTTAATAGAAGATTCAACAATATCACCAACGCTGGAGAGAATCGAGGCTGTGAAGAATTTTCATTTACCATCAAGTAGTAAGGCTATACAACGATTCTTGGGACTAACACCTACGTGCGACATTTTATACCTAATTATGCTGTTGTGGCCAAACCACTTTCTGATCTTTGGCGAAAAGATTCAAAATTCAAAATGGGAGATGAACAACTATTGGCATTTGAAAAGATAAAAAAATGTTGATTAGTGCGCCAGTTTTAAGATTATTTGACCCAAGAGCTTCAACAGAGATACATGCTGACGCTAGCATGTATGTATACGGAGCAATGTTATTGCAGAAGGGTGATGACTCTCAATTTCATCCCGTAGAGTATATGAGCAGAAAAACCACACCGACTGAACAAAAGTATTCTTCATACGAGCTAGATGTTTTAGCTGTAATAGAGGCTTTGAAAAAATGGAGAATATTTGTTTTGGGAATAAATGTGACAATTGTTACTGACTGTAACGCATTTGCATTAACGATGCGCAAACAGGATGTGCGAACAAGAGTTGCGAGATGGGCCCTATTTTTACAAGATTTCAACTACATTATAGAACATAGAGCTGGAACGAAAATGAAGCATGTTAATGCGCTAAGCCGATTGTCATGTTTAATGATGGAGAACTCATTAAGTCGTATTAGAGAGGCTCAACTACAGGATGATTGGATAAAAGCAGCATTAAAATTTTTAAAAAATGGATCTTACGAAGACTATTATATTAGAGCCGGAATACTACTTAAGGACCCAGATAACGAATTAATAGTGGTGCCAGGTTCTATGGAAAATGAGATAATTCGACTCGCATACCGGCAGGGACACTTCGCAAGTCGTAAAACCCACAGTTATTCCACACTTGCCAACAAAGGTTGCTAAGATGGTTAAAAGCTGTGTTGAGTGTATTGTTTCGGAAGCGAAAAAGACCAAAAGAAGGTTTTCTCAATCCAATATATAAAGCAGATAAGCCTTTGACAACATACCATCTGGATCATGTAGGACGCACAAGAAGTACAACCACATTTTAGTTGTAGTAGATGGATTTTCCAAGTTTGTATGGTTGTACCCCACCAAAAGAACAGGCACAAACGAGGTAGTTGATCAATTGACAAAACAGGCCGTGATATTTGGAAATCCAAGCAGAGTGATCACACACAGAGGTACTGCTTTCACTTCTGGAAATTTTAAAGAGTATTGCGAGACACAAAACATACAACATCTATTGATATCAACTAGCATGCCGCGAGGAAACGGACAAGTAGAGCGAATGCACCGGACGATTGTTGGTTGCCATGTTAACAAAGCTATGTGTTGAAAACCCTTGCAACTGGTACAAGTATGTAGATAGGGTGCAGAGAGTAATTAATAATACACCACCTAGAAGTACAAAGATAGCTCCATTTAAATTACTTACGGGTTTAGATATGAATGTTGGAGATGATCCAAATATCCGCACCCTATTAAACGAATTAACAACCGAAGAGGTTATGGAAGAACGAGATCAGTGGAGAGATGAGGCCAGATCTAATATACTGGAAATACAACGAGAGAATCGTAGAGATTTTAATCGCAGGAGAGTTCGTACTCAGTTCGGAACTGGCATGAAATTGAGGCCAAAATATATTGGTCCCTACAAGATAGTGAAGAATCTTGGTCATGGTCGGTATGAAGTTGAAAAAGTTGGGGACACTGAGGGTCCTAATAAGAGTTTGACTGTGAGTGCATGAAATCTTGGAAAGCACATTCTGGGGCGAATGTGTAGTCAGGACGGCCATATGTAGGATCGGTCAAATGACACTTATATTCATTAATTGCATTTTAAGTTTATACACAATGTTTATAAACATGGTTTATGAACATAGTTCACGACCTCACATATTGGCGGACATACTTGCAGTCGACCCTGCTGCAATTATCGAAGAGACACATTTTACGACGACTATCATGTTGTGACATCAAACATAGACGAACATGTTAGAACATACAGATGAAGGACAGAGGGCAAAGCTCAAGCGGACTGGTTGTGTAATCGTCATGATCAGTCGCTGTGTGAATTTGAAGAGAATTAGAAGTTAGTGTTTTGAAGTTTATAGAAGTTTATTCCATACATACTTGAAGTTCCTTTTATTTTATTTTTACCATTAAATTAACTATAATAAACAACTAATTATTCAATAAAGGTTAACCAAAATAAACTCCACTAACGGCCTTATTCATAAAACATCATTAAATTAGCTCTAAAGCATTCATCAGTTATTGAAAGCTTTAAGATTTGACGAAGGTTTTATTAGAACCGTATTCATAATGAGTATTTTAACTAGGGACCAGATAATTGACCGACAACCCTGTTTTATGTATTCTCATAGTGCTTGTGTTGTAAAAACAAGATGAACAATAATCGATAGACCGAATTAAATTTTTTTTATTGAATTGCGTCAATTCATTTTTGCAAAATTTTAAACATTAATGGAAAGAACTATTCAATAAAAAGATCAATTAGTATTTGCTATATTCATAAATTTGGAAGAAGTGCCAAAAAATCATATTGAATTGGATTTCAGCTTTGGGTAGTCGAATATAAAACCGGATAATAGGTTGTAGTTTCAATGTTTTGATTTTATATACATCACGATGTAAACAAAAATTCATTTTGGTTAAAAATGATAAAAATTGGAACGAAAGTATTTGGTTGCTTAGCAGGAAAATGTGACACTATAAATGCTGCAAATATACACAAAATAATTGCAATTGTTTATATCGCATAAATATTTAAGTACGGCACGCGTGAAATGTAAAAAAATTATATCATTTGTGTATTAATGCGGATAAAATGGCCTTAAAGAAGGGTTACGCGTTCAACAAAAATGGCGACGTTAGAGAACTCTTAACAGAGGAATTTTTCGATTCTGAATACAATTTTTGGACTTTACATTCTTAAACCTTTAACAAGCCTATGACAACTTTTTATCAATAAGGCCGTAAGTGTTTTAATTAATAAATCCCGGACCCTACAACATTTGGGAGCTCAACCGGGATGCCCCTTGAGCCTAAACCAAACCAAAAATTAAATTGAATAAAAAAAACCGTGGTATATAAAAGAACAATAAAGACGTACATACAACAGAGTGAAAGACGTACGTGCACAGTGAAGTGTGTAATGGAAAAAAAAACTAGAGAAAAACGGTTACAAAAACAAAAGTACAACAAAAGGTAGGGAAAGCAAAGCAAAACTCCTAAATAAGAGAGGAAAAAGAGGACTAAAAATACGTGAACTAGTCGAAGTTTCTACTCGTTGAAAAGTGCAAGTGTCAATTGCAAAGAGATAAAGAAACACTTGAGTAATAAAACAAAAGAAATTTTTTTTCTTCTCTTGTGTTGGGTGCGGTAAAGAAATTTATGTATTTAAACGTAAACCCACCCTTATTTTATAATACGAAAGACAACAAATCAACACGGAGCGTGCGTATGTGATGTGACAACAAAAATTGCCTGAGAGTTGGAAGCAAACGTTTGGATAACTTGATGAGAGTGAGAGGCGAGGTAACAACAAGAACTCTAGAACAGCAAGAGTGACTGGTGTTTGGAAATGCAAGTTTGTGCGCGATTGATATGATTTAATTTGGATGTATGTATGTATTCATAAACAAATGTCGTATATACGTAGGGATGTGCTCGAAGTTTCTTGTTTTTCTACTTTGTGAATTAATTTAAAGAAGGTGGTGTACTTTTCACCAGATGCGTCAATAATTACTTGGCGTATTAATTAAGAAGGTGGTGTACTTCTAATTAGATGTATAGATGACAACTTTGTTTTACTTGGTGTTGCAGAACGGCCTGTAACAATTTACAGCAACACAACACCGACCGTGACCACCTGCTACGATCAGCTAAGGCTGTGTTTGTTATTGTGAATTTACATGTTTGACGTTTATGTTGTAAGCCGCGTTTTGCATTCTCCTTTGTTATATTTTCTTCATTGGCGCATAAATGTCTTAAAAGATCGCCATTATTTTCTATATGTAAATCTATTTCGGTCGTCAGAGAAGGAGGTGCAAAACTGCGGTAAGCTTGAATAGTTTATCGTTTACTTCTCTTATTAATATTCTTTTATTAATAAACGATTGTGCAAATAATTTTGTACCTCCTGCTTTTTATTGCGGCCGGAACATTTTTATTTCGCAGTGTTTGTTGTGTGCCGTATAACAAACACTTACTATAACTGCTATTGCTGTGTAAGTTGAGGTTACATACATAGTTCATTGGAAGAATGTCCCATCCAGTCCGCCGGAGCCCTCCAGTGTTAAGGAGCACAGTCAGTGCAGAGACTGTAATATCCGATCAGCC
Organism: Phaonia tiefii; assembly: GCA_963931995.1. Lineage (NCBI taxonomy): Eukaryota > Metazoa > Arthropoda > Insecta > Diptera > Muscidae > Phaonia > Phaonia tiefii. Next base: position 107,405,810 of record OZ008368.1, on the reverse strand, counting down.
TGATTAAGAAGTTTATATGGATGTTTACAGTGATAACCTCAACGTTACACCAACAGCCACAAGAAGCCAGATGCAGCCAGCATCCCAGCCGAAGACAAGTGCCACCGCCGCCGGTACAGAAACACCAAAGACAAGTTGTGTTTGCAAAAATACAGCGTCACACAAGCCCAGTGACCATGGAAATGCCACCAAGCCATCATCCGCCATCCAGCCGCTCTGCAAGTCCGCCAGCCAGCCGGTAGTCAAACAGCCATCAACTTCAAAGGAGGCCGTCAGCCTTGCGGAGATGCAGAAGCAGATGCATAACCTTCAGCGCCAACTTCTGGAAACCCAGACACAACTCCTGGAGAACAGACGCATTATCCAGGGAACATATTGTGAGCGCCAAGAGTCATCGACAAACCAGGTAAGTGACCAAAAACTTAAAATGAGTGTGCAGAATAATTCCGCCATTGACGCCAACGCAACAACACACACAAACACACAACACACATATCAACGGTCGCCATGACACCTACCCCATTGGCGTCATATTCCACTACATACGTCGCCATGCCGCCGGCGCAAGCAACTTTTATACATATGCCGCCGCCGCCAACCCCTGCTGCTAGCGTCGCCCCGCCGCCCACGCTGCCAATGCATGCAGTTTACAATACAAGTGCTGCCAGCGTCGTTCAGCCACAGCCAACACCGAATAATGCGATAAATAATTTTATGCCGCCAATTTTTGGAAATGTGAGTTGTAGCCAACAACAAACACAAACTGGTGCGAGCGTCATGATGATGCCGCGAAAAATATTCGATTTGCCAGATTTTAATGGTGAGCCAGAGAACTGGCCATTATTTTATACAGCGTATACCCAATCTACAGCAGCCTTTGGATATACTAATTTCGAGAACAATCAACGCTTACAGAAATGCCTAAAAGGTGAAGCAAAAGACTTTTGTCAGGTCACTCCTTATCCATCCTGATAATGTTGATGCAATTATTGAACAATTGAAATTCAGATTTGGGCGTCCGGAGCAACTGATCCATAGCCAGCTGCATCAAGTTAGAGAGTTGCCACATGTTGGCGAAAATAATTTGATAAAATTAGTGCCCTTTTCGACCAAGGTGAGAAATTTGGCTGTGTTTTTACAATCTGTGAACGGGGAACAACACATAGCCAACCCAACACTTTTAGGTGAGTTGGTACAAAAACTTCCCATGCGTAAAAAATTGGAATGGGCAAGAACTGCTGCCAATATTCGCCCATATCCAAATATTATGCATTTTAGTGACTGGATAAGTGAAGTTGCCAATTTTATTTGCATGGTACAAGATTTGGACAACAAGGACCCCAAACGCCGAGTCATGCTTCACGCAGCAGAGAAGACATTCCAGTGCCCAATTTGCCAGGGTTGCCATAAGATAAGTGAATGTCACAAATTCTTAAATGCTAAAGTGGATGAGCGATGGAGTTTAGTGAAAAAAGTTCGTGCGTGTTTTTCGTGCCTCAATATGGGACATTCAACTCGTGAGTGCCATAAAAAAAGAGTCTGCCCTAACGATGGATGTCATCGGAAACACAATAAGCTGCTCCATAACGATGCGTCCTGCGCGCCGATTCCACAACAGCCGAGATCATCTAGAACTGTAGCCGAAGTTAACCAAAATGTACTCAGCTGTTCCATCGATAATAAAAATACACTATTTCGAGTTTTGCGAGTCACGTTATATGGAGAAAAGTGCCACGTCGATATTTATGCCCTTTTTGATGACGGTTCTTCAATAACGATGCTGGACAAGGAGGTTGCAGACCAGGTAGGAATACGAGGCAAAAATAATTACTTGAACATTCAGTGGTTCGGTGGAAGGTCAGCACGAGAGCCTTCAATGACTTTCAACCTCAAGGTGAGTGGGGCCGGGAAGAAGAAGACTCACTTGCTAAGGAATGTTTATGCAGTTTCAAATTTAAATTTGCCCATGCAGAGCTTAACAGAGGATGATATTAAAACGAGTTTTAAAAATGTACAGCCCCATATGAAGCCGTATACGAATATAGTGCCGAAGCTTTTGATAGGATTGGACCATGCCAGTCTAGGGTTGCCATCCAATTTAAAAATAAATAATTTATCTGGACCGTTTGCCTGCAATACCGAATTGGGGTGGATCGTGTGTGGACCATGCAAAACTGGATTGCTTTCGCCTCGTTCGTGCTTATTCGCCCATATTGAAGCAGAACGAGATATTCACAATTTAGTTGAAAATTATTTTAATATTGAAAGCATGGGAGTACGTGCCGCTCCTGCAGTCGAATGCGATGATGATGTCAGAGCCAAAAAGATTCTACATGAATCAACCAAGAGAATTGGGAGCCGATTCCAAACGGGACTTTTATGGAAAAATGATGTCACAGAGTTGCCAGATAGTTTCTCATTAGCCCTTAGCCGCCTTGAAGGGATTGAGAGGAAAATGCGACGCGATGAAAATTTCTCTGCAGCCTACAAGGAAATCATAAACGGTTACATCGCTAAAGGGTATGTACGAAAAGTACCACCTGAGGATATCTGCAAGATATCAAGTAGCAAATGGTATCTACCACATTTTGGCGTGACAAATCCCAACAAAGAAAATAAAAAGCTGAGATTAGTTTTTGATGCCGCCGCAAAAGTAAACGGAGTTGCGCTTAATGACAATTTATTAAAGGGCCCACAAGACATTTCATCATTGCCGTCCACACTTTACAACTTTCGAAGTCGTAGGGTTGCCGTGGGAGCGGATATTCGGGAAATGTTTCATCAGGTCCTCATACAGCCTAGTGATAGAATATCGCAGCGATTTTGATGGAGACATGGTGATCAGAGAATAATGCCTGGAGAATACGAAATGATGGCGATGACATTTGGAGCCGCGTGCTCACCATGTTCAGCCATATTTGTAATGAAACCCAACGCCAAGGAACATGCCGATTACCATCCCAGAGCAATTAAAGCAATTTGTGAGAATCATTATATGGATGATTTCGTCGATAGTTTTGACACCGCTGAAGAGGCTATCGATATTTCAAATCAAGTCAAAGAAATTCATAAAAACGGAGGATTTGAATTAAGGGTGTTTATTTCAAACACAAATGACGTCATCCTGGCGCTTCAAATTCGAAAGTTATCTTAGTCAACGATAACATGGAAAAAGTTTTGGGACTTTATTGGGACTCTGCTAGTGACATGTTTATGTTTAACGTCAAATTCAACAAAGTGGATCAAGATGTTAGTTCTGGAGTAAAAAAGCCCACAAACCGTCAAGTGCTGAGTATAATAATGTCAACCTTTGACCCTTTAGGATTTTTAAGCCATTTTACAGTCGGAGGAAATTTTTACTACTGCGGCACATTTGGAGGCGTGAAGTCGGGTGGGATGAGCAGATACCAGATTATATCAATAATTTATGGGAAAATTGGCGGAAGCAATTACAAAATATTTCTGGTTTTCGTCTGCCACGCTTTTACTTTCATCCTGAAAAGCTAAAACAGATCCAACTCCACATATTCGTCGATGGGAGTGAATAAGCATTTGCAGCTGTTGCCTATTGGCGATATTTAATGACAGATGGCGCTATTAGTGTAAGCTTTGTAAGCTCAAAGACGAAGTGTGCCCCTCTTACAAAAGTTTCAATTCCCCGCCTGGAATTACAAGCAGCTGTCCTTGGTACAAGAATCAGACAAAATATTTTAGAAGAACACAAATTGGTACCTGACAATATAATTATGTGGAGCGATTCAAAAACTGTTTTAAAATGGATTGCCAGCAGCCATAGAAAATATAAGCCATATGTTGCCCACAGAATAGCAGAAATCCTTGAATTAACTGAAGTAAACGACTGGAGATGGAGTTCAACGCTCGATAATGTAGCTGACGATGCGACCCGAACATATAATAAAGTATATTTTTTATCGTCATCTAGATGGTTTAGTGCCCCAGGTTTTTTAAAACTCGACGAAAGGGAATGGGCGATAAATACGGTCGCTGAAAATCGTCAGCCTGAGGAATCCGACATCGAGGAAATACAACCAAAAATTTCCCTACTTTTTGTTAAAAATCATTTTATAGATTTTCGACGATTTTCATCGTTTTTGCGATTAAAAAGAAGAGTCGGTTGGGTGCTTCGATTTATAAGCCGATGTCATATGAAGCACGCTGATTTAGAAAGCTATGGCCTCATATCGTCTGAACTGAAAGAAGCAGAAAGGGTCTTATGCCAACAGACTCAAAGCGAATCATTTGCCGAGGAATTAAAAATTCTTAGCAGCGGACAGCATGTCCCAAAGTCAAATATTTTGTCAACTCTAATGCCCTACATTGATGATGATTGTCTAATGCGGGTGAAAGGAAGGATTGATGGAGCCAGCTGCCTTCCATACAGCATGAGACGCCCCGTTATTCTGCCAAAATACCATTATTTTACAAAACTTGTTGTCATGCATCATCATTGCCAGATGAAGCATCAAAGCGATATGCCAATTAAGGAAAGAATATTGGATTCCTAGTTTGAGAAATTTATTGCGGAACGTTGTAGCCAATTGTTTTATATGTAAGAAAAACAAATCAGTTCCACTAGCTCCGCTAATGGGACCGCTGCCTGCGGATAGACTAGAGCCATACGTTGCCCCATTTAAATACACTGGTCTTGATTATTTTGGTCCCATAAACGTCACAACTGGAAGAAGAACTGAAAAGAGATGGGTTGCTCTTTTTACGTGCCTTACTATACGCGCCATTCATTTGGAAATAGCCCACGATCTTTCAACTGATTCCTGTATCATCGCCATTAAGAACTTTATGAATCGGCGAGGAGTTCCAGTAAGGATTCGTTCCGACTATGGCAAGAATTTTGTTGGTGCCAACGAGGAGGCCAAACGTTTTAACGAAGTTTTCGAGGCCGAAAGAATTCAACATGAATTATCTGCGAAAGGCGTCGAATGGGTGTTTAATTGTCCAGCCAAACCATCTGAAGGTGGTATATCGGAGCGGATGGTGCAATGTGTAGAGTACTACGGCAGACTTTAAAAGAAGTGTCACCAAGGGAGCATGTGCTACGGTCGCTTCTCATCGAAGCTGAAAATATTGTCAACTCAAGGCCGTTGACTCATTTGCCTTTGGGTCCACATGAAGAGGAGCCTCTTACTCCGAACCATTTTTTATTGGGTGTGCCGAACGCTTCACTGACACCTGCCATCAGCGTCCCTGATGGTAAACTCTTCTCCCTTAAAAAGCATGTTTGCGAGATAGATTTTGGAAGCGGTGGGTGCTTGAATATTTGCCAACGTTGACACGGAGGGTAAAGTGGTGTGAATACACGAAGCCGATAAAGGAAGGAGATGTTGTGTTTGTATGCGATCCAAATCTTCCACGAAGTCAACGGCGGAGAGGTTTGGTCACTTACGTTTATTCTGGTTCTGATGGTGTTGTACGACGAGCTGACGTAAAGACTGTTGGATGGAATAACTTACGAAAATTCCTATATGCTAAACAGCTTATGAAGGAAGCTGCTAGAGTGTTTGTGAGAATCCAGTCTACGATTTCTAATGGGGCATCACTAAAGGACACATTGATGAACGAGTTTGATGAAAAGTTGTCGTCAGCTGACGTGCATCGTATACTACTCAACAGAAGAAAGAAGATGAACGAGACAATGCGAGAATATCTCTATTCACTTCAGGAAATTGGAAGTCAAGCCCAGCTGGACGACGCCAGCATAATTCAATATTTCATTAAGGGAATAGGAGATTCAGTCATGAAAAATCAGTGTTCTATCAGGCTACAACAATCGAAGACCTTAAGGAGAAAATCAAGGTGTATGAAAGGACGAAAGCAGCTCAAGAATCTTCAAATTCGAAAAATGCACATCCAAATACGTGGGAAGATATTTCAACAGGCGTAAAAATAGAGAAACGCTGTTTTAAATGCGGCAAAATTAGACATGTATTAATCTTTATATGTTTGTATTGTCAAACAATATTTCAATAAAAATTATCAACATTTTCAAATACAAATATATTTTCCAATTTGTGAAGTCGTTTGCGATGTTTTGCTTTTTTCTCAAATTACTATGAAACCGATATGGCCGATGGCTGAACTAGGAGAGGTTGACGCAGTAGGATTTGTTGTAATTGTGTGAACCAACAACAGGCATTTGTTTTTTGTTTCATGACTAATCATCAAATTCAACTCAGATCCATATGAACGAACACAGTAAACAAAAAAGTACAACAACAAAATACACTGAATTTAACAGATGGAGCCATAAGAAAGTAAAATCAGTTGTTCATTTACACAGTCAAGTGTAAATGTGGTAGTACAAATGTGTGAAAGTATTGCTACTGTCGGAGCAAAACTGTCCCGTGTAAACGCCCGGTTAGCTACCACCATAAGGAAATAGATGTAAAGAGTATGTATGTGTGTCAATAACGACAGTGTTGATACGGGTTTGTTTGGCAGGTTTTTTTGACAAAAAAAGTGCCAATAATATCAAACTAAGGTCAGTTTTCAATTCGGATATCGCGCATGCTCTTTAAAGTTCTGCCCTATATAAAATCTGCAGCTAGGAGGTCCATCAGCTGAAGCACGTTTTTGTCACTCACAGCAATAAATCATTAATATTTGGTATATTTTCTTGTATCTTTCTCTGTGCCAAGTGAAAACAAAATAAATGACAGCATATAAGTACATACATACATACGTGCACCGAACAAAGCCATGTGTTGAATGAACGAAAAGAAATCAAGTCGACGAAATCCAACAAAATTGTAAGATGTGGGGAAATCGATTGATCAGGCACACAAATTTTCTAAATTTCAGTGAAATATTCAATAAACTATTAGAACATGCATTTGTACTTATTTCTGCCGCTTTGAAAAAATGGAGAATATTTGTTTTGGGAATAAATGTGACAATTGTTACTGTCTGTAACGCATTTGCATTAACGATGCGCAAACAGGATGTGCGAACAAGAGTTGCGAGATGGGCCCTATTTTTACAAGATTTCAACTACATTATTGAACTTAGAGCTGGAACGAAAATGAAGCATGTTGATGCGCTAAGGCGATTGTCATGTTTAATGATGGAGAACTCATTAAGTCATCGTATTAGAGAGGCTCAACTACAGGATGATTGGATAAAAGCAGTTATAAAAGTTTCGAAAAATGGATCTTACGAAGACTATTATATTAGAGCCGGAATTCTACTTAAGGACGCAGATAACGAATTAATAGTGGTGCCAGGTTCTATGGAAAATGAGATAATTCGACTCGCATACCGGCAGGGACACTTCGCAAGTCGTAAAACCCAGTTATTCCACAATTGCCAACAAAGGTTGCTAAGATGGTTAAAAGCTGTGTTGAGTGTATTGTTTCGGAAGCGAAAAAGGACCAAAAGAAGGATTTCTCAATCTAATATATAAGGCAGATAAGCCTTTGACAACATACCATCTGGATCATGTAGGACCTATGGAGGCTACACACAAGAAGTACAACCACATTTTAGTTGTAGTAGATGGATTTTCCAAGTTAGTATGGTTGTACCCCACCAAAACTACAGGAACAAACGAGGTAGTTGATCGATTGACAAAACAGGCCGTGATATTTGGAAATCCAAGCAGAGTGATCACAGACAGAGGTACTGCTTTCACTTCTGGAAATTTTAAAGAGTATTGCGAGACACAAAACATACAACATCTATTGATATCAACTAGCATGCCGCGAGGAAACGGACAAGTAGAGCGAATGCACCGGACGATTGTTGGTTGTCATGTTAACAAAGCTATGTGTTGAAAACCCTTGCAACTGGTACAAGTATGTAGATAGGGTGCAGAGAGTAATTAATAATACACCACCTAGAAGTACAAAGATAGCTCCATTTAAATTACTTACGGGTTTAGATATGAATGTTGGAGATGATCCAAATAACCGCACTCTATTAAACGAATTAACAACCGAAGAGTTTATGAAAGAACGAGATCAGTGGAGAGATGAGGCCAGAGCTAATATACTGGAAATCCAACGAGAGAATCGTAGAGATTTTAATCGCAGGAGAGTTCGTACTCAGTTCGGAACTGGCATGAAATTGACACTGAGGGTCCTAATAAGAGGTTGACTGTGGCAGAGTGCATGAAATCTTGGAAAGCACATTCTGGGGCGAATGTGTGGTCAGGACGGCCGAATGTAGGATCGGTCAAATGACACTTATATTCATTAATTGCATTTTAAGTTTATAAACAATGTTTAAAAACATGGTTTATGAACATAGTTCACGACCTCACATATTGGCGGACATACCCTGCTGCAATTATCGAAGAGACACATTTTACGACGACTATCATGTTGTGACATCAAACATAGACGAACATGTTAGAACATACAGATGAAGGACAGAGAGCAAAGCTCAAGCGGACTGGTTGTGTAATTGTCATGATCAGTCGCTGCGTGAATTTGAAGAGAATTAGACGTTCATTTGTGTTTTGAAGTTTATTTCATACATACTTGAAGTTCCTTTTATTTTATTTTTACCATTAAATTAACTATAATAAACAACTAATTATTCAATAAAGGTTAACTAAAATAAACTCCACTAAGTGTTTTTATTAATAAATCCCGGACCCTACATTTATTTCTGATTTTTTAATCTCCCTAGCTGAAAAATGTTAGAGAGCATTATAAATTAAGAATTCGAAAATATTACATATACAGGTTTCTTATATTTTCAGCCCAATATTACACCAACCTCCGAATGTATTCGCCACAACAAGTTCAACCTTAACCGTACCTTCATTGTTCTGAAAATTAAAGAATTAGTCGTTATAAAACTAAAATAAATAGGTCATTTATTTACTACTAACAAATTTCACAACATTATTAACAACCAGTACAATATAAATAATAACACTAATAAAGTCATAAACGAAAAATAATATATTTATACATATAAGTATATAAAGACATATATACATAAATATAAATTAATTTAATATCATTACTAGTTATTAAATTACTCTTGTAGTAGTAGAAGTAGATATTAAAAGTAGATATTAAAATTACAGTTGCTTTTCCAGATTTGCAGCCGTTTTTTGTATAAGATTTTGAAAATATAATTAGATCTTGAATCTGTAGTAAGGTGGAGAAATATATAAAGGGAACTTACACGATTAAGTTTTGTTACGCTTGTTTCTCTTTTCTTTGTGAATTGGAATACATTCGTCCCATACCTTTTTTTAAATCAGAAGTAAAAATAATAATGCTGTAACTTGGATATACACTTCGAATCCGTCGCCTTTAATCAAATCTTCTTTTAAATCAATCTTTAAAATTGAAATTTAACCTCTGATAATTGTTGACTACAACTAGCCAACAGTTTACACCATAACCTTTTGTGTTTGGTCATAGTAGCATCGATTCATTCATTATTGCGAAAATTTCGGAATAAAATACATTTTTTTCAAAATATTTAGCATTCTATGTGTCAAATTACTCGTTACTGAATCTGTTAATGAAGAATATGTAAAAAGATCTTTAATTTCGCTGGATGAAATGCGAGGCAGAAAAATACCGTCAAGATCGTCTAGCCGCCTAGCTAAAATGAATAATCGAAGCACAAATACCGCCACTATTAATAACACAGATACAACTGGCAACGTTAACCCTACAACGTCAAACACAAATTACAATACGGTCAACACTAACAATATGGATAACTCACATTCGGCAGCCTCGCCTTCTGGACTGAATCAGACAACCCTACCAGCGAGACCAATAACTCCCTTGATGTCCATCAGATTACCACCATTCACAGGTCCACAATCGACATCATCGCCCGGAAACCAGGACACCATATCAAGCCCCTCATTCAGTAATATGACATCTCGAAGTATCAGAGAGGAATTCGCTAGAATTGCAACACGACAAAACGAAAGATTGCCAACTGTCAACGAAAACATTAATATTAATCCTGACATGCCCATTGAGAGTCAAGGACAAAGTCTAAGAGATTACGTGGGAGCATCAATTGGAGCTGCTGAAGCCAATATAATGCGAAGTGTGGAACAAAGGAACGAAGAAAAAAATCAACTGTACCAACTACAAAAATGGGGAATAAAATTCGACCCGGAAAATAAATCTCAGAATATAGAGCAATTTGTCTTTCGAGCTGAATTTCTTCACCATGACCACAATTGCCCCTGGGAGGTATTTCTGATGGGATTTCACCATCTTTTAGGCGGAAACGCTAATAATTGGCTTTGGGAATTTAGGCAACAAAATCCAAGGTGTAACTGGGACCACTTGAAGTACCATCTGATAAAAAAAATTTAGAAAATACGAAAGTGACTTTGAAATTCAAAGAAGAATAGTATAGAGACGACAGTCGCCCTCTGAATCAGCCGAATCATACATATCGTAAATAGTCAGTTTAAAAAATCAAATGCGAATCCTGGTGCCAGAATATGAATTGGTTCGAATAATTAAAGACAACCTCAAGTAAGGTTTAGTACAATTGATTTTCCCCAAGGATATACCAAGTATGGACGAACTCGTAGAAGAATGTAAACGGGCAGAACGCAACCTTCAAAAACGCAACTATTACCGCCAACAAAATTTCGGAAAAGTGAATGAAATTAAATTTTGTGAAGCAGACGAAACAATAAACGATAATCCGCAAGTAGAAGCTATCAGAACAAACACCGGAGGGAAACAATTTCACTCCTGGAATTGTGGTGATACTCAACATCCATTTGTAGTGTTTCCAGCGGAACGTAAGATCTTTTGCTATAAATGTGGGTTCGATGGCGTAACTTCAGTAATTTTTCCTAACTGCTCGGGAAACCAGACCAAGAACATGCAGAAAACTGGACCCACATGTTCTCAAAGGAAAAATTAGGTCCAGATAATAATAATAATGAAAACAATATGGAAAGAAAACACAAACCGGAAGAGAAACCCACAGGCAACGAAGAAACGACCAAAATATACAGTACAATACCGGTGTTTAAAGATTTTGTACCTGTACTCAGCAAGAAGGTCTTAAAAGCAAGACAAGGATATTCGCGAAGAAGAAAAGAGAGAAAGGAAATAGCATCTACCTGCATAAATATTGGAGAGGACATAAGACCATATATGGATGTACAACTAAATGGTGTAGACATCAAAGGTCTTATGGACAGCGGTGCATCCGTAAGTTGCCTACGCAAAAACTGTATGCATAATACTAGTAAGATGAATGCTAAAATATTGGACTTTAAATCAAGCATAAAAACCGCGGATGGCAGAGTACACCTTATTATAGGTAAAGCAAATTTAACTGTCGAATGCGGAAGCAAAAGCAGGGAAAAGATGTTTTATTTAGCTCCAAACCTCCAACAGGAACTAATTTTGGGCTATGATTTTTGGCAACTACTTGGAATCCGTATACACATGAATAATGTCGCACTCAATGAAATATCATTGTTAAATACCGATGATCTAACCCAACAAGTTTTAACACCAGAGAAAACGATAGAACTAGAAGAAATAAAATTAGAATTCCACACATTTGGAACAACATTTCATCGATACAGGAGACGCCGAACCAAAGAAGAGGACGTATTACCTCGTAAGCCCGGCTGTCCAGAGACCAATAGATGCCGAAATTGACCGAATGATGTCACTCGACGTAATTGAGGCAGCCAAAGACGCAGCTTGGAATAACCCTGTAACACTTGTAATCAAACCAAACAAAAATCGACTGTGTTTAGATGCTAGGGAGCTAAACAAGGTCACCAAAAAGGATGCTTATCCTCTCCCCAACATTGACGGATTACTGGAACGACTCGGAGAAACCCATTTTATATCAGCGATTGATTTGAAGGACGCATTTTGGCAAATCCCTCTGAAGGAATCTAGCCGCGCGAAACCAACGTTCACAGTCCCAGGTAGGCCACACTACCAATTCAAAGTGATGCCATACGGACTGCGTAACGCTGCACAACGTCTCTGTCGCCTTATGGATAAAGTCATTCCTCCAGAGTTAATGGACAGAATTTTCATATATCTAGATGACCTTTTAGTGGTGTCATCGAACCTCGATACACACATAAAGATGTTAATGATAGTCGCCGTAAAACTGCCAGATGCAGGATTGAAAATAAATATACAAAAATCTGAATTTTGTTATAAGGAGTTTAAGTACCTGGGGTACATTGTAGGCGGAGGAAAATTGCAGCCAGATAACAGCAAAGTGGAGGCTATTATGAACATTAAACCACCGAAACGTTCGAAGATTCTTAGGTACTGTCGGGTGGTATCGTAGATTTATACACGATTTTTCGACATTAACAGCACCTTTGACTGATACTTTGAACAAAACCCTGAAGTTTATTTTCACATCTGACGCTACAAAGGCATTTGAGGAATTAAAGACAAAGCTTGTAACGAGTCCCGTACTATCTAGTCCGAATTTCGATAGACCTTTTTACGTACAATGCGACGCGTCTAACGTAGGAGTTGGAGCTGTAATATTTCAAAAAGATGACGACGGAGGCGAGCATCCAATCGAATACTTTTCAAAAAAAAATTTAACATAGCTCAAAAAAATTATGTAACCATGGAGGAGTGTTTGGCAGTAGTTCTAGCTGTTGAAAAATTCCGTCAGTACATCGAATTGATGGACTTTACGGTGATTACTGACCATTCCAGCTGGCAGTGGCCTATGAAACAACAAGATCTTAACGGACGTTTTGCCCGTTGGAGTTTGAAACTCCAGGGTTACAAATTTCCTATCGAACACCGAAAAGGAACCAAAAATGTTGTGCCTGATATGCTTTCAAGATTGGACATGGAAGGTATCATGCTACCCGACCTCAAAGTGTTTTAGGGCATCGTTTTCAAAAGAATAAAGTTGTCTAAACTAACACTTAGACACACATAGTTGTTGAGATGAGAATATAAATTGTCATTATTTTCTGAATTTTACTGTAAATTGTACTTAAAAACGCTATCATTGAATTTATATTGAATTGTTATAAAACTGGATTGTACTTTAAATTGTACTTAAAATGCCATCATTGAATTTTTCTAAACTATTATACAAAATGAATTGTACGTAAAGTCACCACACTATGGTGAAATAACTTTAAAATCTATAACTGCTAGAATGAAGTTATATTCGATCATGAACATTTTTAAACTTTTACTTTCTCAGCTGCATTCTTAAGCGCTGTCGCCAAGTAAACTCAGAATCTCTTTGAAGTCAAAATTCGAAAAGGAAAAGAGAAAACGTTACTAACTCTTTTCCTCAGAAAACTGATATTGGATTGCCGTCAGTCACTCGGTGGTCGTCAAAGCGTAGGTTGTTGAGTCGTTCTCGGTCGTCGGTTTTACATAAATCCCTCTGGGAACAACAAAAGTGAAGGAAAGACAATTTAAAATAAACAGTGTTAAATAAAAGCTTGTCGGATAATACTATGGCATTTTAATTTCTATGAAAATCCAACCAAACAATTTATCGTTTGTAAGTCACTTTCCTAAAAACCTCAAAGTTAAATCGAACATTTTATATGAAAGACATTTAAAATTATAAAAAATTTAAAGTAAAGTTGGTCTTTCTGGATTGTCGTCGGTCGTTCGTCAAATTCAGTAAAAAAAATCGGTTTTATATAGCTGTCGATCTAACGGAAAATAAAGCTTTTGTTGTGTGGAAAGTGCAAATGGAAATCACCGGTAACTATCGGGTTTTTCAATAAGAGCGCTACAAAAGTTTTTTTCAATAAAACAAAACCGGGTTTAGATACCAATGAAATTCTTTATTCCCGTGAAAGTACGTTCGATGACATTATATATGGAACTCGATTTCTTTTGCATGGCCACCACGTGCACGCTTGCAGAAGTCCAGACGCTGAACCCAATTTTCGACGGTTTTCAAGCATAAATCGGCCGATACTGCTGCAATTTCAGGTTCGATATTCATACGAAGTTCATCAATCGTCGCTGGCTTGTTGGCATAGACCATTGACTTGACGTAGACCCACAGGAAATAATCTAACGGCGTCAAATCGCACAACCGAGGCGGCCAATCGACTGGGCCATTTCGTGAGATAACACGTTCACCAAACTTGGTTTCCAATAAATTGATTGTGGCATTCGCTGTGTGGTTTGTGGCGCCGTCCTGTTGGAACCACATGTCCTCCAAATCCATATTATCCAATTGGGGACAAAAATATTCGGTTACCATTGAACTGTAGCGATTCGCATTCACAGTAATGTGCCGGTCTTGATCATCATGGAAGAAGTACGACCCAATGACGCCGCCGGCCCACAAACCGCACCAAACCGTAATTTTGTCGGGATGCAATCCGAATCATTTTCAAGTTGTTGCTCAGCCCAATTCACGGACATACGACGCTTATGGTGGTCAAGCGGCTTCAGTTCTTGCGTCAGTTTGATCTTGTAAGGATGTAGGCCAAGATCTTTTCGCAAAATTAGCCACAACGACGTCACAGAGATGCCCAACGCTTGAGAACGACGTGTGAGAGACACATTTGGGCTTTCTTGAACTGAAGCCTGAGCGGCAGCAATATTCCCGACACTACGGGCACTTCTTTGTCTCACTGGCACGGGAACATTTTGTACTGTGCCTGTGGATCCAAATTTTTCCACTAGACGCTCAATTGTTGATCTGCTAGCACGATTATGACGACCATAAATTGGACGTAGCGCTCTTAAAGTTGAGGCCACTGACTCCAAATTTCGGTAGTAAATTTTAATAATTTCGACTCGTTGTTGGCTCGTATATCTTTCCATGATGAAATGGCAAACCTTACTGAAGAGAAATGTCAAAAGAGCGGGAAAAAATATGGCGTCGTTTGCTGTCCCTTTCGATTTACTTTTGTAGCGTCTCTGTTGAAAACCCCTTTATATGTGAAAAGAAAAACCAAAAGTGTAAAAATTTTTGAAAAAAAAGGACAAAGTGGGAATGACATAAATAACTTACGCAACACGAAATAGAAATTATTAGACTTCGTCAAAAAAAAGGGGTTGTTTGTGGCAAGTTCAACTCGTAACGCTAAAATCGCCGCTATGAACATACCCTCTTTTTGGATCTAATAAATGGAAATAAACAACTATCGTGTCGGTGTGTGTGATTTTTTCCCGTTCATTTCCAATCAAAACATAATCTAAATCCCGCTCTTTGTTCTATATATGGTGTTTATATTTATTTCGCTTTTCGAAGCAAACAGTGAAAAAGTAAAAAAGAAAGAAGAATGGAGAACATAAACATTGTGCATAAAAAACATCGCTGCTACCAACTACCAACAACGGGAATATTTCGCGTATGTGCTTAGTTCCGTCCATATACTGTGGATAACGAATAAAATAAATCAAACCCATTTACTTCTAATGCGGAACTTTTTGTTGTGCCGTTTATACAAAAACAGTATCGGTAGTTGTTATCGTTCAAAACGAAAATTTAATTTATTGCGATAAATTTCAAAATTAATTTTAATTGTCAAACATGACCACATACGAAAAAGAAGAAGAGTAAGCATACACCAAGGAATGAAAAAAAACGCCAGAAGACCAACAATAACACAGAAAGGAAAGGCGCATATGAACTCATCCAAGTACCGAGTAATCGAAAACCTATCGGGTACCAACTAATCGGAAATCTGTGGGTAAGAAATACACAATATATCGAATGTGTCAGTTTTAAAAATCAATAACGAAAGAGAAAATAAACAGAAGAAACATTCAGAAATTTTGTAGTGTCTAGCTTGGATTTTGTAATACACACAAATATTTCTGATATCTCTATCGAGAACAGAGAAAATCTGCTCACTGATCTGTTCTGGCTGCCAGGGTTTATAAAGAGAGTGTGCCGCAAGTTGATTTGTGCAATTTCATATTAAGCGTGTTTTGGTTACACCCCTTGCTTACATACATATTCGCTTGTTTTGTATGAAGCACTTGGCGAAGACTTAGAGAGAACTTGGCGACGAGAATCATTTTCGCTAAGATTAAACAAATTTTTTTTGACATCTTTCACCGTTTTCAACCCTTATTCATATTTTTCAATAAAGTTACTTATAGCTACATTGCTGTTTTCTTTGAAACGTAGCAAGCAACAATCGTTTGCTTGTAACCAAAACACGACTATTGTCGTTTACATATTGAGCATATGCCCGTTAAGCTTTGGTTACACATCGCTACAAGACGACAGCGCATAGAGTAATTGTTATATCTAGAGTTTATGATTCGCTCAGAAAATATGATATTTGGCCTGGTGTGCTATGAACGTTGGATTCGGTGAAAAAAAATTACTTTAATAATATTGGATAAAGGCAATGGTTGAGAATAAATACAACGCAAATGTATGCTGATAACAACAGTCAAGGGAAAATTATGAAACATTTACATTTTACAAGTTTTCACCGAAACAACAAAGAAGAAATTCAAGTCAGGAGTTCTTGTAAATCCTCCTGGTGCAAGTCAATTTTCATTACACCGACCAACGAAGAGTGAAGGAAAAAGTCAGATGAGATAAAACTTCTCTCTATATGTAAGAATTACTCTATACGCCATACACCATTATCATCTTCGTTGACGTCGACAACAACACCGCTGCTGCTGTTATAACTCTTACGGTGCGTTTACACAGGACAGTTTGAGACAAGATAGTTGAGAATATGTATTAGTTGTCGCAAAGCCAAAAATTGTTTGTGTGACGTACGCGTCCCGCTAGTTATAAAGACAGTACAGTTTTAAGCAACCGCCGACAGTGTCGTTTCGTTAAATTTCGTGCTCTGATTTTTTTATTTCTTCGCTCTTTTGCCATTGTGTTTTGTCTTACTTCTCCAAATTACAATGGATCTGATGTACTTTGCAAAATTAGACATGTATTAATCTTTATATGGTTGTATTGTCAAACAATATTTCAATAAAAATTATCAACATTTTCAAATACAAATATATTTTCCAATTTGTGAAGTCGTTTGCGATGTTTTGATTTTTTCTCAAATTACTATGAAACCGATATGGCCGATGGCTGAACTAGGAGAGGTTGACGCAGAAGGATTTGTTGTAATTGTGTGAACCAACAACAGGCATTTGTTTTTTGTTTCATGACTAATCATCAAATTCAACTCAGATCCATATGAACGAACACAGTAAACAAAAAAGTACAACAACAAAATACACTGAATTTAACAGATGGAGCCATAAGAAAGTAAAATCAGTTGTTCATTTACACAGTCAAGTGCAAATAAGGTAGTAAAAATGTGTGAAAGTATTGCTACTGTCGGAGCAAAACTGTCCCGTGTAAACGCCCGGTTAGCTACCACCATAAGGAAAGAGATGTAAAGAGTATGTATGTGTGTCAATAACGACAGTGTTGATACGGGTTTGTTTGGCAGGTTTTTTTTGACAAACAAAAGTGTCAATAATATCAAACTAAGGTCAGTTTTCAATTCGGATATCGCGCATGCTCTTTAAAGTTCTGCCCTATATAAAATCTGCAGCTAGGAGGTCCATCAGCTGAAGCACGTTTTTGTCACTCACAGCAATAAATCATTAATATTTGGTATATTTTCTTGTATCTTTCTCTGTGCCAAGTGAAAACAAAATAAATGACAGCATATAAGTACATACATGTGTTGAATGAACGAAAATAAATCAAGTCGACGAAATCCAACAAAATTGTAAGAAATCGATTGATCAACCATAAACCCATAACCGATAATCCAGAAACTATTTTCCCAACAGCTATTAAGGCACAAAACTCATCGACGAACTGTAGGTGGCTTTTGTTAAAATTTGGTGACAAGTTATCAGCGAACTATTGGTAACATTGTAGAAGAATTTCGCTGCCAATTGTCAACGACGAATTGTAGTTGACCTTTGGAACTATCTAAAGTTGCTTGGTCGTAGGAAGATGTTTTTTACGATCGCTTAAATACTAAGGGAAATTTCGGGTTACAATTACATTACGTTATTTTTAAAAACGCTAACTAGTTTTGTGTGGCTCATTATTTATTGGGAAATTGATCATTTGTGCTGTTCCTAAGATAAATTAGGACACAAATTCGAACTAATTCATTCCCTCTCGAACTGATTAATTCGCTCTTCTGCTAAATTCATTGCCTCCCAAACGGAGTCATTCACTCTTCTGCTAATTCATTCCCTGAGAAATTCTATAATTGAATAATTAAAATGGCAAACGAACAGGATGAAAGTCTGAACATAACAGACAAGGAAGTTAATGAACCTGCTAGCACTGGCGACAGATTGTGATACAATCATTATGTTCTGCTCGAACTTTGAAAATTTGGACGTAAACGACCAAACTGAAACTTTATTGGAAGTTAGATTGGATGATCTAGAGGAAAAACGTAGGAAAATGGTGTATTCCTACGAGTGTCTGATGTTAAGTCCAGATCGTATCAACTTAAAGGAAAAAGCAAAATTAAACTATAATGCATACTCGGATACTTATTATACTACTAGGTCACACAATCTAGATTTGATAAAAATCACCAGAGGTTCGACAAGTCAAAACGATTCGTATAGGTTCGGTTTCCCTTCGGCTATGATTCACACGTTCCCTATTGCTTCTCAAAATAACCAAATGGATAATTCAGTATGTATAAAAGTACCCCCATGTGACACTGAAGTTTTCAAAGGTGGTTATGAAGAATGGCCGTCATTCCGTGACATGTTCATAGCGGTCTACATAAACCATCCGAAACTTACTCGCGTTCACAAGCTATATCACCTACGAAACAAGACGAAAGATGACGCTGGTCAAATAGTGAAAAGATACACACTTTGGGACGAAAAGATTTGATAATAAGCGAGTTTTGATAGACAAGCAGCTTAAAATTTTATTTAACATTACTACTGCCACTGTCGAAAATAGCGAATCCCTGCAGAAAATACAAGCAACTGTAAACGATTGCCTCTGTACATTCAAAACGTTAAATGTAAAAGTTTCCGATTTGGATCCAATCCTGATTTATTTGATCTCAACTAAGCTCCCCGATACAACTCTTGCGCTATGGGAGCAATCCCTAAAATCCCACCGCGAACTGCACAAATTGGGCCGAACTGAACAGCCGGAATCTAGTTCAAACGCTAAATCGCACACATGGGCGAAACCATATTGCGATCACAGTCAACCTAAATCGAATCAAGTTCAAGCAACTTTTTCATCAAGGAGCGAGACGATTCTCCTATGAACAGCTCTAGTTGACATAAAACACCAAGGAGACTTATTCACAGTGAGGGCACTAATTGATCCAGGTTCTCAGAGATCCTTTGTGTCTGAGAGAATCAGAAATCTCCTGCAATTACCCACGCGCAGTGCCGGCTTCGACATTATTGGTATAGGTGGTCAAACGCAGAAATCGGATAAAGAATGCGATATCGACATATGCTCGACCGGATATGGTACATGCTTCTCCATAAACGCTATAGTTCTTCCGAAATTAACAAAACGGCTTCCCGCTATATCATTTAAAATTCCAAATCCCGAAGAATTCCAGGACATTGACTTAGCAGATCCGGAATTTAACAGATCAGCGCAAGTAGATCTTCTATTGGGTAATGACTCAGAGCGGTTTATTAACATCAGGTATCAAGAAGAACATTTCCGGCACAACTTCGGAATACAACACAATATTTGGATGGGTACTCAGTGGTCCCCTTGCATCTGAACCAATCAATTCATTTACTACAAATGTAGTGGTTTCTGAGGAAACCCAACTTAGCGCCTTATTGCGGAAATTTTGGGAACAGGAAAAAATTCCAGCCTTCGACCCCACTTCAGAGGAAGATAAATATTGTGAAGAAATTTATAGTCAAACAACAACACGACACTCAGATGGTCGCTATGTTGCAAGATTACCATTTCGAAAGGAGTTTCCCGACACAATTTGTTTAGGC
Organism: Phaonia tiefii; assembly: GCA_963931995.1. Classification (NCBI taxonomy): domain Eukaryota; kingdom Metazoa; phylum Arthropoda; class Insecta; order Diptera; family Muscidae; genus Phaonia; species Phaonia tiefii. Next base: position 107,385,873 of record OZ008368.1, on the reverse strand, counting down.
TCCTCAAGGTTTATAGCATTAGGACAATTCGCACGAATGGAGAAAAATTTGGCAAAAGATCCTGAGTTACAAAACACCTACAATTCGGTTTTAAATGAGTATATTTCTATGAATCACATGGAAGAATCTGAATCACTTGAAATAACCGATAATGGTAAAATCAACTCGTTCTATCTTCCACATCATGCAGTTATTAGACCAGATCATAAAACCACAAAAGTCAGGGTTGTGTTCAATGCTTCCCGAAAAACGAAGTCAGGGTTTTCTCTAAACGACGTGTTATACACTGGTCCCACTTTACAAACAGATTTAGTGTCCACTGTACTAAATTGGAGGTTGTACAAGTTCCTATTCAGTGATGACATTCAGAAAATGTATCGGCAGATATGAGAACAGAATGTATCAAAGAATTGTACATCAATCAGATCCCAAGGGCCCAATTAAAGATTATCAGTTGAAAACAGTCACTTTTGGAGTAAATTGCGCGCCATTTCTGGCAATTCGCACGGTATTGCAATTGGCATCGGATGTCGAGGAAACGGACCCAAGATCATCAACAATATTGAGAAACCAAACCCACGTCGATAATATACTCTCTGGTGGATTTTATATTGCGGAAACTCGCGAAGTTCAGTCGGAACTCATCTCCGGCCTTATGTCTGCAGGCTTTCCGCTTAAGAATATACCTGTAACGATCCTCAGCTGTTAGATCATTTACCACCTGAAGACTTATACAATTCGGAATTTATGCGTTTTACAGACACTAGCTCCACTAAGACATTGGGTATTAAGTGGAATGCGTTAGCTGATAATTTCATGTATCAATTCGTTATTTGTTATTTGATCCAGCTGGTTGGATAACACCTATCACTATAAAGGCTAAGATATTCATTCAACAACTTTGGTTGGAAGGCAGCAGTTGGGATGAAATTCTAAGTCCAGAATCCCTTGCCAAATGGGAAATGATACTTGCCGAATTACCGCATATTAAGAAAATCACCATACCCAGGTGGATTCAATAGACACTATACATATTTACGGCTTTTCTGACGCTTCCAAATCAGGGTACTGTGCATGTGTTTACATTGCATGTCAGTTCGGAAAATATGTTAAATATTGTGATCTATTTATATCTAAAAATAAGGTAGCCCCTCTAAACACCGTTTGTTTACCGTGACTTGAACTCAACGGAGCTCTGTTGCTCGCAAAGCTTGTGAAATACTTAAACTCGATTATCAGGTTCGTGGTAACAGATACAATTTTATGGACAGATTCGTCCATCGTACTTGGGTGGCTGTCCAACCAAATGTGTCGAATGGTGCAATGTGAGTTCTTTATATCTCGCCTTAAACCCCGAATAAAATCCATCATTCGTAAATGCAAGATTTGTGTTGTTTTTAAGCAAAGGCCATGTTCCCAAATACTGACACCCTTACCACTTGATAGGTGTACACTCTCACCACCTTTTCACGTCACTGGCGTATTCGTATGCTTCGCAACAAAGGCCATTCACATAGAAGTATGTTCAGATCTATCTTCAGAAAAATTCCAAACAACATTTGCGCGGTTTGTTGGCAGGCGGGGACTCCCCCGTCGGGTATTAGCCGATAATCTCCGTAACTTTGTAAGAGCTAGTAGAGCCTTATTCCGAGAGTTCAGTGGGTTCTTAAAATCTGCATCGAGTGAGCTTGCTGATAAATATGCAACACACGGGTTCGAATGGAATTTCATCCCACCCCATGCACCACATACGGGTGGTCTTTGGGAAGCTGCCGTTAAAAGCTTCAAATTCCACATTAAGAAAATCGATTGTTCACGAAAATTTACATATGAAGAAATCGCGAGTGTTCTAGCGCGGGTAGAGGGAGTTCTGAACTCCCGCCCAATCTAAGCAGTTTCTGAAAATCCGACGGATTTAACCGCACTAACGCCTGGCCACTTTCTACGAGGTGCTCCCATAATGGCAATGCCAGAAGTTTCGTGTTTCAACTTGTCATTAAGTAATCGCTGGATGAAACTTAAAGCTATACATCAACAGTTTTGCGATAAAATGGAAGGAAGAATATCTCAAATCCCTTCAAAAGCGATACAAATGGGAAACCTCTACTCCGAATCTTAAAATTGGGGATATTGTAGTAGTAATGGATGATCTGTTACCCCCAAACGAGTAGCGCCTAGGTCGAGTAGATAAGGTTCATACGGGACCAGATGCAAAGGTTCGCATAGCAGACGTCCGAGTTGCTAGTGGAATTATAACCCGACCCATTGTAAAACTATGTTATCTACCCCGTTAGTCTGAAAATGATACTGAATGATAAACTCACACTACAACATATCCCAAACATATTTCTGATACCATCTTTTTTCTCTTTCTTTTCTTTCCCATTCTTAAGGACCAACAGACTGAACCCAAGCCGCGAACTCAGCGTAGTCAGGCATAGAACCCGTCGCGATTCGGACTACCAATGTGCATTGTGCAGCCATTCGCACTCCATCCGATATTGCAGGAAGTTCCTCATAATGAACCCCCGAGAAAGGAAATCAGTGATCCGAAGACATGGCTACTGTTTGAACTGTCTGGCGAAAAGCCATTCTTTGGACGCTTGCCAATCAAGGGACCGATGCAGGAACTGCGACCGGCTTCACCACACGTTGCTACACCCAGGCCATCCAAGGGTTAGAGGACCGGTGGCATCAAGGCTAACTCAACGAAAACGGCCGCAACCGAAGTCGAAACCATCCAAGACAGCGCGGGTTATCATGCCAGACCAAGCCATCTTATCAGAGGCCATCAGATCATGTTTATTATACAAAATGAATTGTACGTAAAGTCACCACACTATGGTGAAATAACTTTAAAATCTATAACTGCTAGAATGATGTTACATTCGATCATGAAAATTGTTAAGTAGCCAGTAGCCATGCCTTTTCCCCGCAATAAAACACCAATTTGGTTTAACCCAAAACTCTTTATTTTTCTTTACTTTTAACTCACTACTTTCTAATTGGGAGAAATTAGTGAAGGGTACCCCGCTAACTCATTTACTCGCAGGTTGAATTCCCCTGTATCCCAGTAACAACCCTTTGGGAGAAGTCGCCAATACAGTCAACTCAGCTCAACACAGTAGACATTGTAAACGAAGAAGATTGTTGGCGAATATAGCTGCCAGAAAAACTAACCCACATAATAATAAAAACATCACAAGAAGATAACACGACACACCGTGGAATGGCTAAAACATGGCAAAATATTAGGGAATATTTCTATTGACCGTGCATGGTCAAGGAAATAAAAGAATATATAAACAAATGCACTACTTGGGAAAGAGACTAAAGACCCCAAGCAAATACTGAGACCAGAAATGGGAAAAGAGGTAATGACGCAAAGGCCATTCCAGAAAATCTACCTAGATTTTCTAGGACCTTACCATCGATCGAAAACAGGAAATGCATTTATTTTTATTATCCACGACCACAAAACAAAGTTTATCTTACCAAAGGCAACAACAAAGGCTATTAACAAATTTCTTTTGAATGAGATATTCTGTAAATTTGGCGTACCTGAGATCATCCATTCAGATCACGGCAAACAATTTTTGTCCGACAATTTCCAAGAATTGTTAAAACTATATGGCATACGACACATGAATGCCAGCGAAAGGGTGAATCAAACGATCCTAAGCAGCCTTCGTAGCTACTTAGAATCAGACCAAACAAAATGGCACGAAAATTTGTCCAAGATTGAATGCTCACTGCGTTCGACTATCCACTCATCTACAGGAGTATCTCCCTATTTTGCTCTAACATGATATAACATGGTAACCCATGCACAAGCATACGAGATTCTAAGGAAAATTGGCTCTATGGATGATAGTGAGGTCGCACTTCTACCGAAATCATTCCAAATTCAACCAATCCATCAGAAAGTGCAAGACAAGCTGCATGAAGCCTATGAAATAAACGTCAGGTCGTACAACAGGAAAAGCCGAGTGGTAACCTTTAAACCAGGACAAGAGGTTTACCGCAAAAACTTTACGCAGAGCAGCTTTACAAAAGGCATAAACGCAAAACTATGTAAGCCTTGGCTAAAATGCCGAACCATAAAAGCAATCGGAAATAATTTGTACGAAGTAGAAAACCTCAAAGGACAGAGAATTGGCGTAATACAGGCCCAACACATTAAACAATAAAAAAAACAGAAACATTCGCAGAGATTTCAAAGCTTTAATTCAGATTACCACAATATACACTATACATAAAACACTCACCGAGATACACACACATCCGCAAGCTTTTTAACACCTGTAGGGAAAATGTCAGTAGTGCGAAAATCGTATAACTTTCAAAATATTAACATACCTTATCGTTAAACGCATATTTCCTCTAGATTTCAGTGACCAAACTGGTAGCGAACATTACTCCACATTCACTCAATGGGCAACATCATTTGTCTATTCGGTAGAGACAAATAATGGAAATCTGTAAATGTAATTCCATTTGGATATGTGTCACACATTCATACACTCAATATCCCATTTGACAGGCATCCGTATTTAGGGCAGTAATGGTATACAAAATCGTCAATTTTGGGTTTTGAAATCGTCAAAACCTGATTTTAAAACCGTCAAAAAATCTTTACACAAAAATTTACTCATTTATCCTGTATGTAGAAACTAATGCAAAAAAACACAATAAAATACGTTTTTTAAACGTTTTATTTAAAATACATTAAAAATTAATTTAAATAAAATAATTCATTGAATAAAATAACTTAAAAACAAACAAAAACTTATAAAAACATAACAATAATAAAAAAAGTGAGAGGTTACATATTAAAATATTTTTATATAATTTGTATTACATTGTGCTTCTAGAAAGCTATTACCTTTCTAGCTTTCTCAAAAGTTATTAATAAAAATAATTTTACATTTTAAGCAGATGTACCGTTATTTAAATACATGTCACTATTAAACTTTTTAAGTACTTCTGGCTTTACCTTTAAATCATAACATAAGGAAGTCTTTTGTGAAGAGAATACCTTCCATCGAATCTCTTTCTAATCGATTTCTATATTTATTTTTATTTAAATTAACTTGACTAAATGCTCTTTCTACATTTGCCGACGAATGTGGTAGTATTAGAATTTTTTTAAACAAGTTTTGTTAAAACTGGAAAAAGTAGTTTAGAGTCCGCACGTCTTAGCTCACAGACTGTTTTCCAAAATTTCAACAACCTAAGCAGCATTCGTAGCTACTTAGAATCAGACCAAACAAAATGGGACGAAAATTTGTCCAAGATTGAATGCTCACTGCGTTCGACTATCCACTCATCTACAGGAGTATCTCCCTATTTTGCTCTAACATGATATAACATGGTAACCCATGCACAAGCATACGAGATTCTAAGGAAAATTGGCTCTATGGATGATAGTGAGGTAGCACTTCTACCGAAATCATTCCAAATTCAACCAATCCATCAGAAAGTGGTAACCTTTAAACCAGGACAAGAGGTTTACCGCAAAAACTTTACGCAGAGAAGCTTTACAAAAGGCATAAACGCAAAACTATGTAAGCCTTGGCTAAAATGCCGAACCATAAAAGCAATCGGAAATAATTTGTACGAAGTAGAAAACCTCAAAGGACAGAGAATTGGCGTAATACAGGCCCAACACATTAAACAATAAAAAAAACAGAAACATTCGCAGAGATTTCAAAGCTTTAATTCAGATTACCACAATATACACTATACATAAAACACTCACCGAGATACACACACATCCGCAAGCTTTTCAACACCTGTAGGGAAAATGTCAGTAGTGCGAAAATCGTATAACTTTCAAAATATTAACATACCTTATCGTTAAACGCATATTTCCTCTAGATTTCGGTGACCAAACTGGTAGCCGGCAACATCATTTGTCTATTCGGTAGAGACAAATAATGGCAATCAGTAAATGTAATTCCAATTGGATATGTGTCACACATTCATACCAGGGTTGACAAATGGGAATTGTGATTTGGTGCAAAACATTAAATAAAAAAGTACTTTCTACCATCAAATGGTACTAATTATTTTTATATTTTTTATTGAAAAAAAAACGAAAAATATATAGATATAAGGCAAATTAGTTACAAATCTCATATCTAATAATAACATTCATTTATATATATTATTAAAAATAAGAAGAAAAAATTGCGGACTTTTGTGCACTAGCATTTGTATATCCCTAACTTAGGACATTATATGTCGATGGCTTAAAATGGAAAAGGCGTAACTCTACAGGGATAAAAAAAAACATAAAATCTTGAAAATGTGAAATATGGAATAAGTGGTAATTCAATCTTTAAAAAAAACAACGAATTTCATTTGAAAAATATTTAAATATTTTTAATATTTAAAATTTTCAAAATTTTATTATGTTTTTTTCTATCCCCTGCAAAGTAACAAAAATCGAGTTAAGCCTTTCCTATATTAAGCCATCGATGTGTACGGTTGGTGTTTTTTTAGAGAATTAAATTTTTGGAATAAGTTAAATAATGTTTCTATACAAAAGTAATAAGGTAACATGTTTGGATACGGTACAAAAACATTCTTGGAGATCATTAGTCAGCTGATAGAATTTATTTTATGAGATCATTAGAAATATCATAATTATAACCAGACTATATCAGTTGATCTTAACATATCATTTGTTTTTATTAAGTTTGAGACTGTTTCAACTTTAAGGCGATTTCTAGACTTATGCCCAATTTCAGAGTTGAAAATTCTCCATTTAAATGGAATTTAAATGCCTGGTGTTTGCCATTTAATATGAAAATTTTCTGTGAGTTTTTGAATTGAGCATTTAAATGAAGAGTGTGAAACTCGCCCTTAGTCTTTATAATATGTTGTACAGAAAAAAACTCGTTCAACGTTTACTGAGGCATGCGGTGTAGATCGAACACCGGTAGCAATACGTGAAATATCAGGAAACATAAGTTCGCCTAATTCATTTTTGATTCTGCCAACTTGATTCCAAGATCAGTTAAAGCTCTGAACTGAGTATTTATATTTATATAAGATTGTTCTTCATTTGGAAACAGTTTGATCAGCAGATCAAGTTATTTAACATTATCAAAATCTTATTTTTAAAATCAAACTTGCTTTTTAGTTTTTCACAAAATTTTATGTAGAAATGTTGTACATTTTGTCGGAATTTAATAATAACAACCGAGTCAATTTCGCTTTTTTCAAAGAATAAGTCTATTTCCATTACACAAAATATTTCATTAATTTTCAAATGGTGTTCATTTAAATTTAAGTCTACCACATCTGCGTTGTGTAAAGCCTGTTTTTGTATAAAATTTCGTGGAACTTACATAAACAAAAACGTTAATCTTGAATGCATAATATGTATTCTTGCATCTTCAGACAGCATTTCTATGTTAATATTATTGACAAGTTTGAAAAAATAGGACAAAAAAAGAAAGTATACTTTAACTTCATTATCAAAAAAAGAAGAGGTAATAAATTGAATTCTTTCAACTTTTTTTTCATTTTTAAAATCATTCAAATGAAAAAAGTATTTAAGAAGTTGCCACTGCTCTAAAAATCTGTCTACAACTTCCTGACGTGAAAGCCACCTAGTTGATGCGTATTTGAAAATAACATGAATGTCCGTTCCAAAATATTCTTGAAATTTTATAAATTCTTTTCTTCGGCTAGACCTGTTACAGAAATAGTAATTAACGTCTATTATAAATGTATCTTAGTACTGGGTAAACAAGTATATGCAGCACAAGAAACTAAATTTAGTATATGACAAATTCAATCAGTGACAAATAAATTTGGCACTAACAACTTCAATTTCGCCTGAACTCCATTTAGTACAACCATCATTACGGAACAGTTGTCGGCTGTAAAACCTATCATGTTTTTTAATGGTATGTTGTTAGCGTTCATCACTTCCACAATTTTGTCACATATTCCCTGTGATGCTGATTCAGTTAATGCTTCCAACGATAAAAACTTGTCCCGGCCTTTCCATCAAAAGTTTTTCCAATATTGCCAAATTTGTGGACACCGAACAGTCTGTACTTTCACCAATTGCGATTGAATAATAAAAATTGTTTAAGAATTGCGAGGTTACTCTTGAACTCTCTGGCCCAGTCACACAAGTAACAATCTGTTGAGCCTTTTGCCGGTTCAAAACCATTTTTTTACAACTGGCGAGTCTGTTATGCCACTTTCCATAAGACAACAAAGGTGATTCATAATGTAAATCGGCAAGTTGTGTTCAGAAACCAAAAAAAAAACAAAGCATTATTTCTAATTTCTTTGTCATATCCGCTGTGGGACAAGACTTTACCGCATTTTCCAGAAATGTTTTCATTTTAGGCGTGTTTTTAGCCACACTCAATTTTTTCAAATGACAATCACGGCTTGCGTGTCTTCCAATGTGGCTAAGCCCACCAACTATACCAATGTTGCATATTGTGAACTTTTTCCCATTGATTTTGTCGCATGCCAGTCACGGAAACGCTGTAACATAAACTTTTGTCCTAGTAAATTATAAAGTTTCTTATAATTTTTTTAATTGTGTTAATCACTGTATACAGCACTCTGCATTTTCAATTATTTTAGCTCTTTACGCTAGCATTGAATTAACATAAAAACTACGCCGCCAATTCGCGCAACTAGTTATGCCAAACTACAACAAATAAATTCTAGTCGTATCGATAGTGATGTGCAAAACCGATATATTGCATTAACAATATTGTCGAATAACAATGTTGCCAGGTTATAAAATTGTGTACTAATCAACATAACTTTTAATGGATTATACTAGTACGTAGTACAATTGTATGCCAGGGTAGACAAATTCAGTATTTTTGTAAACTAAAAAAGTACTGAAAATGTCGTGGGGGTAGTGCGGTACTTTTGATGCTAAAATAGTACTGAAAAAGTACCAAAGTACTGAATTTGTCTACCCTGATTCATACACTCAATATCCCATTTGACAGGCATCCGTATTTAGGGGCAGTAATGGTATACAAAATTGGTCCAAAATCGTCAATTTTGGGTTTTGAAAACGTCAAAACCTGATTTTAAAATCGTCAAAAAATCTTTACACAAAAATTTACTCATTTATCCTGTATGTAGAAACTAATGCAAAAGAAAACAATAAAATACGTTTTTTTAAACGTTTTATTTAAAATACATTAAAAATTAATTTAAATAAAATAATTCATTGAATAAAATAACTTAAAAACAAACAAAAACTTATAAAAACATAACAATAATAAAAAAAGTGAGAGGTTACATATTAAAATATTTTTATATAATTTGTATTACATTGTGCTTCTAGAAAGCTATTACCTTTCTAGCTTTCTCAAAAGTTATTAATAAAAATAATTTTACATTTTAAGCAGATGTACCGTTATTTAAATACATGTCACTATTAAACTTTTTAAGTACTTCTGGCTTTACCTTTAAATCATAACATAAGGAAGTCTTTTGTGAAGAGAATACCTTCCATTGAATCTCTTTCTAATCGGTTTCTATATTTATTTTTATTTAAATTAATTTGACTAAATGCTCTTTCTACATTTGCCGACGAATGTGGTAGTATTAGAATTTTTTTTAATAAATTTTGTTAAAACTGGAAAAAGTAGTTTAGAGTCCGCACGTCTTAGCTCACAGACTGTTTTCCAAAATTTCAACAACTCTTCGTTGTTACTATTAAATATATTTCTAAAATCTAACTGGGATACTTCTCGGAATTCGGAGTCTAAACTTTGCAGTTCATCGTATTCAATAAAATGTTCATACTCTCTATCAATAATAGAGAAAGACTTTTCTGGACCATTTATTAATACAATCGGATTAATTAAGTTTAATGATTTGAATTTATTTTCAAATTTATTTTCAAATTCAAATCGTTTCAGAATTTGATCGCAAAGTTCGATGTAAAAATTAATGCAGTTCATTTTAATTTCATCTATTTCATGTTGTGGTAATTTTGTTTCAAGCTAAGTTTCACTTGCATATAAACCTAAATAAATTTTATTGTAATTTAGCATATTAAAGGTTTTCTTATAGTCTGTTAAAACAATATTATTTCTGTCAATAAAATTATTACTTATGAAATTACTTATAATTATTTTAAGCAGTCTTTCCATTTCTCTATACAAAATATGTATTTCTGTAGTTTCACTTTGAAAAATTTTATTTGTGGTATTAATAATAGAAAGTGCGAACTTTAAAAATGCCAAATAAATTAGATCTGTTTCATTTAAATTTTCGAAAATATATTTTGATGTATCAATTTGATCAGCATTTACGGCAAACGCAAAATAAATTTTTAAAGGTTCGTACAATTCAAACACACGTACGACAACAGCTTCTAATGACAACCATCGTGTTTGTGAAGGATGTAACAACTTTTTTGGTTTAATTTCGAGAAGCATTTGTATGTCGTTTAATTCCTTTGATCTTTTGGGGCTATTACATAAATAGTTATAAACATTTCTTACTAGCGTTTCAACAGCTGATGGCAATTTGAGACAGGCGTACGATGAGCACAAGGCCAATGAGTCACAAACACATTTAATAATAAAGAGATTGGGAACATCCCGTTTTAAAAGCTCAGTCACCGAGTGTTTTTTCCCAGTCATCACGGGAGCCCCATCAGCAGCATATCCAATAAGGTTCTTTTTATAATCAATTTTGTTTTCGTTAAAATGGTTTAAAATAAGGTTGTATAAACTATCTGCATCACACTTGTTTACTGTGAGTAGCCCAAAAAACAAATCCATAACTTCGAAATCGATGGAGACTCTTACCACTAAGCACATAGATTTTACGTTTGATATATCTGTGGACTCGTCAGCACACAGTGAGAAATAGTTATTCCTCAAGAATTCAGACACATTTAAAAATTGAAGACTTCCCACTACATTTTTTACGATTGCATTTGCTTTTTTTCTCCCCAACGTAACATTTGCACTTACTTCTGAGTCTGGGAAAACATTTCGACACATCTTTGCCATATGATCACCTACTGCAAAAGCTAAATTGTGTTCCACTATAAATACAGCAAGCTTTACCTCAGCCTTTTTTGTTAAAATTTTGTTGTCGCAAAACACTGGGTCTATTTTTGGTTGTTTAAACAAAATTGCTTTTGATGACTCCAAATGTTTACTTGTTTCGAATGTGAAATTAAGTCCGATTTTCCAGACGTAGCCTTGAGGCTTACTTTGCACACTCTGCAGTACACTTCTGTTCCCCTTTTTTCAGCCCATGGTTTTATCTGATCATCCTCCATCCAATCAACTTTTATTTTGCGCTTTTTTCTTTCTGCCTAAATACATAAAGAAATACAAATAGAAATTTTGTTAATTTTTTTCGAGTTATTTTATTTGCGTTTACCATCGAGCTTTCGGCTTCATCTCCTTTATGTTTAAGCGTTTCACCACCTGCTGAAATAAATGTGTAGTTTATTAAGTATTCAATAAATGGTAAACAGTTTATAAAACTTACTTTTCTCCTTCAAGTATTTAAGCATTAAACAATGGCATTGAAATGAAATATCAAAGACAAAAGCAATAGACAAAATCCGTTGTCTTCAAACAGTGAGATTCAAATGAAATGTTAAAAAAGCAAAAGGCAAAATCGTATATAGTTGTCTCTCTTTACAATGCACACTACAAGTGTGTCAAAAAGTATTGTTGCCATGTATTGTAATGAATTCAGCATTTTTTGGCATCACTTTCATTGTGTGCTGATTAAGTTAGGTTTACCAAACGCAAACTTTGAAAGGAAAGTTATAATTTGTAAAAATCGTCATTTAAGGGGTAAAAATCGTCATTTCTGTTTTTTTCGACAAATAATCGTCAAAATGACGATAAATCGTCAAATATACCATCACTGTTTAGGGGTATTATGAATTTAACGCGAACACGGCAATGGTGAATGTATGAAGAATTACTATTCATTGAACACTATAATAATCAAGTTTATCTATATGGGAAATTAGCTTTATTCGAGTTCGTTGTACCAAACACACACCAGTCTACATACATACGAAGATGAATGTGCTGATGTCAATACTCTATGAACTATGACAATACTCAGATTCCGAAAGAACGAAACTTGCAAATCTGAAAATGTTAAAGGCCGGAGGGGAAAATTTGATTTGAAATTGTGTCAAAACCGTCCATGATATTAAGTACAGACATATCTGTACAACGGGTGAAAAACACGACACAAATTCTATCAACCAATGGCTAACTCTTTGCCACTGTGATATGTTTATATATTTATCCTCCCGCGGTCAAATATTCATTGCCAAGTGGCGGCAAACAATGTGAATGTACCTTCTGTCTGGTTTTAGCAGATGAATCCCTATTGTATTACTGTAATGCTGCCCACACACGCTACAACTGGTTGTACAACCTTTTGACAGATCTACATGAGTTAAAGTTGGGTTACAGGTTGTATGAAAATCAAAATATTTTGATTTTTGCTCTAGGTTGTACCAACTGGTTGTAACGTGTATGGCCAGCCTAAGGGACAATGCTTCTGGCAACACACAGACGACGTTGACGCTCGTTGTTTCTGTCGGCTACCGGCTACCTACTGGTTGTACACACAGTGAACGAATAACTTGCATCCACACAATTTCCTTTGTTGTAGTTGAATGTTGGCTCCATACGAAGCTATTTCTTTTTTTACTGTGGAGCCCACACACAGTTAAACCGACAAGGAACAGCCACATTATGGGATGAATGTGGAGAGAAAGGAAATAGCATCTACCTGCATAAATATTGGAGAGGACATAAGACCATATATGGATGTACAACTAAGTGGTGTAGACATCAAAGGTGTTATGAATAGCGGTGCATCCGTAAGTTGCCTAGGCAAAAACTGTATGCATAATACAGACTTTAAATCAAGCATTAAAAACCGCGGATGGCAGAAAACACCTTATTATAGGTAAAGCAAATTTAACTGTCCAATGCGGAAGCAAAAGCAGGGAAATGATGTTTTATTTAGTTCCAAACCAGGAACTAATTCTGGGCTATGATTTTTGGCAACTACTTGGAATCCGTATACACATGAATAATGTCGCACTCAATGAAATATCATTGTTAAATACCGATGATCTAACCCAACAAGTTTTAACACCAGAGAAAACGCTAGAACTAGAAGAAATAAAATTAGAATTCCCCAGTCCGTATTCTGTATAGCACAACACACATTTGGAACAACATTTCATCGATACAGGAGACGTCGAACCAAAGAAGAGGACGTATTAGCCCGTAAGCCCTGCTGTCCAGAGACCAATAGATGCCGAAATTGACCGAATGATGTCACTCGACGTAATTGAGGCAGCCAATGACGCAGCTTTGAATAACCCTGTAACACTTGTAATCAAACCAAATAAAAATCGATTGTGTTTAGATGCATGCTAGGGAGCTAAACAAGGTCACCAAAAAGGATGCTTATCCTCTCCCCAACGTTGACGGATTACTGGAACGACTCGGAGAAACCCATTTTATATCAGCGATTGATTTGAAGGACGCATTTTGTCAAATCTCTCTGGAGGAATCTAGCCGCGCGAATCCAACGTTCACAGTCCCAGGTAGGCCACACTACCAATTCAAAGTGATGCCATACGGACTGTGTAACGCTGCACAACGTCTCTGTCGCCTTATGGATAAAGTCATTCCTCCAGAGTTAAAGGACATAATTTTCATATATCTAGATGACCTTTTAGTGGTGTCATCGAACCTCGATACACACATAAAGATGTTAAAGATAGTCGCCGAAAAACTGTCAGATGCAGGATTGAAAATAAATATACAAAAATCTGAATTTTGTTATAAGGAGTTTAAGTACCTGGGGTACATTGTAGGCGGAGGAAAATTGCAGCCAGATAACAGCAAAGTGGAGGCTAGTATGAACATTAAACCACCGAAGAACCAGAAAGACGTTCGAAGATTCTTAGGTACTGTCGGGTGGTATCGTAGATTTATACACGATTTTTCGACATTAACAGCACCCTTGACTGATACTTTGAACAAAACCCTCAAGTTTATTTTCACATCTGACGCTACAAAGGCATTTGAGGAATTAAAGACAAAGCTTGTAACGAGTCCCGTACTATCTAGTCCGAATTTCGATAGACCTTTTTACGTACAATGCGACGCGTCTAACGTAGGAGTTGGAGCTGTAATATTTCAAAAAGATGACGACGGAGGAGAGCATCCAATCGAATACTTTTCAAAAAAAAATTTAACATAGCTCAAAAAAATTACTTTACGGTGATTACTGACCATTCCAGCTGGCAGTGGCCTATGAAACAACAAGATCTTAACGGACGTTTTGCTCGATGGAGTTTGAAACTCCAGGGTTACAAATTTCCTATCGAACACCGAAAAGGAACCAAAAATGTTGTGCCTGATATGCTTTCAAGATTGGACATGGAAGGTATCACTGTGGAAACGTCTACGATTCTAGATTTTAACTCTGACGAGTTTAGGAGCGAAAAGTATTTGTCGCTAATTGATACAATCGAACAGAATAAGGACATGCTACCCGACCTCAAAGTGTTTGAGGGCATCGTTTTCAAAAGAATAAAGTTGTCTAAACTAACATTTAGACACACATAATTCTTGAGATAAGAATATAAATTATCATTATTTTCTGAATTTTACTGTAAATTGTACTTAAAAACGCTATCATTGAATTTATATTGAATTGTTATAAAAATAGATTGTACTTTAAATTTTACTTAAAATGCCATCATTGAATTTTTCTAAACTATTATACAAAATGAATTGTACGTAAAGTCACCACACTATGGTGAAATAACTTTAAAATCTATAACTGCTAGAATGAAGTTACATTCGATCATGAAAATTTTTAAACTGTTACTTTCTCAGCTGCATTCTTAAGGTGAGCATCAGCCCTTTTCCCCGCAATAAAAACCCCACTTTGGTTTAACCGCAAAACTCTTTGTTTTTCTCTACTTTTAACTCACTACTTTCTCATTGGGAGAAATTAGTGAAGGATACCCCGCTAACTCATTTACTCGCTGGTTGGATTCCCCTGTGTCCCAGCAACAACCCTTTGGGAGAAGTCGCCAATACAGTCCACTCAGCTCAACCATATTAAATCACAGTGAAGTGTAAATGGTCCATTCGAACCTCAAAGAGAAGCAGAACCAATAGAGCAACAGCAAAGCGTCGTCACCATCGACAATAAGGTAAAGCTAAATCCAAAATTTAATAATTGCGAGAGAGAGAGAGAGCTGGTAAGTGAGCGAATTCATATTCTATGCACAATTTATTGGAAAAAAATTAAAAGTTTAAAAGGAAAATTACCCTAACAAATACCAAACTAATCGGTCAAACATTAATATTTGAAAATAACGGTTGCTATTTAAAATACATACAGCCATACATATAGGTGCACATGACAGTACAGCCATACATATAGGTGCACATGACATCAGATCCTAGGTTCATAACTGCGCTGCTAATTTAACTTACATGCATGTAACTCAGAATCTCTTTGAAGTCAAAATTCGAAAAGGAAAAGAGAAAACGTTACTAAATACAACTATAAAACACTCTTTTCCTCGAAAGAACGAATCATTCGAAATATATGACGACTAATCGTTACACTCGTTAAAGTTCTAACATAGCAACACACAATTTGTCGTTGCAGTGAGAATTAATTCTCCTTCGTACATACTCATTTGTTGGCACACAACAGAGGTGCGCAAAATTGATTTGCAGTAGTATTAGTGAGCAAGAGTGAAAACTGAACTGAGAGAACTGACCTGAACCAGGGATGATAAACGAGACCGATAAATGGTACTAAAAAGTTATAAAAAAGTACTTTTGCTATCGAAAAGGTATGAACTTTAAGTTCTTCGCCTTTAAATTCTTTAAATATCTGAGAATATCAATTTTCCACTTTTTTTAAGCTTGAGGCATTCCTGAAAGTATAATATATTAATGTAAAGAAATCTTGTACATATCAAATTGTTTACTTATTCTATCGATAAGTTCTTGAAGAATATTAAACACGAATATTCATGTTCAAAACTAAATATTAATGTTATTTTAATTAGGTGGATAAAAATAAAACAATTGTATTATTTCTATTCACTTCTAAAGAATTATTTTATTTAATATATATTTTAATTCAAGAAAGTAAATTACGTAAAAACCTAAAAGTAAATTTCAAGATACGTCTGTTTTAAATAGAGAAAATAATTATAAACCTCGTTTTATGTTAGAAATGTTTCTATTGGTTAAATTTTTCTATTGGTTAATTTTATAATTTGTTTTTGTTGTATATCAAAACTTATTCATATGACAGAAAGAACAAATTTTGAATTGGTTAATTTTTTAATTGGTTATTGTTGTTTTCCAGATGATGCTACCCAACGGTGTAGCGAAATATCGAAAACAAAAATAAAAATATTGAACTCAAGCGCGTATATTTTCATTGCTATTTCAATATTTTAAAACATTATATTTTTGGACTTCATATTCAAAAATAAATATGTATGGTATTTTAATAATGTGGAATAATTTTATTCAATATTTATTTTAATACAAACAAATCTTAAATAAAATCTTCTATATTAACACTTTTATATCAGTTTCGTATTAATAGAATATTTTTTAAATGTGCTGAACTCAGTTTGTTACGTTGCTTTGAACAAATAAATTTCAAATCGGAAAAAAATTTTTCGCATAGGTAAGTGGAGGGGAAAAGCGATAGACACTTAAAAGAATTTTTTTTAAGTTCGGGATATAGTAAACCATCCAAATTTTTCCAGAAATCTGCAATATTAATTTTGTCTGGAGCATTTAATTCGCTTCGAAGTATTATTAGCTCTGATTGTGTATCAAACTCGTAGTTGGTTACATCACAACCAAAAGGGTTTTCGAAAAGATCAAGCAGTGGTTGAATATTTTCAAAATCTTTAAACCTATCTTGAAAGTTATAAAAAAGTGTTTCAAATATTGTAATGTATTCATATCTTTTAATGTTTTGCTGTTTGCCATAAATGAGTGAAGTTTTAGAAAAATTTGAGAAATCACCCGACTGAAGTTGGGAAAGGAGTAAAAAGAATTTAGTTTTAAAATTAAAAAGGGCTTTGGACAAATAATATATATACTTCTTTCATTTCCTTGCAACTCTAAATTAAATTCATTTAAGAAGACCGTTGTATCTGCTAAAAAAGCTAAATCTAAAATAAAATCATTGTCTTTTAAACACTGTGCTAAATATTTATCTATATTCTCCGTTTCTATAAACTGAAGAACTTCGTCCCTTAAGTCAAATAATCTATTTAGACAATCACCGCGACTTAGCCACCGTACTTCCGTAAACATTTTAAGATCACTGTGCGTAGCGTTTTTGAGTTTTAAAAATCTTACAAATTTCCTGTGGATGAGCGAGTGATGCCCGCCTCGTATTTTATTAATTATTCGCTCTGCTGTCTTCATAGCGGGGTAATCACTTATAAATTTTGATGCAAGAGCGGCCTGGTGAATTATACAATGAAAGGTATGAACTAAAATGCCATGCTTTTTTAATTGCCCTATGAAACCTTCATATTTGCCCGTCATTACGTTTGCTCCATCTGTGCTAACCCCAGCAAATTTGTTAGGGTCTGCAATAGAAAGAAGTTTCTCGCTGACAACATCGAACAAAAACTTACCTGTTACATTTGCATTAAATGTTTCAAGAGAAAACATTGTTTCAAAAACATTGTAATCGCTATCCACGCATCGAACACAAATTACTAATTGGCAGAGATCGTTGATATCAGTGCTTTCATCTAAACAAAAAGAAAACAATTTACAACTACTTAATTTTTCCCTAATCGCAAGTTCTACAGAGGCTCCTAAATTAACCGAACGCCGGACTACTGTGTCACGTGATAAGGGAAGTGATTCCATAAAACTTATATTATAATTAAGCCTTTGCAAAATTTTTTTCAACATTTGCTTAATAAAAATCCCATCACAAAATGGTCGACCATGCCTGACGATATCTAAGCTTATTAAGCTTGAAATCTCCTTTTTTAATTTGTAGTCCGATTTTGATTCGCTGATTTCCTCTCCCAGCAACCATCCTTTTAATTTTTCTAAAAAAATTTTTTGTTTGTATTAAACAGGTCTTCTCTTTCCTCATCATTAAATTTATTCATAGTACTATGAAAAGAATCGTAATGTCTTTTAATAACATTTTTGATCATTTCCTTAAATGTTTTATAGCATAAAAGGCATTGGCTGTTACCAAAAGCATTTTTAATCATAAACTATTTTTGGAATGCCATCACTAGTTTTGTCAGTGCACTTGAAAAAACTGCGATCGCATCCGCTAGCATGTGCACTCGTCGCTGTCTCATCGACGACGAAATGAAAGAGCATAAGAATGTGTGTGATTTTAGTTTTAACAATTGTTCTATGAAATGCGCACCCCTGGCATACAACCAACACACAATCCAAAACCATAAAATAAAAACGATACTGATCAAACGTATCGTTGTTATTTCTCTTAAATAAATTCTCCTTCTCAAATACTCATTTATTGGCATAAACAACGAGCACTCGACCCATCACCGCAAAGCACAACCGATATGACCACTGAGAATAAATTCTTTTCTCTCCGCTCTAACATTTTCATCACACCCATACACACTCGATTCTTACTAGTAAATTTGCTACGAATTACTCTCGCCTGATAAACAGAACAGAAAACTGATATTGGATTGCCATCAATCACTTGGTGGTCGTCAAAGCGTAGGTTTTTGAGTCGTTGTCGGTCGTCGGTTTTACATAAATCCCTCTGTACAAGCTGGCAACAACAAAAGTGAAGGAAAGACAATTTAAAATAAACAGTGGTAAATAAAAGCTTGTCGGATAATACTATGGCATTTTAATTTCTATGAAAAACCAACCAAACAATTTATCGTTTGTAAGTCACTTTCCTAAAAACATCAAAGTTAAATCGAACATTTTATGTGAAAGACACTTAAAATTATAAAAAAATTAAAGTAAAGTTGGTCTTTCTGGATTGTCGTCGGTCGTTCGTCAAATTCTGTAAAAAAATCGGTTTTATATAGCTGGCGATCTAACGGAAAATAAAGCGTTTGTTGTGCGGAAAGTGCAAATGAGAAATCATCGGTAACTATCGGGTTTTTCAATAAGAGCGCTACAAAAGTTTTTTTAAATAAAACAAAACCGGGTTTAGATACCAATGAAATTCTTTATTCCTGTGAAAGTACGTTCGATGACATTATGTATGGAACTCGATTTCTTTTGCATGGCCACCACGTGCACGCTTGCAGAAGTCCAGACGCTGAACCCAATTTTCGACGGTTATAACACGTTCACCAACCTTGGTTTCCAATAAATTGACTGTGGCATTCGCTGTGTGGCTTGTGGCGCCGTTCTGTTGGAACCACATGTCCTCCAAGTCCATATTATCCAATTGGGGACAAAAATATTCGGTTATCATTGAACTGTAGTGATTCGCATTCACAGTAATGTGCCGGTCTGGATCAGCATGGAAGAAGTACGGGCCAATAACGCCGCCGGCCCATTAACCGCACCAAACCGTAATTTTTTCGGGATGCAATCCGAATCATTTTCAAGTTGTTGCTCAGCCCAATTCACGAGCATACGACGCTTATGGTGGTCAAGCGGCTTCAGTTCTTGCGTCAATTTGATCTTGTAAGGATGTAGGCCAGGATTTTTCGCAAAATTAGCCACAACGACGTCACAGAGATGCCCAACGCTTGAGAACGACGTGTGAGAGACATTTGGGCTTTCTTGAACTGAAGCCTCAGCGGCAGCAATATTCTCGACACTACGGGCACTTCTTTGTCTCACTGGCACGGGAACATTTTGTACTGTGCCTGTGGATTCAAATTTTTTCACTAGACGCTCAATTGTTGATCTGCTAGAACGATTATGACGACCATAAATTGGACGTAGCGCTCTTAAAGTTGAGGCCACTGACTCCAAATTTCGGTATCTTTCCATGATGAAATGGTAAACCTTGCTGAAGAGAAATGTCAAAAGAGCGGGAAAAAATGTGGCGTCGTTTGCTGTCCCATTCGATTTACTTTTGTAGCGTCTCTGTTGAAAAACCCTTTATATGTGAAAAGAAAAACCAAAAGTGTAAAAATTTTTGAAAAAAAGGACAAAGTGGAAATAACATAAATAACTTACCGCAACACGAAATAGAAAATATTAGACTTCGTCAAAAAAAAAAGGGGTTGTTTGTGGCAAGTTCAACTCGTAACGCTAAAATCGCCGCTATGAACATACCCTTTTTTTGGATCTAATAGATGGAAATAAACAACTATCGTGTCGGTGTGTGTGATTTTTTCCCGTCCATTTCCAATCAAAACATAATCTAAATCCCGCTCTTTTTTCCATTTATGGTGTTTATATTTATTTCGCTTTTCGAAGAAAACAGTGAAAAAGTAAAAAAGAAAGAACAATGGAAAACATAAACATTGTGCATAAAAAACATCGCTGCTACCAACTACCAACAACGGGAATATTTCGCATATGTGCTTAGTTCCGTCCATATACAGTGGATAACGGATAAAATAAATCAAACCCATTTACTTCTAATGCGGAATTTTTTCTTGTGCCGTTTATATAAAAACAGTATCGGTAGTTGTTATCGTTCAAAACGAAAATTTACTTTATTGCGATAAATTTCAAAATTAATTTTTATTGTCAAACATGACCACATACGAAAAAGAAGAAGAGTAAGCATACACCAAGGAATAAAAAAACGCAAGAAGACCTACAATAACACAGAAAGGAAAGGCGCATATGAACTCATCCAAGTACCGAGTAATCGAAAACCTATCGGGTACCAACTAATCGGAAATCTGTGGGTAAGAAATACACAATATATCGAATGTGTCAGTTTCAAAAATCAATAACGAAAGAGAAAATAAACGGAAGAAACAATCAGAAATTTTGTAGTGTCTAGCTTGGATTTTGTAATACACACAAATATTTCTGATATCTCTATCGAGAACAGAGAAAATCTGCTCACTGATCTGTTCTGGTTGCCAGGGTTTATAAAGAGAGTGTGCCGCAAGTTGATTTGTGCAATTTCATATTAAGCGTGTTTCGGCTACACCGCTTGCTTACATACATATTCGCTTGGTTTGTATGAAGCACTTGGCGAAGACTTAGAGAGAACTTGGCGACGAGAATCATTTTCACTAAGATTAAACAAATGTTTTTTGACATCTTTCACCGTTTTCAACCCTTATTCATATTTTTCAATAAAGTTACTTATAGTCAAATTGCAGTTTTCTTTCAAACGTAGCAAGCAACAATCGTTTGCTTGTAACCAAAACACCACTATTGTTGTTTACATATTGAGCATATGCCCGTTAACCTTTGTTTACACGTTGCTACAAGACGACAGCGCATAGAGTAATTGTTATATCTAGAGTTTATGATTCGCTCAGAAAATATGATATTTGGCCTGGTGTGATATGAACGTTGGATTCGGAGAAAAAAAATTACTTTAATAATATGGGATAAAGGCAATGGTTGAGAATAAATACAACGCAAATGTATGCTGGTAACAGCAGTCAAGGGAAAATTATAAAACATTTACATTTTACAAGTTTTCACCGAAACAACAAAGAAAAAATTCAAGTCAGCAGTTCTTGTAAATCCTCCTGGTGCAAGTCAATTTTCATTACACCGACCAACGAAGAGTGAAGGAAAACGTCAGATGAGATAAAACTTCTCTCTATATGTAAGAATTACTCTATACGACATACACCATTATCATCTTCGTTGACGTCGACAACAACACCGCTGCTGCTGTTATAACTCTTACGGTGCGTTTACACAGGACAGTTTGTGACAAGATAGTTGAGAATATGTATTAGTTGTCACAAAGCCAAAAATTGTTGGTGTGACGTACGCGTCCCGCCAGTTATAAAGACAGTACAGTTTTAAGCAACCGCCGACAGTGTCGTATCGTTAAATTTCGTGCTCTGATTTTTTTATTTCTTCGCTCTTTTGCCATTGTGTTTTGTCTTACTTCTCCAAATTACAATGGAACTGATGTACTTTGCAAAATTAGACATGTATTAATCTTTATATGTTTGTATTGTCAAACAATATTTCGATAAAAATTATCAACATTTTCAAATACAAATATATTTTCCAATTTGTGAAGTCGTTTGCGATGTTTTGCTTTTTTCTCAAATTACTAAGGAACCGATATGGCCGGTGGCTGAACTAGGAGAGGTTGACGCAGTAGGATTTGTTGTAATTATGTGAACCAACAACAGGCATTTGTTTTTTGTTTCATGACTAATCATCAAATTCAACTCAGATCCATATGAACGAAAACAGTAAACAAAAAAGTACAACAACAAAATACACTGAATTTAACAGATGGAGCCATAAGAAAGTAAAATCAGTTGTTCATTTACACAGTCAAGTGTAAATAAGGCAGTAAAAATGTGTGAAAGTATTGCTACTGTCGGAGCAAAACTGTCCCGTGTAAACGCCCGGTTAGCTACCACCATAAGGAAAGAGATGTAAAGAGTATGTATGTGTGTCAATAACAAAAAAAAAAGTGTCAATAAAATCAAATTAAGGTCAGTTTTCAATTCGGATATCGCTCATGCTCTTTAAAGTTCTGCCCTATATAAAATCTGCAGCTAGGAGGTCCATCAGCTGAAGCACGTTGTTGTCACTCACAGCAATAAATCATTAATATTTGGTATATTTTTTTGTATCTTTCTCTGTGCCAAGTGAAAACAAAATAAATGACAGCATATAAGTACATACATACATACGTGCACCGAACAAAGCCATGTGTTGAATGAACGAAAAGAAATCAAGTCGACGAAATCCAACAAAATTGTAAGATGTGGGGAAATCGATTGATCACGCACACAAATTTTCTAAATTTCAGTGAAATATTCAATAAACTATTAGAACACGAATTTGTACTTATTTCTCCCGTTGTTGATTTATTTTACTTTATTTGTTTACACAAGACAAACGGTTTTATCTTGTAAATTATGTTGGCTAAATTTCTCCAACCAAAATTTGCATGATCGCTAACATCGAATCGCTTTCTAGCTCTCGTTTACTGGACCTTTTGAGTAAACAAACACGATTGGGTAAAAATTTGCACAAAATTTTGAGTAATCGAACACAGCTAATATCTTAAAAGGGAAGGAAATAAAATACCATTCAACGGGAAAGTTGACGAGAACTAAAGCTTACGATTCCGCAACACAATATAATCGCAAATACAAATAAAATATTGGCGCCCACAATAGTGTTCAAATAGTATTATCATTATTTGACACTAGTTATATATATGCACCCATATATTTTTTCAACAATATATTATTAGTATACTCCACCATAAACCCATAACCGATAATCCAGAAACTATTTTCCCAACAGCTATTAAGGCACAAAACTCATCGACGAACTGTAGGTGGCTTTTGTTAAAATTTGGTGACAAGTTATCAGCGAAATATTGGTAACATTGTAGAAGAATTTCGCTGCCAATTGTCAACGACGAATTGTAGTTGACCTTTGGAACTATCTAAAGTTGCTTGGTCGTAGGAAGATGTTTTTTACGATCGCTTAAATACTAAGGGAAATTTCGGGTTACAATTACATTACGTTATTTTTAAAAACGCTAACTAGTTTTGTGTGGCTCATTATTTATTGGGAAATTGGTCATTTGTGCTGTTCCTAAGATAAATTAGGACACAAATTCGAACTAATTCATTCCCTCTCGAACTGATTAATTCGCTCTTCTGCTAAATTCATTGCCTCCCAAACGGAGTCATTCACTCTTCTGCTAATTCATTCCCTGAGAAATTCTATAATTGAATAATTAAAATGGCAAACGAACAGGATGAAAGTCTGGACATAACAGACAAGGAAGTTAATGAACCTGCTAGCACTGGCGACAGATTGTGATACAATCATTATGTTCTGCTCGAACTTTGAAAATTTGGACGTAAACGACCAAACTGAATCTTTGTTGGAAGTAAGATTGGATGATCTAGAGGAAAAACGTAGGAAAATGGTGTATTCCTACGAGTGTCTGATGTTCAGTCCAGATCGTATCAACTTAAAGGAAAAAGCAAAATTAAACTATAATGCATACTCGGATACTTATTATACTACTAGGTCACACAATCTAGATTTGATAAAAATCACCAGAGGTTCGACAAGTCAAAACGATTCGTATAGGTTCGGTTTCCCTTCGGCTATGATTCACACGTTCCCTATTGCTTCTCAAAATAACCAAATGGATAATTCAGTGTGTATAAAAGTAACCCCATGTGACACTGAAGTTTTCAAAGGTGGTTATGAAGAATGGCCGTCATTCCGTGACATGTTCATAGCGGTCTACATAAACCATCCGAAACTTACTCGCGTTCACAAGCTATATCACCTACGAAACAAGACGAAAGGTGACGCAGGTCAAATAGTGAAAAGATACACACTTTGTGACGAAAAGATTTGATAATAAGCGAGTTTTGATAGACAAGCAGCTTAAAATTTTATTTAACAATACTACTTCCACTGTCGGAAATAGCGAATCCCTGTTCCCAAAATTTCCGCAATAAGGCGCTAATTATTGCGGAAATTTTGGGAACAGGAAAAAATTCCAGCCTTCGACCCCACTTCAGAGGAAGATAAATATTGTGAAGAAATTTATAGTCAAACAACAACACGACACTCAGATGGTCGCTATGTTGCAAGATTACCATTTCGAAAGGAGTTTCCCGACACAATTTGTTTAGGCTCCTCAAGGTTTATAGCATTAGGACAATTCGCACGAATGGAGAAAAATTTGGCAAAAGATCCTGAGTTACAAAACACCTACAATTCGGTTTTAAATGAGTATATTTCTATGAATCACTGAATCACTCGAAATAACCGATAATGGTAAAATCAACTCGATCTATCTTCCACATCATGCAGTTATTAGACCAGATCATAAAACCACAAAAGTCAGGGTTGTGTTCAATGCTTCTCGAAAAACGAAATCAGGGTTTTCTCTAAACGACGTGTTATACACTGGTCCCACTTTACAAACAGATTTAGTGTCCACTGTACTAAATTGGAGGTTGTACAAGTTCCTATTCAGTGATGACATTCAGAAAATGTATCGGCAGATATGGGTACACCCAGAGAACAGAATGTATCAAAGAATTGTACATCAATCAGATCCCAAGGGCCCAACTAAAGATTATCAGTTGAAAACAGTCACTTTTGGAGTAAATTGCGCGCCATTTCTGGCTATTCGCACGGTATTGCAATTGGCATCGGATGTCGAGGAAACGCACCCAAGATCATCAACAATATTGAGAAACCAAACCCACGTCGATAATATACTCTCTGGTGGATTTTATATTGCGGAAACTCGCGAAGTTCAGTCGGAACTCATCTCCGGCCTTATGTCTGCAGGCTTTCCGCTTAAGAAAATAACTGCTAACGATCCTCAGCTGTTAGATAATTTACCACCTGAAGACTTATACAATTCGGAATTTATGCGTTTTACAGACACTAGCTCCACTAAGACATTGGGTATTAAGTGGAATGCGTTAGCTGATAATTTCATGTATCAATTCGTTATTTGTTATTTGATCCAGCTGGTTGGATAACACCTATCACTATAAAGGCTAAGATATTCATTCAACAACTTTGGTTGGAAGGCAGCAGTTGGGATGAAATTCTAAGTCCAGAATCCCTTGCCAAATGGGAAATTATACTTGCCGAATTACCGCATATTGAGAAAACCACCATACCCAGGTGGATTCAATAGACACTATACATATTTACGGCTTTTCTGAGGCTTCCAAATCAGGGTACTGTGCATGTGTTTATATTGCATGTCAGTCCGGAAAATATGTTAAATATTGTGATCTATTTATATCTAAAAATAAGGTAGCCCCTCTAAACACCGTTTGTTTACCGTGACTTGAACTCAACGGAGCTCTGTTGCTCGCAAAGCTTGTGAAATACTTAAACTCGATTATCAGGTTCGTGGTAACAGATACAATTTTATGGACAGATTCGTCCATCGTACTTGGGTGGCTGTCCAAACCACCGAGCTCGTGGGAAACGTACGTTGCAAATCGTACAGCCCAAATTCATTCTCTGGTATCTCACGCAAAATGGAAACATGTCGCGACACATGATAATCCAGCTGATCTCGGCACTCGTGGTTGTCGACCTCAGGATCTCCATAATAATACTATATGGAGGAATGGACCAAAGTGGCTTAGTAATCCACCGTCGACATGACCAGTTTCTAATCCCTTATCACCACCAACTCCACATCCAAAAGTACAGGTACTTCATGTTACAACTGAACAAAATGATGTATTAAATAGATTTTCTTCGTACCCAAGGGCATTAAGGCCCAGTTTTTGACTTCGCAATTATCTCCTCTTTATCTTTAAAGTGGACTTAAGTAGCCATTTGAGTTTTTCAGTCATGATTTAAATTACACTTAAAGTACCTACCATGGCCATTTAAGTTGTATTTAAATGAGCATGAAACGACCCTATGATTCTGACAGTTGTGTTTTTTTGTATGAAAATAGTAAACAATCATCAACATCAGTGCCAGTACATTCAGCCCATAAAAAAGTGAGTATTTTATAAAAGGTTTGTGAAAATTTGTGTGATCTATTGGTAATTTGTTCTTTTTTATTTCATTATAGATTCATACGTCATCGCCACTTGTGCTGCGTCTTGTTCTACAACTGCCTGCTACAACAATCGCAGCAGTTCAACCCTTCAATAAGTGAGTGCCTTTGAAAATTTGTGTGATTGTTTGGTAATTTATTCTTTTTCATTTCATTATAGATTCATACGTCACCGCCACTTGTGGACCGCAATGGACAAAAGGAGTCCAAATTTTACATCGTCGGAAGTGGAGTACTTGGTTAGTGCGGTGAAGAAGTGGCGGCACATTATAGAGTGCAAGAGAAGCGACCACACTTCCACAGAGGAAGTTTTATCTATCAATTCCCACACTTCTTCATCATGCATGTCTTCTTCGCAGCTGGAATTCATTTTACCTACATATATGAAAGGCACTCACTTATTGAAGGGATAGAACATATTGCCAATATATCATACAAACTTTCACAAACACAAATTTTCAGAGGCACTCACTTATTGATAACTTAAATATTTACAACCGAGGGTGCAACAAATTTCTTCTTCTTTTTCTGCAAGACAGCTGTTTTCACATGGATATCAATCATGATTTGTGACATTTGATAGTGTTACCATATTTTAATGGTGAAAATGAGCATCCATTTAACTTTATACTGAAAAACTCAAATCGTATTTAAAGCCTCTTTAACTTTAAAGTCCAATTAGCTAATTGCGATTTAAAGTCGAAGTCAAAAACTCGCCCTAAGAGTGCTATCTTATGTTTTCCGTTTTTTTTATAGCACTCATTAAGAGTATAAATCGAACACTTCCTATGACAATGTTTCTATAACCCAGAGGGAAATTTCGTTTGTGAAGAAACGTGTCATTAGACTCACTCAGGAAATGTATTACGAGGAAGAATTTAAAGCACTTCTAAACTCTCAACCGATCTCCGACAAAAGCCCTTAACCCATTTGCTGACAACGACAAGGTTCTCCGTGTAAACGGTCGACTGGCGGACTCATCGCTCCCATATGAGCTGTTTCCCATTATTCTTCCGGGAAATTCTCAATTTTCCATTCTCTATCTTTCGCATTTACATAATTTCCTTGTTCATGCAGAGTTCAACCAAATGTGTCGAATGGTGCAATGTGAGTTCTTTATATCTCGCCTTAAACCCCGAATAAAATCCATCATTCGTAAATGCAAGATTTGTGTTGTTTTTAAGCAAAGGCCATGTTCCCAAATGGTGACACCCTTACGACTTGATAGGTGTACACTCTCACCACCTTTTCACGTCACTGGCGTATTCGTATGCTTCGCAACAAAGGCCATTCACGTAGAAGTATGTTCAGATCTATCTTCAGAAAAATTCCAAGCAACATTTGCGCGGTTTGTTGGCAGGCGGGGACTCCCCCGTCGGGTATTATCCGATAATCTCCGTAACTTTGTAAGAGCTAGTAGAGCCTTATTTCGAGAGTTCAGTGGGTTCTTAAAATCTGCATCGAGTGAGCTTGCTGATAAATATGCAACACACGGGTTCGAATGGAATTTCATCCCACCCCATGCACCACATACGGGTGGTCTTTGGGAAGCTGCCGTTAAAAGCTTCAAATTCCACTTTAAGAAAATCGAATGTTCACGAAAATTTACATACGAAGAAATCGCGAGTGTTCTAGCGCGGATAGAGGGAGTTCTGAACTCCCGCACAATCTAAGCAGTTTCTGAAAATCCGACGGATTTAACCGCACTAACTCCTGGCCACTTTCTACGAGGTGCTCCCATAATGGCAATGCCAGAAGTTTCGTTTTTCAACTTGCATTAAGTAATCGCTGGATGAAACTTAAAGCTATACATCAACAGTTTTGCGATAAAATGAAAGGAAGAATATCTCAAATCCCTACAAATGGGAAACCTCTACTCCGAATCTTAAAATTGGGGATATTGTAGAAGTAATGGATGATCAGTTACCCCCAAACGAGTAGCGCCTAGGTCGCATCGATAAGGTTCATATGGGACCAGATGCAAAGGTTCGCATAGCCGACGTCAGAGTTGCTAGTGGAATTATAACCCGACCCATTGTAAAACTATGTTATCTACCCCTTTAGTCTGAAAATGATACTGAATGATAAACTCACACTACAACATATCCCAAACATATTTCTGATTCTTTTTTCTCTTTCTTTTCTTTCCCATTCTTAAGGACCAACAGACTGAACCCAAGCCGCGAACTCAGCGTAGTCAGGCATAGAACCCGTCGCGATTCGGACTACCAATGTGCATTGTGCAGCCATTCGCAATCCATCCGATATTGCAGGAAGTTCCTCATAATGAACCCCCAAGAAAGGAAGTCAGTGATCCGAAAACATGGCTACTGTTTGACTGGCTGTCGAAAAGCCATTCTTTGGACGCTTGCCAATCAACCGACCGATGCAGGAAGTTCGACCGGCTTCACCACACGTTGCGACACCCAGGCCATCCAAGGGTTAGAGGACCGGTGACATCAAGGCTAACTCAACGAAAACGGCCGCAACCGAAGTCGAAACCATCCAAGACGACGCGGGTTATCATGCCAGTCCAAGCCATCTTATCAGAGGCCATCAGATCGCTCGCTACGGTGCTGTGCTCCTCCACAACTGCATCGTTCAAACCATCCAAGTGCTTACTCTGAGCAGGGAGCATGTCTAACATTTAGACACACATAATTGTTGAGATAAGAATATAAATTGTCATTATTTTCTGAATTTTACTGTAAATTGTACTTAAAAACGCTATCATTGAATTTATATTGAATTGTTATAAAAATGGATTGTACTTTAAATTTTACTTGAAATGTCATCATTGAATTTTTCTAAACTATTATACAAAATCAATTGTACGTAAAGTCACCACACTAAAGTGAAATTACTTTAAAATCTATAACTGCTAGAATGAAGTTACATTCGATCATGAAAATTGTTAAACTTTTACTTTCTCAGCTGCATTCTTAAGGTGAGCATCAGCCGTTTTCCCTGCAATAAAACACCAATTTGGTTTAACCGCAAAACTCTTTGTTGTTCTTTACTTTTAACTCACTACTTTCTAATTGGGAGAAATTAGTGAAGGGTACCCCGCTAACTCATCCCAGCAACAACCCTTTGGGAGAAGTCGCCAATACAGTCAACTCAGCTCAACACAGTAGACATTGTAAACGAAGAAGATTGTTGGCGAATATAGCTGCCAGAAAAACTAACCCACAGAATAATAAAAACATCACATGAAGATAACACGACACACGGTGGAATGGCTAAAACATGGCACAATATTAGCGAATATTTCTATTGACCGTGCATGGTCAAGGAAATAAAAGAATATATAAACAGATGCACTACTTGCAAAGAGACTAAACACCCCAAGCAAATACTGAGACCAGAAATGGGAAAAGAGGTAATGACGCCATTAATGAAGGCCATTAAAGAAAATCTACCTAGATTTTCTCGGACCTTACCCTCGGTCGGAAACAGGAAATGCATTTATTTTTATTGTCCTCGACCACAAAACAAAGTTTATCTTACTAAAGGCCATGCCAAAGGCAACAACAAAGGATGTTAACAAATTTCTTTTGAATGAGATATTCTGTAAATTTGGCGTACCTGAGATCATCCATTCAGATAACGGCAAACAATTTTTGTCCGACAATTTCCAAGAATTGTTAAAACTGTATGGCATACGACACATGAAAACACCGTTCCACGCATCCCAATCGAATGCCAGCGAAAGGGTGAATCAAACGATCCTAAGCAGCATTCGTAGCTACTTAGAATCAGACCAAACAAAATGGGACAAAAATTTGTCCAAGATTGAATGCTCACTGCTTTCGACTATCCACTCATCTACAGGAGTATCTCCCTATTTTGCTCTAACATGATATAACATGGTAACCCAGGCACAAGCATACGAGATTCTAAGGAAAATTGGCTCTATGGATGATAGTGAGGTAGCACTTCTACCGAAATCATCGCAAATTCAACTAATCCATCAGAAAGTGCAAGACAAGCTGCATGAAGTCTATGAAATAAACGTCAGGCCGTACAACAGGAAAAGCCGAGTGGTAACCTTTAAACCAGGACAAGAGGTTTACCGCAAAAACTTTACGCAGAGCAGCTTTACAAAAGGCATAAACGAAAAACTATGTACGCCTTGGCTAAAATGCTGAATCATAAAAGCAATCGGAAATAATTTGTACGAAGTAGAAAACCTCAAAGGACAGAGAATTGGCGTAATACAGGCCCAACACATTAAACAATAAAAAAACAGAAACATTCGCAGAGATTTCAAAGCTATAATTCAGATTACCACAATATGCACTATACATAAAATACTCACCGAGATACACACAGTATACCTATGAGGTTTCTGGCTCAAAATCCCATGTATTTCCTTATGGAGGTTGAAATTCACAAAAAAGTGGTACATTTCAGTGCTGCCAAGTCTATGAAAGACCAAGGTTACCAACCTTCAAACTGTAGGGGTTCGTGTCTAGACTGCAATTTTCAATGTTGCCAGATTGTAAAAGATTTATTAGTTCGTGTCTAGACTTAAATATCTCAAGGTAGAGATCCTAAAAAGACCGTTGAATTTAATAAATTCAAATTTAATAAATACAAATTTAATATTTGGACAACGTAAGGTTTGGAATTTGCCCTCCCTCTTTCTCTCTCTCTATCTATCTCTCTCTCTCTCTCTCTCTCACGCATTGTTTACGAATGAGAGTGGAAGCTCAAAATCCCATGTATTTCCTTATGGAGGTTGAAATTCACAAAAAAGTGTGATATTTCAGTGCTGCCAAGTCTATGAAAAATCAAGGTTACCAACTTTCAAACAGTAGGAGTTCGTGTCTAGACTGCAATTTTCAGTGTTGCCAGATTGTAAAAGATTTATTAGTTCGTGTCTAGACTTAAATATCTCAAGGTAGAGATCCTAAAAAGACCGTCAAATTTAATAAATTCAAATTTAATAAATACAAATTTAATATTTGGACCACGTAAGGTTTGGACTTTCCCCTCTCTCTTTCTCTTTCTCTCCCTCTCTCTCTATCTATCTCTCTCTCTCACACTCTCACGCATTGTTTACGAATGAGAGTGGAAAGCGGAATAAATAATTTTCGCGTTGTTTACGAAAGCGCATCACTTACGCTCACATAGCAGATATGATAAGAATAGATTCACTACCTCATTGATTAAAAAACCAACTACTCTCTCATTACGATTAAGCAGGTAAAGCAGAATAAAAAAATGTTACTCCGTAAAAATGGTGATAAGCCTAGCAGATGATATATAAATATAATAGCATACGCTTGATGTAGTTAGCTTAACCGCAATGTTTTTTTCCTAAACTTTAACTGCAAAACATCGATGACGTCATTATGACATTGCTTATGCACCCGCAAGTAAATAAAGCCTACGACCAAGGTACAGTGGGGCAGAAACGAAAATATTTCTAATAAAGTCTACGTCGTAGGTACAGAAAACGAGAAAATTATAAATAGCTAGATGGCTCTATACAAATTTTTATTTTGGATTTACCCTTTTCCACACCACCCATGAGGTGGGGATATATGCGTGTTTTTTATAGTGGTATGCCCATTAGGCCTAATCCACTTAAAATCAAAAGCACCAAATTTTAATTTTCCTTATATTATAGTTCACAACATGATATTGCATAGATAATATATCATCTGCTCTGTGAGTATATATGTATTTAGTTGATCATCAATAGTCATCCAGTCAACACACAACATTTATCCAGGCAACAGACATAAATTGAGCTCCACATTATGAAGAATTTTAATTGCAAAAATTGCGAAAAATCATTTGTATGTGCACGTAACATGAGGCGTCATGCAGTGAATAGTTGTACGAGGATCAGCAATAATGATCGCATATCTGTAGATCTAACTAAGATCACCCAACCGCAGCAGTCAGAGCAACAAAAAATTTCAAATATACGGCTGTCTACAGATAATATAAACAATGTTCCTGATAAGCCCACATTCACGTTACAGTTCAACCCCATGATGGATGGGATGTATCTAGCATTATTCCAGCAACATAATTTTGGTATAGAGGCTCAAAAATTTTTATTAGAAAAGCGGCATGCAGACACGTTTATACAATATACTAAGAAGGTGCTAAAGAATGGTGATGATAAGCCAGCGTTAATAATAATAGAATTTAAACGAAATAATAAGCACATGATTGGTGTCATAGAGCATAATACCATACTAAATGATAAAAGCATTACAAAGGACTACAACAATAAGATTACCGATTATTCGAAAAATGATTGCATTTGAGAAAGAAAAGGATGTGATTGTATTGAACATGCAATATATGAAAGTCTATTTTAAAAATCTACCACCACTGGATCAAGGAGCAAAACAACATATTACTCAGATTAACTCTAAAAACTATGAGATGGATGATGAATGTAATTTTCTTTATATTGAAGAGAATGGTGATATACCCGGATTTAGAAATGTATAATTTGTATGTATTTTATATTTTTTTATACATTTTATATATAACTTGAATAAAATAAAAAAAAATAAAAATAAAAATTTCTTATTTACCGTATTTAATGGGCTTGTTAGCACACAAACAATTTATATATATGTTAAGTATTTTAGAAATAAATAATTTTTCCAAAAACTAAAATGCTGATAAGCCGAACATAGAGAAAATGTGTGACGTATATAATAGCATACGCTTGATGTACTTAGCTTAAACACGTAAACATAATGCGATAATACAAATATGAAATTTAGGTTACTCTACAATTTCCTACCATACACAACAATTTGGTTAGCCTTGAACTTGGTTGTGAAATTTGTGTTGAAATATGGAGGGTGAATTTTATAGAGTTGTCTAGAGTAAAAACACAAACAATTCCGTCTTTTCTTATATGGACATTTATTTTATTTAACAATATTTTAAATCTTGGAGTACACAAGCATTATTTTTTATATCGAATATATTATCAAACTAAAATATTAAATCTAATAATTTTAATAAAAAATTATGATTACAATACTAATGCTAATTAGTAGAGTAATCCATAATGCTATAATGACCCCATGGAAGCGTTTTATAATTAGTACAAAGCAAAAATCGTTTATCGTCATGAGGATTCAAAGCAATTTTTGTTTGGGTGATGCTATTAACAATATGTTTACATGATTGGATCAAATTTTGATCGACTTTCATGTTTTCACCGCTGTTAAGGCAGACAACATAATCAAAAAAGCATATTTTATTTTTTATCACGCCTTTTTTAACCCCCTTAGATTTTTTCATGGCGTCTTGTCCCTCTACACGAACGGCATATATTTTAGATCTTAGGCCCACAAATTCAGTCATATTGCTTCCACTATTTTCATCCTTCATCATTCCCAATACCTTTTTATTGAAAGTATTGGGAATGTTGTATGGGTTTATGATTGAATAATTGCTTGTATCAAAGTGTTTGGGGGCATCTAGCCTAATACTTTCATACAAGTCAGAGAAACATACCTCATATATAAGTGAATCAGTATCAGTGTAGCAGACTGTACAATCATCCTTAAACTGAGGAGCCATATAGACATAATAAAAATCGTATAGGGTTGTTTTTGCCAAGTCGAGGATGCACATACCAACATATATTGGTTTATTAAAAAAGATTTCAGTCTTATTTAATTCGATTGCAACTAGACCCTCCTCGAAAATTGATGAAGCTTTAAATTCAGGCTTTGAAATATAAGCTTCTGCACCATAACGTCCTAACCACTTCGTAACCAGCTTGACGATGCTATGTTTACGAATGTTTTCCATGGTTTTACCGAACACGGCATTATTCATAAGTTTAAACAAATCTTGCTCAAACTTACTCGTGGCAGCCGTTCGGAGACGTGTATTTAGATCGATATACGTCTTTAGCCATGGAGACTGTTTAAATTGTAAAATTCTATGAATTTTATTTAATTTAAGACCATATTTTAGAGCCTGGATGAGGCTTCGATAATGAATGATATACTTTGTTTTATTATACAAAGTTCCCATTAGTTTTCGCTGTTTTGAGTTAGGAGGCGTGAGATGCTCCGGACAAAACGGAAGGTCCTTATGCTGATCATGAAGATCATTGGGGTATTCTAAGTCAACCTCTAAAATATACCCAATGTCTGAATTACTAGATATATCCTCAACGTTTAAATTACTTACATCCGCAACCCAATTAAAATCGCTTTGAGGTAGATATTGGGACATTGCCCAACCATATTGATTATTAACATCATAATACATTAAATATTTTGATGGTTGGCTGGAATCAAAATCAGGCATGTATTTATTATTCGCTTTAGAATACCGTTTACTGCACTGACTAAGCCCTCCACGAATACCGCGCTCTACAAACATAAGCATATCAACATCTGTTAATAGCTCGAGGGTGATATCTGTATGTTTAAGCATAGCATCCCACGTATATCCTGGCAGCGTGAAGTAATGAGCTGGATCTAAACCATATGTTTTATAGCAACTTGAACGAAATTGCTCAAAGACATCTGCTAATAAAAGCACGTCACTTTTTAAGTAAAGGTCTGAATATTCACCCAAATTTACTAAATTAAAATCCTGCCAGACTTTTTTCGCATGCTCATAATCCTCATCACTAATCATATGATCATTTAATTTGTTGTAAAAATATGTGATATCGGGCAGAGAAGTCTCGCTAAATTTGCTAATATCATCACAATAATCATAAGGGAATACGCCCTTACGAGTTAGCAACTTAAATTGCAGCTCATTTAAAACTGAAAATTCAGTCTTTAAAAGAGGAAATGTGGAGAGAGTGGAAACTAAAGCATCCAAACTGCTACTCATAAATTTGAATGAGTCTATAAAGCGAAACTTTATTAGATATTCATCCAAGCGTTTAACGAATGATATATAACGCTCTTTATTTATAGGTAGCAGATCTACCCTGCCTTTTAAATCTCTCGCAATATTTTTAACGATAAAATGTGAATCATAACCGCTAAGGTTATGAAAAATAATGGGTATCGTGTGGGTGTCTTTAAAATTAATATTGCACCCCTCATGTGCAGGTCCGCGATATTTACCAGTTAAATGGCAATGATCGCGAACTTTGATGGCATCACCACTAAAAGACTTTTCACATATATGACGTGTGGAAGCTAAATCAAAATCGCGATTCTGATCAGTTGTTAATTGATCCATAGGTAGAGGACAAAGAAATGCCGTTTCAACATCTTCAGCAAATTGTTCTAATTCGGAAACGAACCATTCAATACAATCCGCTCCGCGATAGCTTTTATAGAACGATAACGTGGGGTCATATGCACACTTAACATAATAGCACGCACTATGTGGTAGTTGGTCTTTTCAGACCTTGGCTTCTTTTGAGAAGTTGGTTCAGCCAAAAGGCATTCCAAATCAGCATATATCACAAATGGGGCCGATACTTTATTTTTATAATTCTTAAAACTAAGCATCTTCTCTGCTTGCGTAGGCATACAGCTTTGGTAATTTGCAACCACCATTGGAAGTGATTAAATATTTGGGAAAAAATTTGGTATACAACTATTTACAAGAACAGAAGTATGACTCATTCATTTGCGGTCACTTGTGTCTAAAATTTTTATATAA
This sequence comes from Phaonia tiefii, assembly GCA_963931995.1. Classification (NCBI taxonomy): domain Eukaryota; kingdom Metazoa; phylum Arthropoda; class Insecta; order Diptera; family Muscidae; genus Phaonia; species Phaonia tiefii. The sequence continues at coordinate 107,349,465 of OZ008368.1, read as the reverse complement.
TATTGTAATGACATAGCTTAAAAAAACAACTTTTTAATAAATTTAATATATTTCTTTCTTTGTTTTATTACATGTAACAATATATATGTCAGATATTTAACTCGACAATTAATTGATATTCATTTTATATGATTGTTTATAGTTATCGATTCTGATAATTTCAAGGTTAGAGCGAGTATTAGTATCAGATATTAATACTATTTCCACATCTCCATTGCTCAGAAATCGTTCACCTTCATGTTCATAGTATTCGAAGCATGAGAATTGAGGGTCCGTTCTTTATAGTTACTATCGTAGGTGCATCGTATGGTTATTGAATTGTTCTCGTATTCCAGCTTAAAATGTCTGTAGAATGGACGCTCGCTTTCAATTATTCCAGCAATATCATTTTCTTTCTTAATAAGATCTTGCCTGAAACCTTCTATCGCATCTTCAACTGTAAAATTCTCGAGTTTTAACAAATTGATCTACTGCGTCTGGCAATGATGTTGTTGTTGTTGTAGTATGATTTTGAGATAGCCATGGTTCCTCCCCCAACGGTATACTTGCTCTCAGTAGATTAAAACTTAAATCGATTTTTATGACACCATTATTCGGTAACATGACTTCAAATTCTACGCTATCATTGTTATTAATACCAGTCAATGCTAATGGTATTGGTGTTGCTATACTCAAAGTATAGCAATAACAAAGAAATATGATATATTTTATTACTATCATTTTATCTGTTATTTTTAATGTGAAGCAGGTCTTTCCAATTTAAAGTATTACAAGTAACTAGTGTTTTATATGAATATCGTCATATATATATATAGATAAAATAATCATCATTTAGTTTTATTCATATTCTTGAATGGACAAATTTTTATACTTGATGTTCGTCCATTATATGAGTGTCCAAGTAAAGTTATATGACCACCCCAATCAATTTCTACATGCTCCCTAGCCTCAAACTCAAAATCTATTACTCTTAAAAAATGTGGTACATTGCGAAAATGTTGATTATCTATAAGATTCTTCTTAAGTCCACCACTAGTTGTGAAATCAATCTTTATTACTGAAGAAAAAGGTGCTATAGCAATAATTTTAAATGATTCCCATGCATGTTCACAAACACAGTATTTTGAAGACTTTATTTGATGTATAACAAACATTTCTATAACAACTTAACCCCATAACAATTTTAACAGTACGGAAAATTGACAATTTAAGTGAAAGTCATTCAATATTTTATTAGGAAACGATCCTCCATGTGAAACACCAATTAAAGTAATTTTTCCCCCATTAACTTCAATTTTAACATGTTCTTTCGCACAAAACCCGAAATTTGTATGATTTAGAAATTCTAATAGATTGCATGATCTATGTGTTTCTCTCTGTTTCCAAAACTTTGAAATCTAATATATAAATTAGGTTTTTGTACATCAATGCCAACTATTTTACAATATTTCCATGAATCTTGACATATACAATATTTCATATCATCCGATACGTTCTGTATAACAAAAATTGTTGCGGTAAGCAAATTCGAGCTTAATCAACTTGTTGTGTATGGTCAGTGATTGTAGAGTCATCTAATTTGTTGTGTAAGGTTAGGAATCAAATTGTTGAATGTGGTTAGGAATTTTATCATAGCTACTTAAAATGGATAATACGTATGTTCTGTGGTTTATGAAAAAGATAATGCTACTTAAATTTGAGTACTCGTGTGTTCTGCGGTTTGCGGTATAAATAAAATAATCTTTGCTAAATATTCAATTGTCAACCTAAAGATGGCGCTATTAAATATTGCATGAGAAAATAGCAGAATAAGTGTAGCATGATTTTATGCGTTGAATAAATGAATATCGATGTTAGTGATGAGTGTTATAAGTGTTCTGATCGGTTGGATCCGAGATCCCGGGTCGGATCGGGATCGGGGTTTTAACCGAACCTGTTTCGATCTGGATCGATCACTTCGGATCGGGTTCGGGGTTTTAACCAACCTGGTTCGATTTAAAACCATAGAACGCATGAGTCCTCAAATTTAATTAGCTGTGCTGACAATTGTAGTATAATTTAAACCGTCTAGTATATTGCAATGAGAAAATGTTCGCCTACGATCATCAGTATAATGTGATCTACGACTCTAATTTATATAGTCCCACACACTTCAATCAGTATCCCGATTTGGAAGAATTGGAAATGGATTTTCTGAACGCCATGGAAACGGACATGTTTCAGGAGAATTTGATGAACGTTGTTAACTTCGAAATAGCGAATTATCTAGGACAATATGATATGATAACTAGAGACTTTACTGGACATCATACGTGTGAGATGACGCAATTTCATAAATTTGGTTATTTTGCCGAATTCCATATTATAGTAAAAACAGATGAGAAGTACGTGAAAAACAAAATCAATCACAATAATAGTACACAATATATTATTAGAATTAAAAAAAATATTGTTACAATTTGGAAAAAAATTTAATAAATTATAATTCTTTAACACCTCTTGTTTTAAAAAAAAATTATTTTATTTATACCGCAAACCGCAGAACACACGAGTACTCAAATTTAAGTAGCATTATCTTTTTCATAAACCACAGAACATACGTGTTATCCATTTTAAGTAGCTATGATAAAATTCCTAACCACATTCACCAATTTGATTCCTAACCTTACACAACAAATTAGATTACTCTACAATCACTGACCATACACAACAAGTTGATTAAGCTCGAATTTGCTTACCGCAACAATTTTTGTTATACAGAACATATCGGATGATATGAAATATTGTATATGTCAAGATTCATGGAAATATTTTAAAATAGTTGACATTGATGTACAAAAACCTAATTTATATATTAGATTTCAAAGTTTTGGAAACAGAGAGAAACACATAGATCATGCAATCTATTAGAATTTCTAAATCATACAAAGTTCGGGTTTTGTGCGAAAGAACATGTTAAAATTGAAGTTAATGGGGGAAAAATTACTTTAATTGGTGTTTCACATGGAGGATCGTTTCCTAATAAAATATTGAATGACTTTCACTTAAATTGTCCATTTTCCGATTTCGATAAGAATTAATGTTTAAAACAAATTTGATCTAGTATTGTTAAAATTGTTATGTGGTTAAGTTGTTATAGAAATGTTTGTTATACATCAAATAAAGTCTTCAAAATACTGTGTTTGTGAACATGCATGGGAATCATTTAAAATTGTTGCTATAGCACCTTTTTCTTCAGTAATAAAGATTGATTTCACAACTAGTGGTGGACTTAAGAAGAATCTTATAGATAATCAATATTTTCGCAATGTACCACATTTTTTAAGAGTAATAGATTTTGAGTTTGAGGCTAGGGAGCATGTAGAAATTGATGTGTGCGGTGGTCATATAACTTTACTTGGACACTCATATAATGGAACAACATCAAGTATAAAAATTTGTCCATTCAAGAATATGAATAAAACTAAATGATGATTATTTTATCAATATATATATATGACGATATTCATATAAAAGACTAGTTATTTGTAATACTTTTAATTGGAAAGACCTGCTTCACATTAAAAATAACAGATAAAATGATAGTAATAAAATATATCATATTTCTTTGTTATTGCTATACTTTGAGTATAGCAACACCAATACCATTAGCATTGGCTGGTATTAATAACAATGATAGCGTAGAATTTGAAGTCATGTTACCGAATAATGATGTCATAAAAATCGATTTAAGTTTTAATCTACTGAGAGCAAGTATACCGTTGGGGGAGAAACCATGGCTATCTCAAAATCATACTACAACAACATCATTGCCAGACGCAGAAGAACTCGAGAATTTTTTACAGTTGAAGATGCGATTGAAGGTTTCAGGCAAGATCTTATTAAGAAAGAAAATGATATTGCTGGAATAATTGAAAGCGAGCGTCCATGCTACAGACTAGAGGGCTGCATCGAATAACTATTCGCTGCATGTATGAAATTCGTCGTCGATTCTAGTACATACTTCCTCTCACTCTCAGAGCGCAAGTAGTGAAGCGAAGAGAACAGTTGTTTGTCAAATACCAACAAGTAATTAGCCGCAGCATAATGTGTTCCGAAAAAAGAGAACATATAAAAATGTAAATACTAGAGCACCAGTACTGTATGAATTTTGTTCACTTCACGTGGTACCTCGAGTATTTCTCTGTTACATACATACATACATCTGTGTGTGCGAAGCAAAGCTGAATGTATTATAATGAGTCATCATTAAAGACTTTTTTAGTCGAGTTAGAATTTTACTGGTATTAAAATGTGTATTTGTATGTACATATATGTACATATGTTATTTATGGATTAAGATTTTCAGCTCTTTCGATTTTCAATAAGCAATATTGGAATTTGCTGTTATATTCATAAAAAAAATATATGTATGTACGTATATATTTTTTTTTAAATATGTAGGTACATACTTTGTATGGTAATGTAAAGTTATTTCACATGTTCATTTTTTACCAAAAAAAAACCTTTTTAAAAATGAAACGATAACGATTTTTTTAATACTTTTTCTTTTTGATTTCAAACACAAGTATTATATTTTTTCAAAAAACGAATTAAAATAACTAATTAAAAAAGCCGATAAAAAGAAATAGAATGCAGAGCAACTGTTCTTACTATTTTTAAAACTGAACGTTGTACATGTAGTACATAGTGCAGTTTCGCTATCGCAACATACTCGACATGATCGCTCTGAGTAAGCTTGAATGAGAGCCAGAGAGGAATGTGTACTCGCTGGCAGCAGCCACAGCAGAGTAACAACAAGAAGTTATTCGCAGAATTTGTTGTTCCTAAACATGTGTAACTTTTTTGTGGCGACACTACGAATAAATGTTCTTACGTCGTCAGTGCACGTGTACTCTGCATATACAAATGGAATTGTGCAGACATTTACTACAAACATTTTAAGCTGGAATACGAGAACAATTCAATAACCATACGATGCACCTACGATAGTAACTATAAAGAACGGACCCTCAATATCTCATGCTTCGAATACTATGAACATGAAGGTGAACGATTTCTGAGCAATGGAGATGTGGAAATAGTATTAATATCTGATACTAATACTCGCTCTAACCTTGAAATTATCAGAATCGATAACTATAAACAATCATATAAAATGAATATCAATTAATTGTCGAGTTAAATATCTGACATATATATTGTTACATGTAATAAAACAAAGATTACAATTGTTGTTTTAGAATAAAATATATTAAACTTATTAAAAAGTTGTTTTAATAAGCTATGTCATTACAATATTATATAAAAATTTTAGACTCAAGTGACCGCAAATGAATGAGTCATACTTCTGTTCTTGTAAATAGTTGTATACCAAATTTTTTCCCAAATATTTAATCACTTCCAATGGTGGGTGCAAATTACCAAATCTGTATGCCTACGCAAGCAGAGAAGATGCTTAGTTTTAAGAATTATAAAAATAAAGTATCGGCCCCAATTGTGATATATGCTGATTTGGAATGCCTTTTGGCTGAACCAACTTCTCAAAAGAAGCCAAGGTCTGAAAAGACGAATACATATCAAAAGCATATACCACATAGTGCGGGCTATTATGTTAAGTGTGCATATGACCCCACGTTATCGTTCTATAAAAGCTATCGCGGCGCGGATTGTATTGAATGGTTCGTTTCCGAATTAGAACAATTTGCTGAAGATGTTGAAACGGTATTTCTTTGTCCTCTACCTATGGATCAATTAACAACTGATCAGAATCGCGATTTTGATTTAGCTTCCACACGTCATATATGTGAAAAGTCTTTTAGTGGTGATGCCATCAAAGTTCGCGATCATTGCCATTTAACTGGTAAATATCGCGGACCTGCACATGAGGGGTGCAATATTAATTTTAAAGACACCCACACGATACCCATTATTTTTCATAACCTTAGCGGTTATGATTCACATTTTATCGTTAAAAATATTGCGAGAGATTTAAAAGGCAGGGTAGATCTGCTACCTATAAATAAAGAGCGTTATATATCATTCGTTAAACGCTTGGATGAATATCTAATAAAGTTTCGCTTTATAGACTCATTCAAATTTATGAGTAGCAGTTTGGATGCTTTAGTTTCCACTCTCTCCACATTTCCTCTTTTAAAGACTGAATTTTCAGTTTTAAATGAGCTGCAATTTAAGTTGCTAACTCGTAAGGGCGTATTCCCTTATGATTATTGTGATGATATTAGCAAATTTAGCGAGACTTCTCTGCCCGATATCACATATTTTTACAACAAATTAAATGATCATATGATTAGTGATGAGGATTATGAGCATGCGAAAAAAGTCTGGCAGGATTTTAATTTAGTAAATTTGGGTGAATATTCAGACCTTTACTTAAAAAGTGACGTGCTTTTATTAGCAGATGTCTTTGAGCAATTTCGTTCAAGTTGCTATAAAACATATGGTTTAGATCCAGCTCATTACTTCACGCTGCCAGGATATACGTGGGATGCTATGCTTAAACATACAGATATCACCCTCGAGCTATTAACAGATGTTGATATGCTTATGTTTGTAGAGCGCGGTATTCGTGGAGGGCTTAGTCAGTGCAGTAAACGGTATTCTAAAGCGAATAATAAATACATGCCTGATTTTGATTCCACCCAACCATCAAAATATTTAATGTATTATGATGTTAATAATCAATATGGTTGGGCAATGTCCCAATATCTACCTCAAAGCGATTTTAATTGGGTTGCGGATGTAAGTAATTTAAACGTTGAGGATATATCTAGTGATTCAGACATTGGGTATATTTTAGAGGTTGACTTAGAATACCCCAATGATCTTCATGATCAGCATAAGGACCTTCCGTTTTGTCCGGAGCATCTCACACCTCCTAACTCAAAACAGCGAAAACTAATGGGAACTTTGTATAATAAAACAAAGTATATCATTCATTATCAAAGCCTCATACAGGCTCTAAAATATGGTCTTAAATTAAATAAAATTCATAGAATTTTACAATTTAAACAGTCTCCATGGCTAAAGACGTATATCGATCTAAATACACGTCTCCGAACGGCTGCCACGAGTAAGTTTGAGCAAGATTTGTTTAAACTTATGAATAATGCCGTGTTCGGTAAAACCATGGAAAACATTCGTAAACATAGCATCGTCAAGCTGGTTACGTAGTGGTTAGGACGTTATGATGCAGAAGCTTATATTTCAAAGCCTGAATTTAAAGCTTCATCAATTTTCGAGGAGGGTCTAGTTGCAATCGAATTAAATAAGACTGAAATCTTTTTTAATAAACCAATATATGTTGGTATGTGCATCCTCGACTTGGCTAAAACAACCCTATACGATTTTCATTATGGCTATATGACTCCTCAGTTTAAGGATGATTGTACAGTCTGCTACACTGATACTGATTCACTTATATATGAGGTATGTTTCTCTGACTTGTATGAAAGTATTAGGCTAGATGCCCCCAAACACTTTGATACAAGCAATTATTCAATCATAAACCCATACAACATTCCCAATACTTTCAATAAAAAGGTATTGGGAATGATGAAGGATGAAAATAGTGGAAGCAATATGACTGAATTTGTGGGCCTAAGATCTAAAATATATGCCGTTCGTGTAGAGGGACAAGACGCCATGAAAAAATCTAAGGGGGTTAAAAAAGGCGTGATAAAAAATAAAATATGCTTTAATGATTATGTTGTCTGCCTTAACAGCGGTGAAAACATGAAAGTCGATCAAAATTTGATCCAATCATGTAAACATATTGTTAATAGCATCACCCAAACAAAAATTGCTTTGAATCCTCATGACGATAAACGATTTTTGCTTTGTACTAATTATAAAACGCTTCCATGGGGTCATTATAGCATTATGGATTACTCTACTAATTAGCATTAGTATTGTAATCATAATTTTTTATTAAAATTATTAGATTTAATATTTTAGTTTGATAATATATTCGATATAAAAAATAATGCTTGTTCAATCAATGTTATACTCCAAGATTTAAAATATTGTTAAATAAAATAAATGTCCATATAAGAAAAGACGGAATTGTTTGTGTTTTTACTCTAGACAACTCTATAAAATTCATCCTCCATATTTGATTTCAACACAAATTCCACAACCAAGTTCAAGGCTAACCAAATTGTTGTGTATGGTAGGAAATTGTAGAGTAACCTAAATTTCATATTTGTATTATCGCATTATGTTTACGTGTTTAAGCTAAGTACATCAAGCGTATGCTATTATATACGTCACACATTTTCTCTATGTTCGGCTTATCAGCATTTTAGTTTTTGGAAAAATTATTTATTTCTAAAATACTTAACATATATATAAATTGTGTGTGTGCTAACAAGCCCTTTAAATACGGTAAATAAGAAATTGATATTTTTTTTTATTTTTATTTTATTCAAGTTATGTATAAAATGTATAAAAAAATATAAAATACATAAAAATTATACATTTCTAAATCCGGGTATATCACCATGCTCTTCAATATAATGAAAATTACATACATCATCCATCTCATAGTTTTTAGAGTTAATCTGAGTAATATGTTGTTTTGCTCCTTGATCCAGTGGTGGTAGATTTTTAAAATAGACTTTCATATATTGCATGTTCAATACAATCACATCCTTTTCTTTCTCAAATGCAATCATTTTTCGAATAATCGGTAATCTTATTGTTGTAGTCCTTTGTAATGCTTTTATCATTTAGTATGGTATTATGCTCTATGACACCAATCATGTGCTTATTATTTCGTTTAAATTCTATTATTATTAACGCTGGCTTATCATCACCATTCTTTAGCACCTTCTTAGTATATTGTATAAACGTGTCTGCATGCCGCTTTTCTAATAAAAATTTTTGAGCCTCTATACCAAAATTATGTTGCTGGAATAATGCTAGATACATCCCATCCACCATGGGGTTGAACTGTAACGTGAATGTGGGATTATCAGGAACATTTTTTATATTATCTGTAGACAGCCGTATATTTGAAATTTTTTGTTGCTCTGACTGCTGCGGTTGGGTGATCTTAGTTAGATCTACAGATATGCGATCATTATTGCTGATCCTCGTACAACTATTCACTGCATGACGCCTCATGTTACGTGCACATACAAATGATTTTTCGCAATTTTTGCAATTAAAATTCTTCATAATGTGGAGCTCAATTTATGTCTGTTGCCTGGATAAATGTTGTGTGTTGACTGGATGACTATTGATGATCAACTAAATACATATATACTCACAGAGCAGATGATATATTATCTATGCAATATCATGTTGTGAACTATAATATAAGGAAAATTAAAATTTGGTGCTTTTGATTTTAAGTGGATTAGGCCTAATGGGCATACCACTATAAAAAACTCGCATATATCCCCACCTCATGGGTGGTGTGGAAAAGGGTAAATCCAAAATAAAAATTTGTATAGAGCCATCTAGCTATTTATAATTTTTTCGTTTTTTGTACATACGACGTAGACTTTATTAGAAATATTTTCGTTTCTGCCCCACTGCACCTTCGTCGAAGGCTTTATTTACTTGCGGGTGCATAAGCAATGTCATAATGACGTCATCGATGTTTTGCAGTTAAAGTTTAGGAAAAAAACATTGCGGTTAAGCTAAGTACATCAAGCGTATGCTATTATATTTATATATTATCTGCTAGGCTTATCACCATTTTTACGGAGTAACATTTTTTTATTCTGCTTTCCCTGCTTAATCGTAATGAGAGAGTAGTTGGGTTTTTAAACAATGAGGCAGTGAATCTATTCTTATCATATCTGCTATGTGAGCGTAAGTGATGCGCTTTCGTAAACAACGCGAAAATTATTTATTCCGCTTTCCACTCTCATTCGTAAACAATGCGTGAGAGTGTGAGAGAGAGAGATAGATAGAGAGAGAGGGAGAGAAAGAGAAAGAGAGAGGGGAAAGTCCAAACCTTACGTGGTCCAAATATTAAATTTGTATTTATTAAATTTGAATTTATTAAATTTGACGGTCTTTTTAGGATCTCTACCTTGAGATATTTAAGTCTAGACACGAACTAATAAATCTTTTACAATCTGGCAACACTGAAAATTGCAGTCTAGACACGAACTCCTACTGTTTGAAAGTTGGTAACCTTGATTTTTCATAGACTTGGCAGCACTGAAATATCACACTTTTTTGTGAATTTCAACCTCCATAAGGAAATACATGGGATTTTGAGCTTCCACTCTCATTCGTAAACAATGCGTGAGAGAGAGAGAGAGAGAGAGATAGATAGAGAGAGAGAAAGAGGGAGGGCAAATTCCAAACCTTACGTTGTCCAAATATTAAATTTGTATTTATTAAATTTGAATTTATTAAATTCAACGGTCTTTTTAGGATCTCTACCTTGAGATATTTAAGTCTAGACACGAACTAATAAATCTTTTACAATCTGGCAACACTGAAAATGCAGTCTAGACACGAACCCCTACTGTTTGAAGGTTGGTAACCTTGGTTTTTCATAGACTTGGCAGCACTGAAATGTCACACTTTTTGTGAATTTCAACCTCCATAAGGAAATACATGGGATTTTGAGTTTCCACTCTCATTCGTAAACAATGCGTGAGAGAGAGAGAGAGATAGATAGAGAGAGAGAAAGAGAGAGAGAGAGAGAGAAAGAGAGAGGGGAAATTCCAAACCTTACGTGGTCCAAATATTAAATTTGTATTTATTAAATTTGAATTTATTTAATTCAACGGTCTTTTTAGGATCTCTACCTTGAGATATTTAAGTCTAGACACGATCTAATAAATCTTTTTACAATCTGGCAACACTGAAAATTGCAGTCTAGACACGAACCCCTACAGTTTGAAGGTAGGTAACCTTGGTTTTTCATAGACTTGGCAGCACTGAAAGGTACCTCTTTTTTGTGAATTTCAACCTCCATAAGGAAATACCTGGGATTTTGAGCCAGAAACCTCCTAGGTATACTACTCACACACATCCGCAAGCTTTTCAGCACCTGTAGGGAAAATGTCAGTAGTGCGAAAATCGTATAACTTTCAGAATATTAACATACCCTATCGTTAAACGCATATTTCCTCTAGATTTCAGTGACCAAACTGGTAGCGAACATTACACCACATTCACTCAATGGGCAACATCATTTGTCTATTCGGTAGAGACAAATAATGGAAATGTGTAAATGTAATTCCATTTGGATATGTGTCACACATTCATACACTCAATATCCCATTTGACAGGCATCCGTATTTAGGGCAGTAATGGTATACAAAATCGTCAATTTTGGGTTTTGAAATCGTCAAAACCTGATTTTAAAATCGTCAAAAAATCTTTACACAAAAATTTACTCATTTATCCTGTATGTAGAAACTAATGCAAAAAAAAAACAATAAAATACGTTTTTTAAACGTTATATTTAAAATACATTAAAAATTATCAGGACAAAAACTTATAAAAACATAACAATAATAAAAAAAGTGAGAGGTTACATATTAAAATATTTTTATATAATTTGTATTACATTGTGCTTCTAGAAAGCTATTACCTTTCTAGCTTTCTCAAAAGTTATTAATAAAAATAATTTTACATTTTAAGCAGATGTACCGTTATTTAAATACATGTCACTATTAAACTTTTTAAGTACTTCTGGCTTTACCTTTAAATCATAACATAAGGAAGTCTTTTGTGAAGAGAATACCTTCCATTGAATCTCTTTCTAATCGGTTTCTATATTTATTTTTATTTAAATTAACTTGACTAAATGCTCTTTCTACATTTGCCGACGAATGTGGTAGTATTAGAATTTTTTTTAACAAATTTTGTTAAAACTGGAAAAATTAGTTTAGAGTCCGCACGTCTTAGCTCACAGACTGTTTTCCAAAATTTCAACAACCTAAGCAGCATTCGTAGCTACTTAGAATCAGACCAAACAAAATGAGACGAAAATTTGTCCAAGATTGAATGCTCACTGCGTTCGACTATCCACTCATCTACAGGAGTATCTCCCTATTTTGCTCTAACATGATATAACATGGTAACCCATGCACAAGCATACGAGATTCTAAGGAAAATTGGCTCTATGGATGATAGTGAGGTAGCACTTCTACCGAAATCATTCCAGATTCAACCAATCCACCAGAAAGTGCAAGACAAGCTGCATGAAGCCTATGAAATAAACGTCAGGTCGTACAACAGGAAAAGCCGAGTGGTAACCTTTAAACCAGGACAAGAGGTTTACCGCAAAAACTTTACGCAGAGCAGCTTTACAAAAGGCATAAACGCAAAACTATGTAAGCCTTGGCTAAAATGCCGAACCATAAAAGCAATCGGAAATAATTTGTACGAAGTAGAAAACCTCAAAGGACAGAGAATTGGCGTAATACAGGCCCAACACATTAAACAATAAAAAAACAGAAACATTCGCAGAGATTTCAAAGCTTTAATTCAGATTACCACAATATACACTATACATAAAACACTCACCGAGATACACACACATCCGCAAGCTTTTCAACAGGAAATGTCAGTAGTGCGAAAATCGTATAACTTTCAAAATATTAACATACCTTATCGTTAAACGCATATTTCCTCTAGAGTTCGGTGACCAAACTGGTAGCGAACATTACACCACATTCACTCAATGGGCAACATCATTTGTCTATTCGGTAGAGACAAATAATGGCAATCCGTAAATGTAATTCCAATTGGATATGTGTCACACATTCATACCAGGGTTGACAAATGGGAATTGTGATTTGGTGCAAAACATTAAATAAAAAAGTACTTTCTACCATCAAATGGTACTAATTATTTTTATATTTTTTATTGAAAAAAAAACGAAAAATATATAAATATAAGGCAAATTAGTTACAAATCTCATATCTAATAATAAAATTCATTTATATATATTATTAAAAATAAGAAGAAAAAATTGCGGACTTTTGTGCACTAGCATTTGTATATCCCTAACTTAGGACATTATATGTCGATGGCTTAAAATGGAAAAGGCGTAACTCTACAGGGATAAAAAAAACATAAAATCTTGAAAATGTGAAATATGGAATAAGTGGTAATTCAATCTTTAAAAAAAACAACGAATTTTATTTGAAAAATATTTAAATATTTTTAATATTTAAAATTTTCAAAATTTTATTATGTTTTTTTCTATCCCCTGCAAAGTAACAAAAATCGAGTTAAGCCTTTCCTATATTAAGCCATCGATGTGTACGGTTGGTGTTTTTTTAGAGAATTAAATTTTTGGAATAAGTTAAATAATGCTTCTATACAAAAGTAATAAGGTAACATGTTTGGATACGGTACAAAAACATTCTTGGAGATCATTAGTCAGCTGATAGAATTTACTTTATGAGATCATTAGAAATATCATAATTATAACCAGACTATATCAGTTGATCTTAACATATCATTTGTTTTTATTAAGTTTGAGACTGTTTCAACTTTAAGGCGATTTCTAGACTTATGCCCAATTTCAGAGTTGAAAATTCTCCATTTAAATGGAATTTAAATGCCTGGTGTTTGCCATTTAATATGAAAATTTTCTGTGAGTTTTTGAATTGAGCATTTAAATGAAGAGTGTGAAACTCGCCCTTAGTCTTTATAATATGTTGTACAGAAAAAAACTCGTTCAACGTTTACTGAGGCATGCGGTGTAGATCGAACACCGGTAGCAATACGAGAAATATCAGGAAACATAAGTTCGCCTAATTCATTTTTGATTCTGCCAACTTGATTCCAAGATCAGCTAAAGCTCTGAACTGAGTATTTATATTTATATAAGATTGTTCTTCATTTGGAAACAGTTTGATCAGCAGTGGAATGATACTATTAGTTTTTCCTGAGATTACGTTACAGGGACTTAAGTTATTTAACATTATCAAAATCTTATTTTTAAAATCAAACTTGCTTTTTAGTTTTTCACAAAATTTTATGTAGAAATGTTGTACATTTTGTCTGAATTTAATAATAACAACCGAGTCAATTTCGCTTTTTCAAAGAATAAGTCTATTTCCATTCCACAAAATATTTCATTAATTTTCAAATGGTGTTCATTTAAATTTAAGTCTACCACATCTGCGTTGTGTAAAGCCTGTTTTTGTATAAAATTTCGTGGAACTTACATAAACAAAAACGTTAATCTTGAATGCATAATATGTATTCTTGCATCTTCAGACAGCATTTCTATGTTAATATTATTGACAAGTTTGAAAAAATAGGACAAAAAAAGAAAGTATACTTTAACTTCATTATCAAAAAAAGAAGAGGTAATAAATTGAATTCTTTCAACTTTTTGTTCATTTTTAAAATCATTCAAATGAAAAAAGTATTTAAGAAGTTGCCACTGCTCTAAAAATCTGTCTACAACTTCCTGACGTGAAAGCCACCTAGTTGATGCGTATTTGAAAATAACATGAATGTCCGTTCCAAAATATTCTTGAAATTTTATAAATTCTTTTCTTCGGCTAGACCTGTTACAGAAATAGTAATTAACGTCTATTATAAATTTATCTTAGTACTGGGTAAACAAGTATATGCAGCACAAGAAACTAAATTTAGTATATGACAAATTCAATCAGTGACAAATAAATTTGGCACTAACAACTTCAATTTCGCCTGAACTCCATTTAGTACAACCATCATTACGGAACAGTTGTCGGCTGTAAAACCTATCATGTTTTTTAATGGTATGTTGTTAGCGTTCATCACTTCCACAATTTTGTCACATATTCCCTGTGATGCTGATTCAGTTAATGCTTCCAACGATAAAAACTTGTCCCGGCCTTTCCATCAAAAGTTTTTCCAATATTGCCAAATTTGTGGACACCGAACAGTCTGTACTTTCACCAATTGCGATTGAATAATAAAAATTGTTTAAGAATTGCGAGGTTACTCTTGAACTCTCTGGCCCAGTCACACAAGTAACAATCTGTTGAGCCTTTTGCCGGTTCAAAACCATTTTTTTACAACTGGCGAGTCTGTTATGCCACTTTCCATAAGACAACAAAGGAGATTCACAATGTAAATCGGCAAGTTGTGTTCAGAAACCAAAAAAAAAACAAAGCATTATTTCTAATTTCTTTGTCATATCCGCTGTGGGACAAGACTTTACCGCATTTTCCAGAAATGTTTTCATTTTAGGCGTGTTTTTAGCCACACTCAATTTTTTCAAATGGCAATCACGGCTTGCGTGTCTTCCAATGTGGCTAAGCCCACCAACTATACCAATGTTGCATATTGTGAACTTTTTCCCATTGATTTTGTCGCATGCCAGTCACGGAAACGCTGTAACATAAACTTTTGTCCTAGTAAATTATAAAGTTTCTTATAATTTTTTTAATTGTGTTAGTCACTGTATACAGCACTCTGCATTTTCAATTATTTTAGCTCTTTACGCTAGCATTGAATTAACATAAAAACTACGCCGCCAATTCGCGCAACTAGTTATGCCAAACTACAACAAATAAATTCTAGTCGTATCGATAGTGATGTGCAAAACCGATATATTGCATTAACAATATTGTCGAATAACAATGTTGCCAGGTTATAAAATTGTGTACTAATCAACATAACTTTTAATGGATTATACTAGTACGTAGTACAATTGTATGCCAGGGTAGACAAATTCAGTATTTTTGTAAACTAAAAAAGTACTGAAAATGTCGTGGGGGTAGTGCGGTACTTTTGATGGTAAAATAGTACTGAAAAAGTACCAAAGTACTGAATTTGTCTACCCTGATTCATACACTCAATATCCCATTTGACAGGCATCCGTATTTAGGGGCAGTAATGGTATACAAAATTAGTCCAAAATCGTCAATTTTGGGTTTTGAAAACGTCAAAACCTGATTTTAAAATCGTCAAAAAATATTTACACAAAAATTTACTCATTTATCCTGTATGTAGAAACTAATGCAAAAGAAAACAATAAAATACGTTTTTTTAAACGTTTTATTTAAAATACATTAAAAATTAATTTAAATAAAATAATTCATTGAATAAAATAACTTAAAAACAAACAAAAACTTATAAAAACATAACAATAATAAAAAAAGTGAGAGGTTACATATTAAAATATTTTTATATAATTTGTATTACATTGTGCTTCTAGAAAGCTATTACCTTTCTAGCTTTCTCAAAAGTTATTAATAAAAATAATTTTACATTTTAAGCACATGTACCGTTATTTAAATACATGTCACTATTAAATTTTTAAGTACTTCTGGCTTTACCTTTAAATCATAACAATTTGCTTTATTTAATTTAAGGAAGTTTTTGTGAAGAGAATACCTTCCATTTAATCTCTTTTCTAATCGGTTTCCATATTTATTTTTATTTAAATTAACTTGACTAAATGCTCTTTCTACATTTGCCGACGAATGTGGTAGTATTAGAATTTTTTTTAATAAATTTTGTTAAAACTGGACAAAGTAGTTTAGAGTCCACACGTCTTAGCTCACAGACTGCTTTCCAAAATTTCAACAACTCTTCGTTGTTACTATTAAATATATTTCTAAAATCTAACTGGGATACTTCGCGGAATTCGGAGTCTAAACTTTGCAGTTCATCGTATTCAATAAAATGTTGATACTCTTTTACAATAATAGAGAAAGACTGTTCTGGACCATTTATTAATACAATCGGATTAATTAAGTTTAATGATTTGAATTTATTTTCAAATTCAAATCGTTTCAGAATTTGATCACAAAGTTCGATGTAAAAATTAATGCAGTTCATTTTAATTTCATCTATTTCATGTTGTGGTAATTTTGTTTCAAGCTAAATTTCACTTGCATATAAGCCTAAATAAATTGTATTGTAATTTAGCATATTAGAGGTTTTCTTATAGTCTGTTAAAACAATATTATTTCTGTCAATAAAATTATTACTTATGAAATTACTTATAATTATTTTAAGCAGTCTTTCCATTTCTCTATACAAAATATGTATTTCTGTAGTTTCACTTTGAAAAAATTTTATTTGTGGTATTAATAATAGAAAGTGGGTACTTTAAAAATGCCAAATAAATTAGATTTGTTTCATTTAAATTTTCGAAAATATATTTTGATGTATCAAAATGATCAGCATATACGGCAAACGCAAAATAAATTTTTAAAGGTTCGTACAATTCAAACACACGTACGACAACAGCTTCTAATGACAACCATCGTGTTTGTGAAGGATGTAACAACTTTTTTGGTTTAATTTCGAGAAGCATTTGTATGTCGTTAAATTCCTTTGATCTTTTGGGGCTATTACATAGATAGTTATAAACATTTCTTACTAGCGTTTCAACAGCTGATGGCAATTTGAGACAGGCGTACGATGAGCACAAGGCCAATGAGTGACAAACACATTTAATAATAAAGAGATTGGGAACATCCCGTTTTAAAAGCTCAGCCACCGAGTGTTTTTCCCAGTCATCACGGGAGCCCCATCAGCAGCATATCCAATAAGGTTCTTTTTATAATCAATTTTGTTTTCGTTAAAATGGTTTACAATAAGGTTGTATAAACTATCTGCATCACACTTGTTTACTGTGAGTAGCCCAAAAAACAAATCCATAACTTCGAAATCGATGGAGACTCTTACCACTAAGCACATAGATTTTACGTTTGATATATCTGTGGACTCGTCAGCACACAGTGAGAAATAGTTATTCCTCAAGAATTCAGACACATTTGAAAATTGAAGACTTCCCACTACATTTTTTACGATTGCCTTTGCTTTTTTTCTCCCCAACGTAACATTTGCACTTACTTCTGAGTCTGGGAAAACATTTCGACACATCTTTGCCATATGATCACCTACTGCAAAAGCTAAATTGTGTTCCACTATAAATACAGCAAGCTTTACCTCAGCCTTTTTTGTTAAAATTTTGTTGTCGCGAAACACTTGGTCTATTTTTGGTTGTTTAAACAAAATTGCTTTTGATGACTCCAAATGTTTACTTGTTTTCGAATGTGAAATTAAGTCCGATTTTCCAGACGTAGCGTTGAGGCTTACTTTGCACACTCTGCAGTACACTTCTGTTTCCCTTTTTTCAGCCCATGGTTTTATCTGATCATCCTCCATCCAATCAACTTTTATTTTGCGCTTTTTTCTTTCTGCCTAAATACATAAAGAAATACAAATAGAAATTTTGTTAATTTTTTTCGAGTTATTTTATTTGCGTTTACCATCGAGCTTTCGGCTTCATCTCCTTTATGTTTAAGCGTTTCACCACCTGCTGAAATAAATGTGTAGTTTATTAAGTATTCAATAAATGGTAAACAGTTTATAAAACTTACTTTTCTCCTTCAAGTATTTAAGCATTTTTAAATCTGTTGATTTTAAACAATGGCATTGGCATGAAATATCAAAAAGCAATAGACAAAAGCAATAGACAAAATCCGTTGTCTTCAAACAGTGAGATTCAAATGAAATGTTAAAAAAGCAAAAGGCAAAATCGTATATAGTTGTCTCTCTTTACAATGCACACTACAAGTGTGTCAAAAAGTATTGTTGCCATGTATTGTAATGAATTCAGCATTTTTTGGCATCACTTTCATTGTGTGCTGATTAAGTTAGGGTTACCAAACGCAAACTTTGAAAGGAAAGTTATAATTTGTAAAAATCGTCATTTAAGGGGTAAAAATCGTCATTTCTGTTTTTTTCGACAAATAATCGTCAAAATGACGATAAATCGTCAAATATACCATCACTGTTTAGGGGTATTATGAATTTAACGCGAACACGGCAATGGTGAATGTATGAAGAATTACTATTCATTGAACACTATAATAATCAAGTTTATCTATATGGGAAATTAGCTTTATTCGAGTTCGTTGTACCAAACACACACCAGTCTACATACATACGAAGATGAATGTGCTGATGTCAATACTCTATGAACTATGACAATACTCAGATTCCGAAAGAACGAAACTTGCAAATCTGAAAATGTTAAAGGCCGGAGGGGAAAATTTGATTTGAAATTGTGTCAAAACCGTCCATGATATTAAGTACAGACATATCTGTACAACGGGTGAAAAACACGACACAAATTCTATCAACCAATGGCTAACTCTTTGCCACTGTGATATGTTTATATATTTATCCTCCCGCGGTCAAATATTCATTGCCAAGTGGCGGCAAACAATGTGAATGTACCTTCTGTCTGGTTTTTGCAGATGAATCCCTATTGTATTACTGTAATGCTGCCCACACACGCTACAACTGGTTGTACAACCTTTTGACAGATCTACATGAGTTAAAGTTGGGTCACAGGTTGTATGAAAATCAAAATATTTTGATTTTTGCTCTAGGCTGTACCAACTGGTTGTAACGTGTATGGCCAGCCTAAGGGACAATGCTTCTGGCAACACACAGACGACGTTGACGCTCGTTGTTTCTGTCGGCTACCGGCTACCTACTGGTTGTACACACAGTGAACGAATAACTTGCATCCACACAATTTCCTTGGTTGTAGTGGAATGTTGGCTCCATACGAAGCTATTTCTTTTTTTACTGTGAAGCCCACACACAGTTAAACCGACAAGGAACAGCCACATTATGGGATGAATGTGGAGAGAAAGGAAATAGCATCTACCTGCATAAATATTGGAGAGGACATAAGACCATATATGGATGTACAACTAAGTGGTGTAGACATCAAAGGTGTTATGGATAGCGGTGCATCCGTAAGTTGCCTAGGCAAAAACTGTATGCATAATACAGACTTTAAATCAAGCATTAAAAACCGCGGATGGCAGAAAACACCTTATTATAGGTAAAGCAAATTTAACTGTCCAATGCGGAAGCAAAAGCAGGGAAATGATGTTTTATTTAGTTCCAAACCAGGAACTAATTCTGGGCTATGATTTTTGGCAACTACTTGGAATCCGTATACACATGAATAATGTCGCACTCAATGAAATATCATTGTTAAATACCGATGATCTAACCCAACAAGTTTTAACACCAGAGAAAACGATAGAACTAGAAGAAATAAAATTAGAATTCCCCAGTCCGTATTCTGCTATACAGAATACGGACCGGGGAAACACATTTGGAACAACATTTCATCGATACAGGAGACGCCGAACCAAAGAAGAGGACGTATTACCCCGTAAGCCCTGCTGTCCAGAGACCAATAGATGCCGAAATTGACCGAATGATGTCACTCGAAGTAATTGAGGCAGCCAAAGACGCAGCTTTGAATAACCCTGTAACACTTGTAATCAAACCAAATAAAAATCGATTGTGTTTAGATGCATGCTAGGGAGCTAAACAAGGTCACCAAAAAGGATGCTTATCCTCTCCCCAACATTGACGGATTACTGGAACGACTCGGAGAAACCCATTTTATATCAGCGATTGATTTGAAGGACGCATTTTGTCAAATCTCTCTGGAGGAATCTAGCCGCGCGAAACCAACGTTCACAGTCCCAGGTAGGCCACACTACCAATTCAAAGTGATGCCATACGGACTGTGTAACGCTGCACAACGTCTCTGTCGCCTTATGGATAAAGTCATTCCTCCAGAGTTAAAGGACAGAATTTTCATATATCTAGATGACCTTTTAGTGGTGTCATCGAACCTCGATACACACATAAAGATGTTAAAGATAGTCGCCGAAAAACTGTCAAATGCAGGATTGAAAATAAATATACAAAAATCTGAATTTTGTTATAAGGAGTTTAAGTACCTGGGGTACATTGTAGGCGGAGGAAAATTGCAGCCAGATAACAGCAAAGTGGAGGCTATTTTGAACATTAAACCACCGAAGAACCAGAAAGACTTTCAAAGATTCGTAGGTACTGTCGGGTGGTATCGTAGATTTATACACGATTTTTCGACACTAACAGCACCCTTGACTGATACTTTGAACAAAACCCTGAAGTTTATTTTCACATCTGACGCTACAAAGGCATTTGAGGAATTAAAGACAAAGCTTGTAACGAGTCCCGTACTATCTAGTCCGAATTTCGATAGACCTTTTTACGTACAATGCGACGCGTCTAACGTAGGAGTTGGAGCTGTAATATTTCAAAAAGATGACGACGGAGGCGAGCATCCAATCGAATACTTTTCAAAAAAAATTTAACATAGCTCAAAAAAATTATTCAACCACGGAGGAGTGTTTGGCAGTAGTTCTAGCTGTTGAAAAATTCCGTCAGTACATCGAATTGATGGACTTTACGGTGATTACTGACCATTCCATCTGGCAGTGGCCTATGAAACAACAAGATCTTAACGGACGTTTTGCTCGATGGAGTTTGAAACTCCAGGGTTACAAATTTCCTATCGAACACCGAAAAGGAACCAAAAATGTTGTGCCTGGTATGCTTTCAAGATTGGACATGGAAGGTATCACTGTGGAAACGTCTACGATTCTAGATTTTAACTCTGACGAGTTTAGGAGCGAAAAGTATTTGTCGCTAATTGATACAATCGAACAGAATAAGGACATGCTACCCGACCTCAAAGTGTTTGAGGGCATCGTTTTCAAAAGAATAAAGTTGTCTAAACTAACATTTCGACACACATAATTGTTGAGATAAGAATATAAATTGTCATTATTATAAAAGTGTCAGTGGAGAAGTGGACGGATTGGGGCCCTCAGAAAAGTCATCTGCTGGAATTGCAGAGCCCCAGGTCATATTTTTCGAGATTGCCTGTCTACTAATCGAATTTTTTTGCTACAAAGGCGGGAAGAAGAATACACAAAGGCGGGAAGAAGAATACAGTGACACCGAACTGCCAGGGAAACCTGCCGAGACACCCACCTCAGATTGTGGAGGTGCGGACCACCGCTTGGACGATCTTGCAAGTTGTCTGGAGAAGCAAGTTAACCCACCAATGTTCAGAAGTCACGCTTCTGTTTTACAGAGTTGCGTTATTTAGGTTACCTCGTTGGATGCGGCCAAGTTAAGTCTGATCCAGCGAAGGTTGAGTCGATCGTTCAATATAAGTATCCGAAAATTCTGAAACAGGTGGGGACCTCTTAGGAGCCACAGGATGGTATCCGAGGTTCATATCCGAATACGCCAAAGAATATTTTTACCGGCCGAATATGAATGCACAAGTGAAGAGTTATGTGGACGCTTGTCAAGTGTGCCGAAAGGCTAAGGCGGTCAACATTACCTTAACGCCACCGATGGGACAGGAGATATGGAGATGACCCATCGGCCGTTTCAGCAAAATGTTGTTGTCTTCTTGGGGTCTTACCCGCGTTCGAAGAATGGCAACTCTATATCTTCATTATATTGGACCATCTCACAAAGTTCGTGATACTGAAGGCTGTGGCTAAAGCAAGTAGTAAAAACGTAATAAAGTCTATTATCTCTTATGTCCTCGGTACATAGTGCCAGTGGCGTCACGCCATACTTTGCGCTCCTCGGTAACATCATACTCACCCACGGAAGTATGTATAAACTGGCGAGACATCTAAAGAGTGTAACCGACATGGGGAGGAGCAAGTTCCTAAGTCGGTGACGCAAAACCTAATTAGAACGAAATACAGGAAAGCCTACACCAGGCCTACGAGAAGAGTGAGCGTTCGCATAACACCAGATGTCGTCCGGTTAGGTGTATCCCTCGGCAAGCAGTATATCGGCTTAATTTCCAGCACAGCACCTTTAAAGACAACTTGAAGCCAGTTGAGAAGAGTCTATATGAAGTTGAAGATTTGAAAGAAAAACCTTTGGGAGTCTACCATGCCAAAGACCTAAAGGAAGAGGTTAAAGGGAAAGGTGGCCAGACTGAAGCCTGTAAATGTGTTGGGTTTCCACGGTGAAGTGCAAAAGCTAAATTGTGTTCCACTATAAATACAGCAAGCTTTACATCAGCCTTTTTTGTTAAAATTTTGTTGTCGCAAAACACTTGGTCTATATTTTGGTTGTTTAAACAAAATTGCTTTTGATGACTCCAAATGTTTACTTGTTTTCGAATGTGAAATTAAGTCCGATTTTCCAGACGTAGCCTTGAGGCTTACTTTGCACACTCTGCAGTACACTTCTGTTTCCATTTTTTCAGCCCATGATTTTATCTGATCATCCTCCATCCAATCAACTTTTATTTTGCGCTTTTTTCTTTCTGCCTAAATACATAAAGAAATACAAATAGAAATTTTCTTAATTGTTTTCGAGTTATTTTATTTGCGTTTACCATCGAGCTTTCGGCTTCATCTCCTTTATGTTTAAGCGTTTCACCACCTGCTGAAATAAATGTGTAGTTTATTAAGTACTCAATAAAAAAAAACTTACTTTTCTCCTTTTTAAATCTGTTGATTTTAAACAATGGCATTGAAATGAAATATCAAAAAGCAATAGACAAAAGCAATAGACTAAATCCGTTGTCCTCAAACAGTGAGATTCAAATGAAATGTTAAAAAAGTAAAAGGCAAAATCGTATATAGTTGTCTCTCTTTACAATGTACACCACAAGTGTGTCAAAAAGTATTGTTGCCATGTATTGTAATGAATTCAGCATTTTTTGGCATCACTTTCATTGTGTGCTGATTAAGTTAGGGTTACCAAACGCAAACTAGGAAAGGAAAGTTATAATTTGTAAAAATCGTCATTTAAGGACGGATTCTGGCAACACACAGACACAGTGAACGAGTAACTTGCATCCACACAATTTCCTTGGTTTTAGTGGAATGTTGCTATTTCTTTTTTTACTGTGGAGCCCACACACAGTTAAACCCACAAGGAACAGCCACATTATGGGATGAATATCCTCGCGATAGTTCTTGTATCCTTTTAATATTTTTAGGCTTTTTTTTGCGAATATATTCTCCTGTAAAGCATAATGTAGCTTGCAGAACAATTTTTTTGTTTTATCCGGAGTGGCCAGACCCGTTTTTTTATTAGAATGTTTATGGAATCGCCAGAATTAATTTTTTTGGAAACTGTATGCGAGTGCCACACATGAGGAAAACACTACCTGTTTTTAGTTGACGCATTCTTTTTTATTTTTCAATTATTTAATTTTACACTCAGTTGGAAATTAATTTCTGTATACATATTATTTAAAATTAATAGGGAAAACAAGCTCTTCGCGACACCGAAATAGTATGGACAAGCAGTTATTTTGTCTCTAGGAGTAATACAGTGTTAGAAAAAAATTACTTGTCCTTGGAAAGGAGAAATTAACTTCGTCAAGGGGATATGAAGGGCTCGTTCAATTGATCCAATTACGTGTTTTAGTAAAGTTGTGAACGAGTGATATCAAGGTGAAAAGTTTCAAGGTGATTTTTTTTTTTGAAAGTTGTGTAAAATATATTTTGAATCGATTTTTTTAAATTTGTTTCACCAGTTAAATATACGTGATTTTACTAATATCCGGTAATTATTGTGTGTGATTAATACCGCCCTACGTCTTCCACCGGTAAGTTTCCACCCATCATTAGGGACAATAAGAGCAAACAAGGAAATTACTTGTTTTGCATCTATCACTAAATTGATAAAGTTTTTTTTTTATGTATTTAGGGAAAGTGTTAAAGATGTTCTTTATTAAATCTTTCTATATATTACTGATGGTGTGCTATTTTTTTTGTCAAACGATTCAGGATAAAGTAAAGTCAAGTCAACCGGAGCCGCCGAATCACCACTCACCCAACACGAAAAGTGGTAAGGTGGGATCAAACTTATTACCGGAGACCTACACCAGTGTTGAAGATAGTTTGGAACCGCTGTCCAAGTTCAATTTGGTGGGAAGGTTTATGGGTCTATCATCACGATTGCACCACAATTTATACTGACCTCTATCTCTTCTTCAAACCGGTGTATAACAGTACAGCAGGTCAATTCTGTAATTCTCCTAGCTAAATCTCTAACTCTATCGCTAAAATGCTAAAAAAAATTCAAGGCAAATTTCTTAGAGATTTCTCTAAATCCGTATTCTGTAACTGCAATCTCTTAGCTAAAATTTCCTATTTTCGCCGTAGCTAATTTGCTAAAAGTAGTCTATACTACTCACTCTGCTTTGATACAATGCTGAGAAAAAGAGACAAACATATTTCGCATACATTTGACACTTTATATTAGAGCTGCCAAGCTTCATATTTTGTTATCCTCAGAAACATATAGAATTTTCCTTCATAAAATTGTAAAAAAAACTTGTAAATTGCTAATTTTTAAAGGTAAACTTGAAAGTTCTTGTCAAATTATATTTAGGTTTTGCAACATACGTTTAGTATTTTGCCGAAAAACCACCAATTATTGATATCCCTCTAAAAGTTTGCAAAACATGGCAGCTCTATAAAGGCTTAGTTTATTTTATGTAAAAAAGTAAACAAACAATTTATAAAATTTGTGCTGTGTAAAAAGTTTATTAAAAAAGGAAATATGAGTGGATTTTACCGACGATATCTCATTTTTATATCAAATAGACGTAACGAGCGCAATAGGCTCATTGAGAGAAGGAGGAATTTGCGCAGCTGCACGGATGCATTTAATATTTCTAATCAGCAATTCTGCAAATTGTTTAGATTGCCTAAAGAAATTTGCCGGAATCTTATTGCAGAAGTTTCCCCATATATGGAGTCTAAGGTGAGAAATACGCGGTTGTCCAAAACCTTGCGAATTCTAGTTGCACTGCGTTATTTTGCACAAGGTAAGTTAATACCGTAGAAAATTGAGCAACCTATCCATAAAATATTTATATTATTAGGAAGCTATCAGAGGTCAGTGGGCCAAGATTTTATGTTGAACGTGTCCCAGCCCACAGTTAGCCGCTGCGTTAAAGAAGTTGCATACATTATGAGTAGACATCTACTGGCAAAGTATGAACGCTTTCCCAGAAACAACGAAGAATGTCTGATAGTAAAACAACAGTATGTATGCAAGTGGATTAATTTAATATATAACTTATAATATAAACAATATTATAGATTTTACGAGAAATTTCGCTTTCCGGGTGTGATTGGAGCGATTGATGGCACTCACATAAAGATTAAAGGACCGGGCGTGAACAGTGAACATTTGTATGTGTGTCGGAAAGGAGGGCATTCAATAAATGTTCAAGCGGTAAGTGAACAATCAAATCGATCAAATAAAAAATATCCAGAATTCTTCCTCGTTAGGTATGTGATTTGGATTTGCGTATTCTAGACTGCAATGCCAGATTTGGCGGAACAGCACACGATGCATCTGTTTGGAGAGCAAGTGCGTTAAGAGTTTTTCTTCAAGATAAATTCTTGTATGGTGACAGGAATTTCTGGCTTATTGGTATGTATGTATTGTTGCCATGTATTGTAATGAATTCAGCATTTTTTGGCATCACTTTCATTGTGTGCTGATTAAGTTAGGGTTACCAAACGCAAACTTGGAAAGGAAAGTTATAATTTGTAAAAATCGTCATTTAAGGACGGATTCTGGCAACACACAGACACAGTGAACGAGTAACTTGCATCCACACAATTTCCTTGGTTTTAGTGGAATGTTGCTATTTCTTTTTTTACTGTGGAGCCCACACACAGTTAAACCCACAAGGAACAGCCACATTATGGGATGAATATCCTCGCGATAGTTCTTGTATCCTTTTAATATTTTTAGGCTTTTTTTTGCGAATATATTCTCCTGTAAAGCATAATGTAGCTTGCAGAACAATTTTTTTGTTTTATCCGGAGTGGCCCGACCCGTTTTTTATTAGAATGTTTATGGAATCGCCAGAATTAATTTTTTTGGAAACTGTATGCGAGTGCCACACATGAGGAAAACACTACCTGTTTTTAGTTGACGCATTCTTTTTTATTTTTCAATTATTTAATTTTACACTCAGTTGGAAATTAATTTCTGTATACATATTATTTAAAATTAATAGGGAAAACAAGCTCTTCGCGACACCGAAATAGTATGGACAAGCAGTTATTTTGTCTCTAGGAGTAATACAGTGTTAGAAAAAAATTACTTGTCCTTGGAAAGGAGAAATTAACTTCGTCAAGGGGATATGAAGGGCTCGTTCAATTGATCCAATTACGTGTTTTAGTAAAGTTGTGAACGAGTGATATCAAGGTGAAAAGTTTCAAGGTGAATTTTTTTTTTTTGAAAGTTGTGTAAAATATATTTTGAATCGATTTTTTTAAATTTGTTTCACCAGTTAAATATACGTGATTTTACTAATATCCGGTAATTATTGTGTGTGATTAATACCGCCCTACGTCTTCCACCGGTAAGTTTCCACCCATCATTAGGGACAATAAGAGCAAACAAGGAAATTACTTGTTTTGCATCTATCACTAAATTGATAAAGTTTTTTTTTCATGTATTTAGGGAAAGTGTTAAAGATGTTCTTTATTAAATCTTTCTATATATTACTGATGGTGTGCTATTTTTTTTGTCAAACGATTCAGGATAAAGTAAAGTCAAGTCAACCGGAGCCACCGAATCACCACTCACCCAACACGAAAAGTGGTAAGGTGGGATCAAACTTATTACCGGAGACCTACACCAGTGTTGAAGATAGTTTGGAACCGCTGTCCAAGTTCAATTTGGTGGGAAGGTTTATGGGTCTATCATCACGATTGCACCACAATTTATACTGACCTCTATCTCTTCTTCAAACCGGTGTATAACAGTACAGCAGGTCAATTCTGTAATTCTCCTAGCTAAATCTCTAACTCTATCGCTAAAATGCTAAAAAAAATTCAAGGCAAATTTCTTAGAGATTTCTCTAAATCCGTATTCTGTAACTGCAATCTCTTAGCTAAAATTTCCTATTTTCGCCGTAGCTAATTTGCTAAAAGTAGTCTATACTACTCACTCTGCTTTGATACAATGCTGAGAAAAAGAGACAAACATATTTCGCATACATTTGACACTTTATATTAGAGCTGCCAAGCTTCATATTTTGTTATCCTCAAAAACATATAGAATTTTCCTTCATAAAATTGTAAAAAAAACTTGTAAATTGCTAATTTTTAAAGGTAAACTTGAAAGTTCTTGTCAAATTATATTTAGGTTTTGCAACATACGTTTAGTATTTTGCCGAAAAACCACCAATTATTGATATCCCTCTAAAAGTTTGCAAAACATGGCAGCTCTATAAAGGCTTAGTTTATTTTATGTAAAAAAGTAAACAAACAATTTATAAAATTTGTGCTGTGTAAAAAGTTTATTAAAAAAGGAAATATGAGTGGATTTTACCGACGATATCTCATTTTTATATCAAATAGACGTAACGAGCGCAATAGGCTCATTGAGAGAAGGAGGAATTTGCGCAGCTGCACGGATGCATTTAATATTTCTAATCAGCAATTCTGCAAATTGTTTAGATTGCCTAAAGAAATTTGCCGGAATCTTATTGCAGAAGTTTCCCCATATGGAGTAAGGTGAGAAATACGCGGTTGTCCAAAACCTTGCGAATTCTAGTTGCACTGCGTTATTTTGCACAAGGTAAGTTAATACCGTAGAAAATTGAGCAACCTATCCATAAAATATTTATATTATTAGGAAGCTATCAGAGGTCAGTGGGCCAAGATTTTATGTTGAACGTGTCCCAGCCCACAGTTAGCCGCTGCGTTAAAGAAGTTGCATACATTATGAGTAGACATCTACTGGCAAAGTATGAACGCTTTCCCAGAAACAACGAAGAATGTCTGATAGTAAAACAACAGTATGTATGCAAGTGGATTAATTTAATATATAACTTATAATATAAACAATATTATAGATTTTACGAGAAATTTCGCTTTCCGGGTGTGATTGGAGCGATTGATGGCACTCACATAAAGATTAAAGGACCGGGCGTGAACAGTGAACATTTGTATGTGTGTCGGAAAGGAGGGCATTCAATAAATGTTCAAGCGGTAAGTGAACAATCAAATCGATCAAATAAAAAATATCCAGAATTCTTCCTCGTTAGGTATGTGATTTGGATTTGCGTATTCTAGACTGCAATGCCAGATTTGGCGGAACAGCACACGATGCATCTGTTTGGAGAGCAAGTGCGTTAAGAGTTTTTCTTCAAGATAAATTCTTGTATGGTGACAGGAATTTCTGGCTTATTGGTATGTATGTTCAATAGGATTGATGTAAAACGCATTTGCTAATATTTGGTGTTTTAATAGGTGATAGTTGCAATCCCCAGCTGAAGTATTTGATGACACCAATTCAAGGAGCCAATTTAACTGACGCTGAAGAAAATTATAACCGGCAACACCGTAAAGCCAGAAATTGTATTGAGCGCTGCTTTGGAGTGTTAAAGTCTCGTTTTCGATGCCTAATCAGAGAGAGAGTGCTGTGCTATAATCCTGTGACAGCGGGCAAAATAATAAACTCGTGTATTATATTGCACAATTTACTCATTGCAAGTAGAGTGGCAGGTGATGAAGTGGAGGATTCTACAAGTGAAGCCGATGATGATGAGTACGAACCTAGCGATAATGAAGAGAATGAAGACGAAGATGAATATGGAGCTGGAACTAGTATTCAAAGAAGGGGTGAAGATAATGGTTTCGCCACAAGAAATTTGCTCGTTCAACAATATTTTTCAAATGTATAAAGTAATTCGTTTGAATATTTAAATAAAGATTTGAAACAAATTGTCTTCTTATGCTATTTTGCATAAAACATATGCATATGCAACTAAAAGCTTCAATAGCATGCCAAGCAAGAAACCCCAATTAATTTTTTAATATTTTTTAAAAACAAAACCATTTTATTCAATTTAAAAAATAAACGTAAAAAAACAAAACAATATCAATTCAATTAACTAAAACAAAAACTTAAAAGATAATTATAAAAATTAATTGTTAAGGCACAATTTTAAATACAAAAACTAATAACAAAAGAGCAGAAATTCATTTTAATTCATTAACACTATTTTTTTTTGTTATTCAACAGATGCAAGTCTAAACAAAAGTTTGAAGAATGCGAGAATGCATTGGAAAGAAGTGGCATTAATGGGCCACAGAAGAATAAAATGAGATGGTTGTTGCAGTGATGGCTAAATTGCATTACAAATATTCTGGAAGCTTTTCCATCATTTTCACCAGCGTATCCTTGATATCCTTTAGCGCATTCACTTGCGCCTCAGCGATATCGTTCTTCCTTCTCTTTTCTTTCAAAATGTCCCTTTCGAGCTCCAAAAATGCTGCTTCTGCATCATAACCTCTTTTGCGAGCAGAAGTTAAATTTTTCTTCGCCTGTGAATTATAACAAAATATAACTTACAATAATTTTGAAATATCAAACCGTTTCTTACGGTTTTAGAAAAGCAGCTGGGTTTAGGGTCGACGTCATCTTCATCGGACAACAACACCGCTTCTGGCACAACTTATGATAGTCTCTACATAGTGAAATAAAGTAGTATTAAGTAAAATGTCAACGAAAATAAAAATATACATACAAGGGGTTCGTCAATTTCTACTTCGCCAACCACAGCCACTTTAGATATCACTGCAATAACCCTCTCGTCCAGCTCCGTCATTGTTTTCTTCTGTCGTCCGTTAATGCCACTTCTTTCCAATGCATTCTTGCATTCTTGAAACTTTTGTTTAGCCTTGCATCTATTGAATAACAATAAAAATTAAAAAACAACGACGTTAAACGGGCTCTATAATAACTACTGTAAAACTTACCGCATATTCACCCAAGCTCTTTTCCACTGTTCTCCGCTTTTGTAAGCCCCTCCGGACGCATTTAGCATTTCTGCTAAAGTGTCCCACTGTTGGGAGAGGCTTTTAGCACCGGTCGAGTTCACAAACCTACGAATAAAAATATTGTTTTATATGACAACTAATAATAAGTAAAACCACTTACCTTTCATGGGCAAACTCTGCGTGCTCCTCCATGTATTGACCTAAAATGAATTTCTGCTCCTTTGTTACTCTTTTGGTGGTTTCCTCCATTTTACTGCTGAAATTACAATAATTTTAAAAAATTTTTGTTTCAATTTACAATTACTTACCTTTTAGCGGCTTCAATTTTTGCTTGCTAAAAATTCTTCATTTAAGAGACAATTAAAAGCTGTTTATTGCGTACAGAATACAAAATAAGAGTATTTTAGAGATGAACGGTTAACGCTAAATTTACGGCGAATTCCATTTTTAAGAGATAGCTAAATTTAGATACACGTTACAGAATTGCATTTGATGCTAAAAATCTCTAAATTCATTTTAGAGTTTTTTAGCGATGGAGATTAAGCTTTAGCAACTTACAGAATCCAGCTGCAGGTTTACTTTAGAAGTAAGACCGTATATATAAGAGTTGCCAAAGCAGAAACCGGCAGAAAAGTGCTACATTCCAAAGTAGAGCAGAAAAAGTGGAAATTAATAAATATTTGAAATTAATAAATATTCAGAAAGGAAAAAGGCCTCCACTGAAGACTCGTGAAGATAAGACCTCTACGAATTTAAGTAACAAGTGCTTGTAATGGCATAGTGATTGTTTAACAACTTAAAACCTCTAAATTACAGAAAAGTAACACGTAGAACGATTAAATTAAATTTAATTAAATCAAGAGAAAACGAATAAAAAATATTGAAATTAAAATAGAAAAGTTCCCAAAAAAATAAAAACCAAAAGAAAAAGTAGTAAACTAAAAATAAACATAGTTATATTATATATAAGTAAAAATCATATATTTAAGTAAAAAAACAAAAACATAAAATTTGAATTTGCTAACAAAAAAAGATATGTAAATTTTTTTTTCTTAAAACAAATAATTATATTTTAATATATATATAGAATCATTTAATAAAACAAAATATTAAGAAAAATCTATAAAAATAAATTTTACCAAAAAAGAAAATATAATTGATAAGCTAAAAAAAATATTAAAAAAACAACAATGTAATTATAAATTTAAAAGGAGTTAGTAACTTAAATAATCGATTATTTAAATTAAATCAAAACAACAAAAAAAAACAACTCAAAAAGAAACAAAGAAAACCAAGCTAAAACTATACTAATAACTATATAAAAATAAGTTATATGCATTAAATTGAGAAAAGTATTTGCAATATTGTCTTTTTTTAGCGTCGTTTATATAATGTATAAATAAATTTGTATTAAGTTGATTTGAAGTCAATATGTGTTGAAAGTTATTAATATAAGGTTGAACGTAGCGACTTCGTGAAGGTTTGGTGATTTCGAAAGGGGTATCTTCGAGAAAAACTTCCCCAGCATGGAAGATACCATGGATGACAAAACAAAATGTCATATAGGGGCAGGCCAGCCTGGAAGGACAATAACATCCATGTCCTGTGGACGTTATGAAGGTTTAATTTAAAACTGGCGCATCATCGAAACATCCCTCTCCACCATATTCCTGTTATTTTTCCTTATTAATAATCATCATATATCTTCACAAGCCTTTTTTTATTTGATTCTTTATTTTCAGTTGATAATTTATGTAACATAACCTCAATCGCATACAGATGTATTTCCAGTCTGATAAATCCATTTCCGTTTCAGTTACTCTTCATTTCTTTTGGTATTCTACTAACTTTTTTTATTTAATCCCTTTTTACTTACATTCCATTTGTTTATTTTCCTTCGAATCTTTTCCTAATTTCCTATTGTTGTGATTATCGTCATATGTTTTCTACGGCACAACTTTTAATTGTACTACCCTGCGGAAGTAACCCCCCCCCCCCCACCAATATGCCGCGAGCTTAGCCGCAGCCAACGCCAAGTGCCGATTCCGCATTTTAAGACAAGGGGTACGTTACAAATATTTCTAATAACGGACTCACTGCGGGATGTTCTTGATCTGCAAATTGACTTAGAATACTTAAACGAGTGGTGTCTTCTGAATGACCTTCCTTTAAATCTCTCTAAATGTGTACATGATTCTTATTTTAGGTCTCATTATCCAATTCAGTTTGACTTCACAATAGGTATCTATATCTTGAAATCTGTAGCATCTACCCTTGATCTTGGTCTTGTTTTTGACTCATCCTTATCTTTCATTCAGCATTTAGATTCTATTATTCCTAAAGCATACAGAGTGCTTGGATTCATCAGAAGAAATTGTTTTGAATTTTCCGATCCTAATACACTCAAATTGATTTATGCCTCATTTGTCAGATCGAAGTTAGAATATGCTCCTGTAATTTGGTGTCCACATAGTGACAGTCACGTTGCTCGTGTGGAAAAGGTTCAGATAAAATTTATGAAGTTTGTTGTTTCTTTAGCACGGATGGTAAATCCATTACATACTTATGAAATAAAATGTTCATGGTTGGGGTTGGCTTCTTTAGAATTTCGGAGTAAATTCCAACCTGTTATGCCTGTTTTTGACATTATTAATGGCGGTATTGACTGCCCAGATCTGCTCTCTTTAATTCCATATAATGTTCCTCCTAGAAGTCTTAGATATTATGAAATTTTTAATGTACCTTGCCACCATACTAATTATGGGCTTAATAGTACATTGGCACGAGCTTTAATCTATCTTAATGCTACGAGTATTAATGTTAATCAACAGAAGAAATCAAACCCACAAATAGAGTTCTGCATATCCAAATATTGTTTCAAAAAACTTTTGCTTCAAATTTTAGAATGAATTTTTTTTGTATAAGTATATGGGAAAATCTACGAAATAGTACGATTTCAATTTTGAAAAATGAAAAATTTGAAATTAGTGGCACACGTTTTATTTTAGCGTTAACTTGTTAAAAATACATTAAAAATAAATAATGTGCTCGCGTGCATCAATTTTTTCAAGTGCTGAAAAAGGTATAAGCGAAAAACCCCAGAATTTGTAGATTGTAAAATTTTGTAATTTTGTAGAAATAAAAAAATTTTTAACTTTTGGGGGATGCAAACACACGTTTTCGAAAGTCCGAATTTGGGTTCCAAGTTTGTCCAACACATCTGGTTTTTGGAGTAAATTTAGGCTAAAGATAAGAATTATCTTCAATGTAATTTTTAAGTTATTTTTACAGACTTTGACCCTGATTTAAGATAAAAAGATATTTTAAGATTTACAATGATCACTGACAGTGTAATAGAAAACGGATAGTCGTACTATGTTTCCATTATTGATTTTAAGTAGTATTGTTAATTTTTTATTTATTTTTTTCAAACAAGTTTTATTAATAAAAAAAATTAATTTAACAAGAAAATAAATACTTATTTTTAAATATAATAGTGTTAATTTTTTAGTGTTTTATTTTTAATTTTTTTAGAAGTAACAGCATTTTTGTCCTCAAAAGACCATTTATTTTGTTTTAAAGGAAAGTGACAACACATATGATGATTATAAACCCCATTAAAAACGCAATAAGAACAGCTTAAATGGTTTAAGTACAGCGTCTTGTTGTTATTGTTAGACCACACAATTTGAAAAACCTTTGTTGTATTTGGAACTGCTTTAATTTGTGATTTGAATCCATTCTGGCAATGCCAGTTTCCATTATTAAAAATGCTCTAATCTTCTGTGAGGCTGTTGAGTTTATAATATTGATCATAGATTCAGCATTGGTTACATCTTTACCTTGAGCTACTGCTCTATCGCATAGTCCCTTGACTGTACCTCCAATTCCATCTGCTGTACTCTTTCCATGACCTGGTGCAGTAAAATTTCACGTTCCATAATTTAAATTTAATTTTTCACAGTGATGAGTAAATAAATAAAAGTTTGTTTTACTTTTTTGCACTTTTTTGGCATTTTTTCGAGCATACGCCGCGTTGTGTTTATTTGACATTTGTTTATAGCATGTAAAACATCTCTTTCGGGTCACTCTCTTTTGACCCTCCAATTATTTTAATGTGTGTCTTTGGGGACCTCTAGATGTCGATGGTCGCATCCCATCCGCATCTGAATTTAAAAGGCCTGAAACAATTAATTCCTTAAATCGCGTTATATTCATACTTTTCCCATTCATTGTATTAAATATATGTAAGGCGTTTACAATTGTGGTAGCAGTTATTAGATGGAACAGTAAACGTTTATACCATTTTATTGTGCGGCGACAGTAGGGAGCATACGCTGCCATCTGATCTGATAAGTCGATAAATGTTTTACCTTTGTTGTAGTCTAACACTACAGCTGGTTTGATGCATTCTCTTTCTTTGCTCAAAAAAGTTTTAAGCGAATCGTCATGTTTCGTAGTAAGCATTAGTACATCTCGTTTGTCTTTCCACTTTAGTACTACTGTTTTATTTTCATTCTGTCGGGAAACTATTTCGCCCTTTTTTAATGTTGATTTTATTACTTCTGCTGGATTCTGTTTTCGATTGGCTCTTAGAGTTCCAACGAGATGGGTCTTATTTTTAATCATTTTGTCTGCTAACGAAACACTTGTATACCAATTGTCAGTGAAGAGAGTTCTTCCTGAATTTAAGAGTCCATCCATTAACTCAATTACAACTGTCTCTGAAACTGAGGTATCGTCCTGTTTCATTTTTCCTGTATAGACTTTGAATGACCAGGTGTAACCTCCTGCTACACAAAGTTTAAAAACTTTAATACCGTATCTATGCCGTTTGTTAGGTATGTATTGCCGGAAATGTATCCTTCCACGAAATGGAACGTTACTTTCGTCAATGCACACGACATTTTCTGGAACATACGCTTCTTTAAACTTGGACTGGCGCATATTTAGAACCTCAGATATATTGCGAAGACGATCATTCAGATTTGCTTGGCTTTCGTTATCACAAGTATGAAACATGCTCAATAAATTTTCAAATCTGTTTCTTCTCATAAATGTAGGAATTTGGTTTTTATACAGTATGTTCCTTGACCAATAATCCCTTTGTACTTTAAGTACTTTAAGTAGGCCCATCCAAATAATAATTCCAAGAAATTTACGCACATCTGAAGGATCTGTATCAACCCATTTTGCTAGCCTTGTTCTCTGTTGCGCAGCAAACCTGTTAGTTTCTGTAACAAACAGATTTATCATGTCTTCGGATATAAAATATTTGAAAACATCTACAGGAGTTTTTCCACTTAAGGCGGCAGTAACATCAGGATTCACGCCTGTACACATCGGAGACTCGGCAAATGTTAATCGATCTCCACCGACAGGCCCCCATGTTCGACTATTTATCAAGTTTGCAAGAGGAACAACTTCTTCAGGATCTTCATCCAAGTCCATTGCTATGTCTTCATCACTATCCTCGAAATCCCCGTCATCAAATTCTGAATCAGAACTTTCAGCATCTGGCTCAAAGTCATTATCAACAAATGAATCATTTGAAAATCCTGTAACTTCGTCTTCACTTGATTTTTCGAGTTCGTCAACAATATCTTCACGTGTTAAAACTTTTCTATACATCTTAAATTAAATCTGTAAATCAAAGAAATGAAAAATAATATAAAAAATAAAAAAAAAATATAAAGATACAAACATAAAAATATAAAAAAAATACAAATTAGAGTATGCCCACTGGTGGCCACTTGGGCCCAATATGTATTTTGACATTCTGGGACAACGTGACCACCGGCGATCACAAACAAAAACATGGAAAAAACATCAAAACTAGGTTTGGTTTATCAAAAATAAATATCACAAAGTCACACCAATTACCAAAAATCAATAAAACCAAGTAAAACAATTTTGGCTTGTCAAGTAAGGAATAACCACTCGTCAGCACGCGGTCTGCCGGTGCATTAAAAAAATGACCACGGGTGGGCACGTGGGGCTCTAAGTGTTAAATGGTAGATATTACCATGACAATTATTATGTGAAACTGCTAAGTGGATCGGTAAAACATTGAATTATCTACAACATTTTTTTCTACAAAATTCGCTGAAAGGCATATTTAAAATGGAAGGCACACCCGCAGTTTTGAGAATTATGGCATCCAATATATCTTAAATTCTCCGTATGATCAATGCAATTATTATGGGAAAGTGTTAAATAGATCGGGTGACGTTTTTAGCTTTACGGTACTTTTTACTCAACAGAACGCTAAAAATTACTCTTTTAATTGATTGGCACATCCGCAGTTTAAAGAATTAAAGGTTGGAATTTGGCTTATATCATAGAGTTTATAGGCACTATTGTTTTGTGAAAGTGCTAAAACGATCGGATTATCCCTTTTGGTTCTATTGCAAGTTAACCATGAAAAACCTATGAAAATCAACAAAATTTAACCTAAAATGGCTCTCGGCACCAAAATAATAATTCGATCTATTTAGCACTTACACACAATATTAGTAGTACTCATATTTACCGATCATAGAGGGTTGCCACTAGTTATTTCTCAAACTGGGGATGTGCTCTTCAAAAAATATGAAATTTCATGATCTGCACTCATGGACCTGATGATGTTTGTACTGTCATAATATCTTTGTTGCTGAAGGCACACTAAATTGTTTGGTTGCCTTTTGTTAGTATGTTTGTCGTTTATAATCCAATAAAAAAAATTTCAATTACGTTGAGGCTGAAAGCGCAGAAACGAAAATCCTCTTAATTTTCGTTTTATGCAAAAACAGAGTGACAGATTTTGAAGAGCTAGCATTTATTCCTCACTGATGGCACCTGCTTTTTTCAACATATAGAAGATTTTGCAACATCATTACTATCATCCACAAAAGGATTAGAACGATTTCCTTTTATGCTGAAAAAGTTATAGCCAAATGAGTTGAACAAGTTTCGAAAGTTACAAGCAAAATTAGGGTAAATTAGGGTAGACCTTAGCACAGTAGACCACATTAACAGCATAATTATAAAACTTTAGGATGTTGGCGAGGTTAAACTCGTCGTTTTGAAAATTATGACACTTTCAGAAATATTATATATTGCACTTAAAGTGGTTAAAAGCCTGAGTGACATGGAATCGTACTATACCGTAGATTTGCCCATATACATCAAAATTGACATAATTGGTTTTAATTTCATATAAAATACTTTATTAAACAATTTGTTACTAAATCGTAGTCTGTAAGGGATTTGTTTCCATTGACTAATAAATGAAATGAAAATGAAAATTTTACTAGGGTTGGAATTGGTCCACAGCTGTTATTGAGGCGAATTTTACTAGTATTCATGTATAAAAACATTATAATAATGTCAATGTTTGCCTTTCGATGAATTACAGTACAACCTGTATGTAATTCAACGGCAGTAATATGCTAAATGTTGTATTGTAAAGGATCTTTGGGACATAACTCCGGCAAATGAACTCCGATATGCTTTTTAGCTTTTTTAAAGTTGTTGAGGAAAAAAAAAATATTCACGTTTACTGTTGCCGTTCATAGTGTACAGACGTATTCTGCCACAATAATTTTCAACAAAACTAACAAAAGCACAAAAATCAAAAATCAAAAAAAAAATAATATAACAAAGTTGTAAACAAACGGATTAGTGAAATTTCTAAATCCATATACTGACAACAGGACTTGTATTTTGTTATTGCATCGATATGGATGACGACAGTGAAGCCAGTGACTTGCCATGGCAAGTTATAAACACAAAACGTAAAAAAATCACAATGGTTGGGAAAGATAATAAAAGACAAAAACAAAACGAGGATTTTGGTGCGTCGACGAGTAAAGCAATGTTTGGGAAAGGTAATAAAAACCAAAAACAAAATGATGAGTTTGGTGCATCGACGAGTAACAAGTATGCTGCGTTGGATATTGCTGATCTAAGCGATGATAATGAAGATGAAGAAAGGGAAAGACCCCCAAAACCACCACCAATGTTCATACCTGGTATAACAAATATTAACAAAATGATTACTAATCTTTCAACCGTGATCTCCAGTAATGATTTTAATTACAAGTCGATTAACGATGGCCAAATAAAGTTAAATGTTAAATCTGTCGAATCATTCAGGAAAACTGTAAAATATTTTGAGGCAAGCGATATCAGTTTTCACACATACCAGATAAAAACGGAACGAGCATTTCGTGTAGTCATAAAGGGACTACATCACACTACCCCACTTGAAAATATAAAGGCTGAATTAATTCTACAGGGGCATCAAGTAAGATATATAGTAAATGTTAAGAGTAGAATAACAAAAGAACCTTTGCCAATGTTCTACGTAGACTTAGATCCGGATCCGAATAATAAAACGATATTTGACATTTGTTACATTGACAACGCAGTTGTAACTATTGAGCCACATAGGAAAACAAGTGATATAGTTCAATGTCATAGATGTCAAGAATATGGACATACTAAAACGTATTGCAAAAAGCCATTTGTATGCGTTAAATGCGGTCTTAATCATCTATCTACGAATTGTCCTAAGGAAAGAGATTCTCCAGCTCGATGTACCCATTGTTTGCAAAACCACACAGCTAACTACAAGGGATGCCAAGTATACCAAAATCTTTTACGGAAAAGAACTCCAGGAAATATTCCACGTTACCGTCAATTCTCTATGAATCCAAACGATTTTCCACAAGTCCATCCTCACACTAATAACCATGCAAGTGGAAATTTAAATAATGGCGCTTCTTATGCCAGCGTACTAAATCAGAACAATAGCACTAATAACAATTTAATGAAAAACATAGAAACGTTACTAAATAAGCAAATAGAACTTACAACAACATTAATGAATATGATGTCATTGCTCATAAATAAATTATGCAAGTAAATTTAAGAATAGCAGTGTGGAACGCCAATGGAATCTGCAATAAATTAAATGAAATCGAATTATTTATAAAGATGAATCATATCGACATTTTCTTAATTTCTGAGACTCACGTAACTAAAAGATCGCATATTAGAATAAGAGGATATGATTTTATTTCAGCAAATCATCCAGAAGAACGCGCTCATGGCGGTTCAGCAATTTTTATAAAATCCACATTACAGTACGAGTTAGCAGAAGATGTACGGAAACCATTTCTCCAAGCTGCTGGTATAAGAATAAAGAGCAACAACCAATTTTTGAATATTTACGCCATATATTTCCCCCCGAGATATGGTGTTAATTGTAAAGATTATGAGGAATTTTTTTTAAGGCTAGGAACAAAGTTCATAGTAGGCGGAGACTTTAATGCCAAACATCCCTGGTGGGGATCGAGGCTTGTCAATCCCAAAGGAAGACATTTATACCAATGCATAGTTAAGAATAATTATTGCACTTTGTCAGCTGGTAGACCAACTTACTGGCCTACAGATCCACGTAAAATTCCTGATCTGTTAGATTTTATTGTCTACAATGGTATCCCAAGAGGTTTACTTGATATAACCAATAACGATGATCTTTGCTCCGATCATACACCCATTATCTTAAACTATAATGTAAATACTACGTTGTTGCCACGCCCATTGAAAATCATCACTTCAAAGACTGACATTGATGCATTCAAACAGTGCATTGACCAGAAATTCGATTTGTTAACAACCATGACAACAGACGACGACATAAATAAATCTGCCGAAACACTCAGTAGCATAATCCACGAGGCAGCATTTATATCAACACCAGAAGAAAATTATCAACCCAATGGCCAAGAAATAAAAATATCCACCGATATTCGTCGCCTTCTAAAAGAAAAGAGAAGATTGAGGAGAGTCTGGCAGAGAACGAGAAACCGTTTGGATAAAACTAGCCTAAATACGGCGTCAAGGAAGTTACGAAAGCTAATATCTTACCAAAAAAACAGAAGAGTCGGATTATATTTACAACAGCTCAGTCCTTCCAAATCCGAAAATGAATCCAACCTGTACAAAGCCACTAAATACTTAAAAAGACCATCAAAAAGAAATGTTCCCATTAAGGATTGTAACAACACCTGGTGCAGAACTGATAAGCAGAAGGCAACCGCTTTTGCTGATCACTTAGAAGAAACTTTTAAACCTTTTTCATGCAACACAAATACATCGGAAATAGTTAGTAGCGTGGATTCTCCTTGCCAAATGGATTTGCCGATAGCCCATATAACACCACATGAAATTAAATCTGAAATTAATGCAATGAATACTACTAAGTGCCCCGGATACGACAAAATAGAATCGAAAATTATCAAATTATTGCCTTTTAAAGCAATAATGTTTCTTACGATGCTATTCAACTCCATTATCCGTCTACAGCACTTTCCCGTACAGTGGAAATGTGCAGAAATCATTATGATTCAGAAGCCTGGCAAACCTGAGAATTGCGTTAATTCATACAGACCTATAAGCCTCTTGGTAATGTTTTCGAAGCTATTTGAAAGAATTTTTCTCCGTCGTCTCCAACCACTTCTCAATCGAATCAACATTATTCCAGAACACCAATTTGGATTTCGCCACAAGCATGGCACACCGGAACAAATTCATCGAATTGTGAATGTGGTTTCAAATGCTTTAGAAAACAAAAAATATTGCTCTGCTGTATTTTTAGATATACAGCAAGCATTCGACAGAGTTTGGCATACGGGTTTGCTGTTCAAATTGAAGAATATTTTACCAGCTCCATTCTATTTGTTTTTCAAGTCTTATTTAGAAGACAGAAAGTTTTATGGTCGAGTAAACAACGATATCTCAGAAATAAGAAATATTGAAGCTGGTATACCGCAGGGAAGTGT